>UESW01004973.1:312777-443983 GCA_900491605.1 Calamus simplicifolius | reverse complement strand
ATTAACGGCTATTTTTCTTTGTCTCTAACGGCTATATTTTTGCAGAATCTATAAATAGAGAAGCCGTTTTCAAATCAAAGATATACAAATAGAGAGATATTCATTCAAGAGAAAAGAAGAGAAAAATCGGAAAAACAGAGCTTCATTTGAAAAAATCCGTGATTCAAAATAGAGTGAAAGAAAGAGTGTGAAATCAAAGGAAGCTCCTTCTGTGCTCAAGCTCAACAATCCAAGGAAGCTTCAGAAGAAAATCCAAGAGCTATTCAAGAGCATCTCAAGTGATTTTCAACACTCAAAGAAAAGAGGAAAAGCTCAAATCAACTCCAACGTACATTCCGTGAAGAATCCGAGCTGAGGCCCGATTCTACACTTCAAAGGAGTTGAGGAAAAGAAGAAAAGAAAAGCTCAAAGCCAACCAACTGCAAATCAGGCTTTTCTAAACTTTATTCTTATATTTGTTTATCTGCTCATTAAGGAGCTTTGTAACTGAAAAACAATATTTCTATTCTTTGTGTCTAGTTCAATCTGGGGGATTGAACTAGTGGAGGTAGTCTTACCTCGGTACAAGCTTGGTAAGCTTGGTTAGGGTTTTTGTGCTGGTGAGCCCTTGAAAACCAGCTGGGTTCGTTGTGATCCCGGGAAAACAACAAGTTTGAGTTGTGAGCTTGTAAAACAACTCTGCTGTAATCAGGAAGATTATAGTGTGGACCCAAGTGAATCTTGGGAGTGGACGTAGGTGTTGGATACACCGAACCACTATAAAATCTTTGTGTTTGCCGTGCTTTCATTGACTCTTTCTCTATCTCTGTTTTATTCACTGCACTTTGTATTTACATTGCATTTGCCTTCATTCTTCTTAAGCAAACATTTTAAAAGGCTAATTTTTTAAAGAACCCAATTCACCCCCCCCTCTTGGGTTGTCATCTGGGCCAACACATTGCTTGTAAATGGTCTTGTATCCTTGTTGTGAATAAGAAATAAAGGTTGGAAGCTTTCCTATAATTGTGCATGTGTATGTGGAAGTGTTGGGTGCAATCCGGCTAAGGGGTTGCTAGGCTCGAGAGGCAAAGAGAGAAGGGCTGACTTGAGTTGGGCGCTCAAGTGCCGCACACCGAAGGATAGGCCTTAGTAGGAAAAAAAATTCCTCTATCCTATTGGCGGGGGTGACAGTTTGTATCAGAGCCTTCATTTGAGTAACCAAGCCTAGGTTGGGTTGAGCTGAGACAGTCATTATCAAAAGCTGGACCAGCCGACACCTAGAGCTTGCCGAGCCTGAGTGACAAAGAGCATGGTGAGATTGCTCAGAGTCCTACCCACTTCCATAGCTGAGACACATACACAAGCTAAGAGAGACATGGAGCAGGCGAAGAGCAACAGCAGTACCGGGAGCAATTCGGTGGATGATAGCGTTGTCTACCTCGGGACCTTTCCAGCGCCAAGGCCCCGACGTCCTGTGCAGCTGATGCGTGCCAAGGAGTGGCACGCAAGGGCTCAAGCTGACCTACTCTTACCCAAAGACCAAGACTTCATCCGAGGTGCGGATGGAGTGGACCTCGTCCAGGAGGAGGACGAAGTCAATTCCCCATGTCCATGGGAGAGGAGATCCCGGAACAGGCAGTCCAAGGGAATGCAGATCCCATGAAGACCGTGGAGAATGCATCCAAGGAGGTTACAGTGCGGGCACTATCAACACTAGCAGCCCCCATCCTGCAAAGGGCTTCTAAATGTGTTGGTGCAGCTAGATGGCCGAGAGGTGCAGGCCACCATCAGCACTGGAACGGCACACAACTTCTTGGCCAAGAGGTGGCAAGGGAGTTGGGGTTGACCATCGTCTCCGACGACACTCTCAAGGCGACCAGAACTGCTGATGCGGAAGGGGCACTCGGTTGGACTGAAGCTACGATGGCGATCGGCCCGCGCCAGGGTCGATGTAGCTTCATCGTCTTTCCCCTAGATGGATACCAGATCATTCTTGGCTTGGACTTGTGCACCAAGGCTGAGATAGTGATCATTCCACACAGACCTGGAATTCTGGTTTGGGAGCGTGGAGTCCCAACCTTCATCCCGGCATGCGTGTGGAAGCCCGACGCCTAGGAGGGGCGCGGAGGTGGCACGGTCAGAGCTCCTACCGGGCCATGCCAGGGCGTGGGGAGGCATGCCAAAAGAGGCTGATGCTGAAGCCCATCACAAATCAGCCGACCTGTGGATGGGTGATCCACGGGGCTAGCAGCAGCTCGAGAGGACCTTGCTGTGGTGCACAGGTGGTGCGCGCAACACGCTGCAGGTGCAAGCAGTGTGGCTTTTCACCGGGAGGAGGTGGAGTGGTGGTGCCATGTTTCCATGGGCTGTCCACAAACCAGGCGCAAGGAGTACAGAAGGCCATGCACGCGCGCTTGAGACTCAACAGTGGAGTTTGAGTGTTTGAGCAGGGTGACGGCATGCTCAAGGCGAAGCCAAGTCGATATGGCAAAGCTTCACCAACGATCTGTGGCAAGGAGGCTGCAGGTGAAGGAGTTGGAGGAGGGTGACAAGAGCGCTATCCAGGCCTACTTCAAGGAGGCAGCAAGACGAGGATGTCTTCACGTTTCAAGTGGGGAGGATTGTCACACCCTAACTCGGCACCGAGGCCCGGGACCGAGGCGCAGCCCGATCAACATGAGGTTGTGGTGAGGCGAGCCAAGGAGCAGCTTGCCGACCTTCAGGCAGCCAGTGCGCAGGTGGCGCACAGTCTAAAGGCTTGGCCGAGAGGAGGCCAAGGGCTGGAGGGATGCGCGAGTGGGGCACACCGATAGTGGCCAACGGGGTGGGCGTAGAGCAGACACGCCCAGGCGAGGCGCAGAGGCATTCGACGGCAGCAAAGGTCCAGTGGACGGGATCTTACGCAGGGCGAGGCGACCCCTACGTGGTGCGCTGCAGTGAGCACATCGGCACATGGATGGCAGGTCCAAGAGGTGGCCTTGGACAACATCCTGCCATGATCGACCGAGACCGCACGCATAGGAGGTGCGAGGTTGGCCGCTCAACCAAGGAGACCGGCTGAGGAGAAGGCAGACGCTGGAGCGCAACGCACCACGGCGCAAGGCGTAGGCAATGCCACAGGGCTGCGGGGGCAGCGCAGTTGGGCGCTGGCACGGCAGCCAGGCACACACAAAGCAGGGCACGGCCAGAGGGTTGCACGACAAGGCGCAGCGCAAGGGTGCGCCAAGGTCGGGCGCATAGGCACAGGCGGTGTGCGAGGTTGCTGATGGATGCAGGCCACGAGCGTATAGGTGCATGGATGGGGCGCGGCCCCAAGCATCCAGCGAGTGGGGCGTGCCAGGGCACGCAGGAGGCGCGCACGACTGGGCCACATCGGGTGAAGTCAGCAAGGCGTCAGCCAGCTCAGCAAGGGGCGGTTGCTAAAACCGCCTAGCGCAGACATGCGCGCAGAAGACACGCATGACCAAGGGGAGACCGGCAAACTCCCCGCCCAGGAGGGGCAGCGGCAGGGCCAGGTGGGCCACTGCCACGCCAGGTCGCAGGAGGCGCAAGGGCCTGGGACAAGTCGGCGGACACTGCACTGCATTAGCCGAGCTGGCAGGAGGCCAGCTAGGCGCGCATGCACGGCAGAGGCACGTGACGCACGGGGCCAGTGAGCTGGACAACCTCACCATCGGGGGACACGACAGATCGTGGAACGCGTGCGCTGAGGCGCACGCGTGATCAGCGCACGTCCAGGCGGTTGCTCAACCGCCTGGCTAGCAAGGTCATGTGCGCTGGGGTGCGCACAGGAGGCGCGCGCATGACCAGCGCACGACCAGGCGGTTGCCCAACCGCCTGGCCAGCGAGGCGCGTGCGCTGGGGCGCGCGCAGGAGGTGCGCGCATGACCAGCGTACGACCAGGCGGTTGCCCAACCGTTCGGCTGGCAGGATGCGTGCAGGAGGCGCGCGCACGACCAGCGCACGACCAAGCGGTTGCCCCAACCGCTGGCCACTTAGCCACGTCCAGAACGTGCGCGCTGGAGGCGTGCACACCCAGCAACCGTCCCAGCGAGTGGGCGGACGAGTGGGGAAGATGGAGCCAAGGCATGCAACCCCATGCAAGCCTAGGAGAGGTGCCAACTCAGCAGATGGTTGCCATAACCGTCCAAGTCATGCAGCGGGAGTGGAGGCCGAAGTGGTGCCAAGTGGGGCGCCACACATGCGCACGTCAAGAGGTGATGGGCGCTTGTAACCGCCGAGCGGTTGTGCTCGGGCGGTTGTGCTAACCACCCACTAGGGGCATGGGCCATGCCAAGTGGGGGAAGTGGGCCGAGGGCTATTTAAGCCAAGGCACATGGATGGGTTAGGGGAAGCCGCTTCTAAGCCAAAGCTAGAGAGCTTAGCCGAACTTAGGGGAGAGTTTGGGGCTTCACCAAGCAACACTCGTGTGTGAGTGGGGGTAGAGCTAGGGAGTGTTCTACCATTGCTTGTAAATGGTCTTTGTATCCTTGTTGTTAATAAGCAATAAAGGTTGGGAGCTTTCCTTTAATTATGCATGTGTATGTGGAAGTGTTGGGTGCAATCCGGCTAAGGGGTTTGCTAGGCTCGAGAGGCAAAAGAGAGAAGGGCTGACTGAGTTGGGCGCTCAGGTGCCGCACACCGAAGGATAGGCCTTAGTAGGAAAAAAAATCCTCTATCCTGTTGGCGGGGGTGTGACACCTCGCTTTCCTGCGAGCCAACACTGACATCTTTGCCTGGTCGGCGTCCGACATGCCAGGCATCCCGAAGGAGGTGATTACCCACCAACTCAACATCAAGCGGGAGTGCCGACCCATCTGGCAGAAGAAGAAGCTTCGCCCCTGACAGATAGAAGGCCATAAACGAGGAGGTACGTAAGTTGATGGCGTCCAGCCATATTCGCGAAGTGCACTATCCCGAATGGCTGACAAATGTTTTGATGGTCCACAAAGCCAGTGGGAGTTGGAGGATGTGCGTGGACTTACCGACCTCAATAAAGTGTGCCCAAGGACAGCTTCGCTGCCTCGAATCGATCAGTTGGTAGATGCTACATCCGGCCACGAGACCCTCGCTTCATGGACGATGGGGTACAACCAGATCAAGATGGACCTAGCTGACAACCTCCTTTGTAACCGAGAAGGGGATTTATTGCTATAGGATGATGCCATTCGGGTTGAAGAATGCGGGGGCCACTATCAGAGGTTAATGAACAAGGTCTTTGAGGACCAGATCGGGCGTAATATGAAGGTGTACGTGGACGACATGCTACCAAGAGCACCCACGCTGCCGACCATGTTGCCGACCTTACGGAGACCTTCGGCAATCTCTCTGATACCAGATAAGGCTGAACCCCGCAAGTGTGCCTTCGGGGTTACAGCAGGCAAGTTTCTGGGCTTCATGGTGACGCAGCGAGAAATTGAAGCTAACCCGATAAGATCCGAGCCATCTTGGACATGAGGCCCCTGCTAACAAAAAGGAGGTGCAGCACTGACGGGGAGGGTGGCAACTTTGAGCCATTTCTTGTCCAAGTCGGCAGAAATGTGTCTACCTTTCTTCAAGGCATTATGCAAGGTCAACAGCTTGAGTGGACGAAGGAATGTCAGGAAGCCTTCGAGGAGCTAAAAAATTTTATCTACTCTCCACTACTGTCCAAGCCGAGGGACGGGAGGAACTCTTTCTGTATCTTGCGGCATCCCCAAGGCCATCAGCTCCGTGCTTGTTCGCATGGATCCGACGTAGCAGAAGCCGGTCTACTACACCAGCAAAGTACTCACGACGCTGAGACAAGATACTCCAAGACTGAGAAGATTATCTTCGCCCTGGTTGTCTCCGCTCAACGCTTCCGACCCTACTTTCAAGCTCATCCAATGTGGTGCTCACGGACCAACCTCTCCGGACTATCTTGTCCTGTCCTGACACCTCCGGTCGGCTGGCCAAGTGGGCCATCAAGTTGGAGGGAGTTCGACTTGTCCATTCGGCAAGATCTGCAATGAAGTCCCAGTGTTTCGAGTGCACTTGGACCGAGGAGCATCCGGAGGGGTCATACCCGGAGGCGCGTGGAGTCCCCCACGGCCAAGGGAGCAGGGAAGGAAGACTGATCCTTTGTAGGAGCATCGAATTCTTAAGGGAGTGGGGGACTCATTCTTGCGAGCCCCGAGGGAGAGGTGGTGGAGTATGCCCTCCGATTTCTTTTGCCAGCCACCAACAACCAGGCGGAGTATGAAGCCTTGCTGGCAGGGATGAAGCTAGCCAAGGAACTCGGTGTGGAGAGTCTGAGGGCCTTCACGGACTCTCAGCTTGTCTCTAGCAGGTCGCTGGGAGTACAGCCAGAGACCCGACTATGTCCCGTTACCTGAACAAGGTGCAATCCCAGGCCTCTCAGTTTTTTTCATAGTTATCAAAACCGGACCGGACGGCCGGTTCAACCGGTTGAACCGGGACCCGAAGACTAAACGGTCCGATTCTAGCAGAAAATCGGATGTGCAAGTCACCCAGATTAACTCAGTTAACCCGTTCGGTACCCATGAACCGTAACCCAGTTGAACCGGATGGTTACGGGTTTATCAATAATTAATATTCAATTCAATGTGATGGGCTATTTCAAAGTCTCTGGCAGAAACTCGAGGCGTCCCTTCAACTTCTATACTATGCTCGTCTGCGAGAACCAGCGAACGTTCGTCTCTTCACCGAAGCCAACCTTTGTCCAGAGACTCCTCCAAGGCCCAAGCTCGACCCAATTAAGCTCGAAGCCCTGCCTCCATCTCTTCACCATGCAAGAGTCTCTTCGCCTCCAAGCTCAAACTCTGGTGAAAGAGTCTGGCTGGCCTCGACGATGGCGAAAGAGTCGCTCCGGTAAATAAGCATATAAGTAACGTCAAATACCATTCATTGGCATATAAGTAACGTCAAATACCATTCATTGCTGCTAGCACTTTAGGTTGCAATTTGTTTTGACTTTTAATTGCCAAGATTCAAAGACTTATTTCGCCGTATTTTCCGATGCCTAAGGGGGAGAAGGGGACGCAATTGGTGGCGGGTGTGGCCGCTGATAGCATTCGGGGCATCAGTGGCATGCTGGTACGACGGTTTGCCTGGTGGTGTGCAAGAACCACCGGTTGTGACTTGTGGAGCTTGCCTTCAACTTCAAGTTCATCTGTACATCACCCGCAAGTAACAGTTGGCTCTCAGCTCTCAAGTCTCAGCAATGCTAGTAGTTTCTTACTTTCTTTCCTCCTCTGTTAATAAATTCTGCATATTTGGTATTTGTAGTGATGGCTGAAAATGAAAATGCTACAACTCCATCAACATGTGATTCTATTAGAATAGCTTCTACTCAATCTAGTGGTGTTAGAGGGAGAACAGATCCTGCATGGGCTTATTGTAGAGAAGCTCCTGAATTGAGTGGAAATATGAAAAAAGTAAAGTTAGTATGCTTATTTTGTAATAAAGTATTTGCTGGAGGGGGCATTCATCGAGTTAAACAACATTTAGCAGGGCAAAAGGAGAGGTGGATGGGTGTAAGAAAGTTATTGCTGATGTTCAATATCAAATGATACAAATCTTAAAAAGTACCAAAGAAAAAAAAAAATTGGAGGAAATACATGATGAGGTGAATCCATTTAGTCCTCGTATAGGGTGCATGAAAGGAAGCATATAGGGCCATACATATAGAGGATGATGATGTGGTTGAATTGAGAGGAAAAAAAAGGGTGATAGATTATGGAGATAAAGGAAAAAAACATGCAAATATTGCAAGTTATTTCATACCTAGACCACTCCAGGAGCACAACCTACTTTGAAAAGTGTTCTGCAAAACAAAGATGCTATTGAACGTTGTGATTTGGTATTGCTAAATGGATGGTTGATGCATGCATTCCTTTTAATGCTATGAAATCCATGTACTATCAACCTGCTATTGATGCTATTGCTAGTATGGGTCCGGGGTATAAGGGACCAAACTATCATTCTATTCGGGGTTATCTGTTGGGTAAGACTGTTGATGAGATTAAAGAATTTGGAGAGCTTTCGGCTACTTGAAAAAAAATAGGGTGCACTATTATGGTGGATGGGTGGACAGATCAAAAAAGGAGGACATTAATTAATTTTTGGTGTATTGCCCAAGAGGTACTATTTTTCTTAAGTCTGTTGATGCATCACATGCTGCTAAGACTGCTGAAACATTGTTCAAATTGTTTAAAGAAGTTGTTTTGTTTGTTGGAAAGGAGAATGTTGTGCATATGGTCACCGATAATGCTTCAATTATGTGGCTGCTGGTAGATTGTTGGAGTGTGAGTTTCCAACTTTATTTTGGTCTCCTTGTGCTGCTCATTGTATTAACCTCATGCTATCTGATATTGAAAAATTACCATTAGTAAGTTCTGCTGTGGATCATGCATCTAGGATAACTAAATATGTGTATAATCATTGTTATCCTTTATATTTGATGAGACAGTTTACTGGAGGTAGAGAAATACTTAGGCCAGTTCCAACACGGTTTGCCACAAATTTTATTGCCTTACAAAGTTTATTAGCAAGCAAAGATGATCTTATGCGGATGGTAACATCCAATAAATGATGACTTCAGCCTATGCCAAAGATAGCAAAGGAAAAAAATTTGTTAAAGATATCCTAGATTCAACCTTCTGGAGTGAGAGTTTAATGATTGTGTAGCTCACTGAACCACTTGTCCGGGTATTAAGGCTTGTTGATAGTGATGATAGGCCTGCAATGGGTTATCTATATGAAGCTATCCATTATGCTAGTGATGTTATGAAAAGAAAATTTCAAAGAAAAAAGAATATAGTTCAACCATTTCTAGATATCTTGTAGTCCAGATGGGATACACAGTTGCATAGGAGACTACATGCACAGGATTTTACTTGAATCCTTATTTTCAATATGATGCATCGATGATGGACAAACACCATTTTGCCATTTCTGGACTTTTAGATGTGATTGAGAGATATGGACATGATGATCCATCTTTACAAAGTAAACTTACAAGTGAAATGAAGCTATTTAGAGATGATGTTCATGACTTTGGTCAAAGACTGCAATTAATGACCGCAACCTTTTGCCTCCAGTATAACTACTTCTTTAACTATAACATTTGTTTGTTATTATATTTTTATGTAATGAATGTGTCAATGGATGTAGATGAATGGATCACATATGGGAGTTGTGCTCCAAATTTGCAAAAGTTAGCCATCCGCATTTTAAGTCAAACATGTAGTTCATCTCGATGCGAACGAAATTGAAGCATTTTTGAGCATATCCATTCTAAAAAGTGGAATAGACTGGAGCATCAAAGGTTGAATGTCCTTGTTTATGTTCATTACAACTTAAGATTGCAATAAAGGTAATTATTTTAATTGATATAACTTTTGTTGCATATTATTTTGTTTAAATTACATATTATAACTTATAAGTTTGGATATTGTGTTGTGTAGGAATCATATCAAGGGTCGAAATTATGATCCTATTGACTTTGAAGCATATGGTGAAAATGCTGAATGGGTGTTAGTAGAAGACTCATCAACTCTAGCACCCGATGAAATAAATATATTTCATCATGAATTGGCATCATGTGTAATTCAAGATACTCCAAATGATGATGGTAATTATATTTTAAAAGTTTATGTTATTTACATTAAATTCATTTTTTATCCTTATCATATTATATTAATTTATAGGATTGATGAATTTGGATGATTATGATGATGATGAAACTGGTGATGGCGATAATGGTCATGGTTCTTCTAATGGTGGAGGTTATCGTGATAGTGATGGAAATAATGCTTATGGTAGAAGTAATGGTGCTAGTGGAAGTGGTGAAGATGGAGGTCAAAACATTGATAGAGAGGAGACTCAAGAGCCTATGATGCATGCTCAAGAGACTCAAATGGGTTTTAACTTTTAAGTTTTGACCCAAATTTTGTATCTTTTGAATCTTTGATGACTCTTATTTTAATTCTTTAGTGTAGGTGCTAGTATTTCAAGTGTGTTTTGACTTTTTATATTGAAATTTTAAAAGATTGTTATATATATCACTTTTGAATTATTAGTTTAATGTGTTTGACTATTTGTATGATTATAATTTGAAGTTTTTTTATGGAATTAGATGTTAAAGTTTATTATCATGTTGATCTTAATTTTTTATTAAAAGTTAATTTTTATTATTAAAAATTTATAAATATATTTTTAATTTTTTATATTAAAATAATTGAACCGATGGTTCAACCGGTGACCCGACCGATTGAACTAGTGACCCGATGACCTGAGCCCTTGGCCGAGCTGATGTCGGTCCGAGTCTAACAACTATGGTTTTTTTACTTCTGCGTGAGCTACATTCCCCGGGCAGAGAATGCCAGGCTGACACACTGTCCCGCTTGGCCACCTCGGTCGACGGGACCTTGGGAAGGACGTACTTAGAGCACCTGCAAGTCCCAAGCATTGAGGCAGCGGAGGAGGCTCTGCCGGTCGGGCAGGAGCCCTCTTGGATGGCCGCCTACGTCCGATACCTGACCGATGGTGTCCTCCCTGAAGATCCAGCTAAGGCCAGACTACTCAGGTGGCGGGCCCCGAAGTTCCTAATAATGACGAAACTCTATCGAAGATCGTTCTCATACCGGTCCTCAAGTGCATGGCCCCACAGAAGCTGATTACATCCTGTGAGAAATTCATGAGGGCATCTGTGGAAGTCATCTGGGGGTAGAGCCATGGCATACAAGCCCTGCGACAGGGTACTACTGGCTGACCATGAGGGAGGATGCAGCCGAGCTCATCAAGAAGTACGATAGCTGCCAGAGCCATGACAACATCCAGCGGCAACCGACGCCCAGCTGACCCCCCTGGCGGCACCTTGGCCCTTCGCCCAGTGGGGTATGGACATCTTGGGACCGTTCCCCCAGCCTCTGGTCAGCGCAAATTTATTGGTGGCCGTTGACCACTTCACCAAATGGGTTGAGGCCGAGGCACTCGCTAAGATCACCGAGAGCAAGGTGAGGTCGTTCTTTGGAAGTCCATAATATGCCGGTTCGGCTACCACATACTCTGTCACCGACAATGGCTGGCAGTTTGACAACGCACCCTTCTGAGGATTCTGCACCGAGCTAAGCATCCGTTAGTGGTTCACCTCAGTTGGGCATCCTCAGACCAACGGAGTGGCCGAGGTGACCAACCGCATTATTCTCCAAGGACTAAGAGCCCAGCTAGATAACGTCAAAGGACGGTGGGTGGAGGAGCTCCCCAATGTGCTGTGGGCCTACCATACGACGCCGCGAGCCCCCATTGAAGAGACTCCCTTCAGCCTCGTCTTCGGGTTTGAAGCTGTCATTCTGTGGAGATTGGTGCCCTGAGCCCCAGGGTGGAGGCGTACAGCGAGGAAGACAACCCGAACCATTTGCGAGCCAACCTTGACCTGGTGGAGGAGGTATGGGACCGAGCGCGACTTTGGATGGCAGCCTACCGACGGCGAGCGGCCAGGTACTACAACGCTCACGTCCGCCCTAAGACCTTTTTGCCGGGGGACCTAGTCCTTCGGCGAGCTGAAGTTTCAAAACCAACGAAAGAGGCAAGTTAGCGCCAAACTGGGAAGATCCCTATCGAGTTACTGAGGCACTCCACCATGGAGTGTACAAAATTGAAGGGCTGGATGGAAAGCCACTCCGGCAAACGTGGAACGCTGATAACCTCGTCGGTATTATCAGTAGTGTACTCTCTCTTTACATTAAATTTCACACATACATTCTTCTGGACTCTTGCCCCGCACGTGATATTAATAAACATGAGTTCAAGTAGCCCAGTTTTTTAGCAAAAAGCCCGAGGCCAGCTCGGCACCTCAAGTCCAATGTACCATTGGCATGAAGACCGGTGTACCACCGGCTCCCAAAAAGCCCAGGCCAGCTCGGCACCTCAAGCCCAATGTACCATTGGCACCGAAGACGGTGTACCACCAGCTCCCAAAAAGCCCGAGGCAGCTCGGCACCTCAAGCCCAATGTACCATTGCACGAAGACCGGTGTACCACGGCTCCCAAAAGCCGAGGCCAGCTCACACCTCAAGCCCAATGTACCATTGGCACCGAAGACCGATGTACCACCGGCTCCCAAAAAGTCCGAGGCCAGGTCGGCACCTCAAGTCCAATGTGCCATTGGCACCGAAGATCGGTGTACCACCAGCTCCCAAAAAGCTCGAGGCCAGCTCGATACCTCAAGCCCAATGTACATTGGCACTAAAAACCGATGTACCATCGGCTCCCAAAAAGCCCGAGGCCAGCTTGGCACCTCAAGTCCAATGTACCATTGGCACCAAACCGGTGTACCACCGCTCCCAAAAAGTCCGAGGCCAGCTCGGCACCTCAAGCCCAATGTACCATTGGCACTGAAGATCGGTGTACCATCGGCTCCCAAAAAGCTGAGGCCAGCTCGGCACCTCAAGCCCAATGTACCATTGGCACCGAAGACCGATGTACCACCGGTTCCCAAAAAGATCGAGGCCAACTCGGCACCTCAAGCCCAATGTACCATTGGCACTGAAGATCGATGTACCATCGGCTCCCAAAAAGCTCGAGACCAGCTCGGCACCTCAAGCCCAATGTACCATTGGCACCGAAGATCGGTGTACCATTGGATCCCAAAAAGCCCGAGGCCAGCTCGACACCTTAAGTCCAATGTACCATTGGCACCAAAGACCGATGTACCACCGGCTCCCAAAAATCCCAAGGCCAGCTCGGCACCTCAAATCCAATGTACCATTGGTACCGAAGACTGGTGTACCATCAGCTTCCAAAAAGCCTGAGGCCAGCTCGGCACCTTAAGTCCAATGTACCGTTGGCACCGAAGACCGGTGTACCATTGGCTCCCAAAAAGCCCGAGGTCAGCTCGGCATCTTAGGTCCAATGTACCATTGGAACCAAAGGCCCAAGTCCTCCTCGGCATCCCAAGGCCGGTGTTCCATCGTTCCCCAAGAAGCCCGAGCCTTCTCGGTGGTCCAAGGCCGATGTTCCATCGGTCCTCAAAAGCCTGAGTCAACCTCAGCGTTCGAAGGCTGACGTTTCAATGGAATAGAGTTCCCCATTGGCACAGGATCGCTGCCCCATCGACGCCTAGTGGCACGGGGCCGGCATGGTCCCTGGCTTGGTCTTGGCTCTCCCGGAGGTCCGGCCCTACATAGTAAGTTGAAGTCGCTCGTGAATGGGTAGAAGCTGCCCCTCGGTACCGATGAAGTCCCTAGGGGTCCCACATCGGCAAGCTGAGGATTCAAATGCGACACATTGTAGTTAGCTAAAACTAATTTCATTGATGTTATGGTGTTTACAAAACTCCGACTGAGTCGACTTGGTACAAAAACAAAGGGAAAAATATTACAAAATCAATGGTTGGCCACAGGCTCATCATCGGAGGGGGCCCCCTCGGACCCTTGGTCCAGCTCGATGTCTATGGCGCAGGGGAGGTAAAAGACCCGAGCCACTTTCTTTCTGGCGTCGCGGAACCCTTGGAGGTAGGCGTCCGCATTGGCCTCGAATAACTCTTCGGCAAAGCATTCTGAGGCTCGAAACTCCTCCACGGCCGCTATGGCCCTGGCCTCGGTGATGGCCTCCACCTCTGCAACCCTGGCCTCCTTCTCCGCAACCAGAGAGGCTGCTGTCCTCTCCGCCTCTTTGGCATGCTCCGCTTCCTCTTCGGCATGCCCTGCCCTATCTTCGGCTGCTGAATGGCCGAGTTCAGCTCGGTGATGTGAAGGTTCCAGGCCTCGATGGCGCTCTCGGCCTCCCCGAGCTGACTGAGTGCCGCCCGGAGTCGATTGGCTTCGATCTCCGCTCGACTCTCGGCCTTCCTTATTTCATCGGTTCGGTCGGTCCTTGCCGCCTTCAGGGCCCTTTCTGCCGCTTTGGCTTTGGGCCTGGGCCTCCTCGGCATCTCGTCGAGCCTGGCGGATAATGGCCTCCCCTTCATTGATCACATCCTTGGTGGCTCCCAGGGAGTTTGTCACCTGTATTCCAAAAGTCAGTCATGCAAACCATCGGGTATCTGAAACCAGAGGCAAAAGAGACACTTACCCGGACGAGCGCTGCGAAGGCTTCCCTGAAGAACCTGGATGCCCTCAGGTGCCTGAGCTCCTCCTGGAACTCGAGCAGGATAACCTGGGACATGAGCCGCTCCGCTCGGCGCCCATCATTCATGAGAGAGAATCCATGGGGGGTTGGTTCGACCCTGCCCCCCTTGGCGGTCTTGGCGCGCTCGGGCTCGGTGTGTGGAGGGCTACCCTCTAGGATTTCCTCTGGGGGCGGGCTCGCCGCCACTGATGGCCCTATGCCCCGGCTCTGCTCTGCCTCCACCGGAGTTGGCTCGGCGGATACCTGGGGCTCCTCTGTCGCCCCCTCGACCCTCACCTCCTCCGGAGGGTGTTGGCTGTGAAATCCACCGGTGCGATCGGAGGCTCTCGACGCTCGGAGGCGGGGAAACTTGCACCATCGGACGCTTAGGGGCCAGGGCCTGCTGCCCCTCGCTTGGCCCTCCCTTGGCCCTCATCCTCTTGATGGCGGCCTTCCTGAGCTTGGCGGTCGGGAGTTTCATCACTGCGCAACGTCGGTCGGAGTTAGCAAAAAAAAAAAAGGAGGAGGAAAAAGGAAAAAGGAGAAAGAAGGCAAGAAAGAGAGGGAAAATTGACCGAGTATCGGCAGCTACTCACACCCCGAGTGGAGACCCCCGCGTATCGAAGATTCTCCTCCGTCAGGAGCCGATTGCATTTGGGGATGTCGGCCGTTAACAACTGCCCCAGTGCTTCTTTGTCCCCCGGGAGTATGGTGGTGTTCATGTTGGGTCGAAGGTCGGGGTCCCTCCACCCGGGCTTGACTTGGTCAAGGTCCGCAAAAAGAATCGGGATTTCCATCCCTTGATAGAGGAGGGGAGTAGAGTTTGAGGACTCGGCCGGGTCGGGGCTGAAGTAGCCACCAGCCCGCCTACTGCCGAAGGGTATAAAGCTGCGAAGAGGGAGAGTCTGGGCGTAATCTGGAGGTGGTGACAGAGGACTATGAAAGCACAAATGGTCCGAAGGGAGTTCGGGACCAACTGAGTGGGCGTCAAAGAATAATAGTCCAAAAGATTGACAAAAAAGGGTGAAAGGACAGACGAAGGCCCAGCCTTAGGATAATCTCGTATAAGGCTACCTTGTCAGGCCAGAAGGAGACCACCCTGTCGTCGGGGGTCGGAGGAAGAGCCCGATATCTCGAAAGATTTGGTAACAAGCCTTGATATTAGCCAGGTCCTGACCCGTTACCGTGGAGGTGGTCCCTATCGAGATTCCGCCCCACCCTCGAGGAGGTACCGGCTGCCGCTTGGCGCCTCCTTGCTGGAACCATGCCGGCTGCCGCCGGGCGTCTTCTCGCGGGAGCCCTGCCGGCGACCGGCCGCTGGGCAAGAGGAGGCGGTCCTCCGGATCGGAGGACCACGAAGGAGTGGGAGATGCAAAGGCACGAAGCCTCGAGGAAGAGATTTGGTCCTCGGGATCAGCCGACAAGGATCAGGACGGGGAGGAAGCCATGGCAGGGGTTTAGGAGAGAAAGGAAGGCTCAGAAGAGTCAGGGAGCTAACCTGAAACATAAATGGCGGAGGATGGTTCTCGGGTTGCAGGGAGGTCAAGAGACAGGGGAAGACGATGATGGTTGAAGCAAAGTGGCGAGATTCAGCCCTCGCCCAGGTTTTATCAAGTTTCAAATCATCCCGCCTTGTCTAGCCAGCCATGCGGACTCCCGCTATAGGCTGGGTCGCCTCGACAGGCGCCCGGCGTGTGAGACGATCGCCTTCGGCCATTGACGGGACACCGCTGACGTCAGCATCATGATGGCGATGATGGCGGCTACTTTTCATGGATTTCGAGAGGACAACCTTGCCTCGAGGACGATCACTGCAGATCGGAAGGACGACAGTGACTGCCCCATCACATCTCCCAGGTCGCCCGCGCTAAGTTATCGCAGCGCCTAGAGACACATGTCCAAGGGCAGTTAGAGGTAAATGGGGATCAGCCACTCGGAGGTGACACCCCTTTCGCCTTGCAGAGGTGGGCCCGCTTCGTCTCAGTGGCGATAGGGCATCTGATGTGGCTGATCCAACATCGTTAGAGTAAACGATGAAGGCAACTGACGGAGTCCTACCTCGGCCTCGTGGGATGGCCTTGGCCTCCGATGCTCCCTCGGCCTCCGAGGCCCCTCGGTCCCGGACCCAGCGTCCCCTTGGTCCCGGACCCGAGCTTCAGCCTCGGCCTCGGCCTCGAGCCCTGCCTCGGTCTCGGTCTCAGCCTCGAGCTTCAGCCTCGGCCTCGGCCTCGAGCCCCTGCCTCGGCCTCGGCCTCAAGCTTCCATTTCGGTCTGGCCCCGGACTGGCAACTTGCTACCTCGAGCCGCCTGATACGCCCACATGGCCCACCAACCGCCTGCAACGGCCACGTGATCCACCACTCGCCTGCAACAGCACGTGGCCATACCCCATAACGATGCACGCTTGATACAACCGGGTTTGCCTGCCACCTGTAGTGCCGCGCTTGGCAAGTGGCAGGCGAGGCAGGACACCTCTGACATGCCTAGTGTCGATTGCGACCCGTCACTGTCAGCCTTGCCTTCCATCCATTTTCGAACAATGACACCTCAAAATCAGCAACCTTCTGGAAACGGAAAAGAGAGACCTTCGAATAGGTATAAAGGCCCATAGTACTCACGACGAGGGAAGGAGGCTGAACTCAAGTTCTCTAGCCCTTTTCTGCTAGTTAACTCTTGCTGTTCTCAAGTTGCTGACTTGAGCGTCGGAGGGTTCCCACCGGAGCAACCGGTCTTCGGGGACTTTCTTGTAGGGGCCCATCGCGGAGGAGGATCTCCGTTCTCGGCGTTGAAGGAAGGTGACTTGGCGTCAATACCTCTTAAATCATTTTTTTTGTGTAATATATTCCTTTAGTTCATTTAGTTGATGATGTCAACAAGTACAGGATATTAATGCTAAAGAATAACGCTATTATTCTATACTTAAAATAGTTAGTTCAAAATATAATGAGATATATATTGATGGTGGAGAACAAGATTAAGAGGGGTTGTACGTGCACAATGCTTCTTACAATGAGCTATGCGTGCGTAAAAAGTTCCTGATAGCTTTCATACAAAACGCCATCCTCATGAGCATCCTGGCGTACAATAACTGCAATCATTAGCTGATATATGTATAATGCTATTTTTATCTAAACAAAATGCAAGGTTTCCAAACTTTTTGTCATAACCTTAATTTTCTTATTCTGAAAAATTCACACCAATCCAAACGATGCCTGGATATCCACTTTGTTAATATTCAAATATGTCCTAGATTAAACCATAGCATGAGACAATCAAAAAATGCAAGCATCTAAACCAACAGTCGGATGCATCTCTCACATAGTTCAGCCTCTTCTTCTTCTTCAATATTTTAGATCTTGCGCATCCCCTGTTTCATATGCTCCACTAAAGACATGTTTGGTTTACAGTATGGGATTGGAGAAGCAGTATATGCGACTGTCAATCCAATTCATGAGATTGAGAAACTCAAGAGATAGCTTTGGAACAACGATGGAATAATGAAGTATGCCATTTTATCTGAGTACTTGTTGTTGGTGGGTGTTTGGCAGATGATGGCTAACTGAGGCTAGAGTTTCACTTTGTCCTTAAGATAATTTTGTACCGCAATGGTGCTTACGGTCAGTATGACGATTGTCCACAGGATACTCGATGTACAATTCATCAAAACTTTCGAACCAAGAATGCTACTAATGCACTATTGCTATACTATCGGAAACCCTAAGAGAGAAGAAGACTAGAATTGATTCAAATTGAACTCAATTCGGAATGGCTTGAGATCAATGAAATGCTTAGGTCTAGGATCCTATTTATAGTTTTAGGTACCCTTTGGAAGCAACCCTACGAATTTAATTGAATTTAAATTCTAAAATCAAAGGATGTGAGGGTTAAGGGCTTATCACCCTTGCCCTTTAGACATCATGATCTTCAGATCGGCGATCGGATAAGCCTATCCATATCCTGATAAGCCTTTTCATCATCGTGATCTAATGATCATGTTATGAGATAGGCGGTAAATCAGACCGTTGACTTATCTCCAACCGACGATCGAACGGGTGCCTTATCACCAACCGACGATCGGACGGATATCATCACCAACCGTCCTGTTGACTGGTCAACAACCATCCTGTAAAGCGTCCATTGCGTCCTTCGCACACGCACATACGCATCACCCTCAAGCTCTCCACTTATGGTGAGCCTAAAGAACTTAAGCTTCAAGAAAGTGGTTTCCATATAAGTGAACATTCCTTTCTTGTTCTTTCCGATATGGGACTAAATGTCCCCGCAATTTTTAATTCACACACTAAAGGACGGTGATGGACTTTCAAGGCCCATTAAGATATTTAGGCATATTTTGGTCCATTACCCAACACTTATGCCAACCATCGGTCATGAACCCCACTCGGTCTCACGGGATAAGATCATTCGAAACCTCTCTCGTTAAGTTTGCGCCGTATCACCGTCATTTTCAAGCCAGTGCCCGACAACGTCGAACCAACTTGCCTACCATGCGATGGGCCACCCACAACACAATTATTACTTCAAAGCATGGCAAAGCTTTCCTTTGCTTTTCACCGCCTCAAAAGCTCCCTTTCTCGGCTGAGACTGGTGCCGAGCAAAAGGCGCAGGAAGAGATCTCCCCCTCGATCTCGAGTCCTTGTCGTGCTGGAGGGTGGATCTTCTGCTGGATTGCATGCCGGAAATGTGGCGTACGGTGGGTCAAATACTCGCATCTTGGTAGAGAGAGAGGTTCCGAGGTGGTGCAATTGTCGATTGGGTGCCCGTACGTGGTCAACAGTGGTTGGGTTGGGTCGGTCGTGGTGGTGGTGGTGGTGGTGCTGGTGGTGGCGGTGCTGGTGGAGGAGGAGGAGGAGGTGACCTCACCAACAACTTTGTTTGACTGGATTTAGTTATTGGTTGAGCTTCCATCATCTCATCTCATGCCAATGGTGCCGTCGTGTCGTTCGTCTGGTCAGACCAAACATGTGGATGATTGAGACCAAGAAAGATGGTCATGTACATGTCCAAATGCCTTGCATTTGGTAGTGAAGTTAAAACATGATGATAATTAAGAACAAGGAGAGACAGCGCATTCTCTAATATTTTGATTAAAGAATGTAGAGACATGCGTGTCGCACGTAGTCAGTGTATGATTTGTTCACCACCTCATCATTTCTTGAAATCAAGTTAAAAAGGGGGGGGAAATCTTAATATTTAATTCATCAATTGGTTGACTTGCATTGCTTCTAAACCATTATGTGGCCCTCCTGTTGCTTCCTTTCTAAAGTGGTGCCGGAGCAAAGATTGAGGAGCAAAAAGAGAGTCAACGTTAACTATTTAACTCTTTTTGCAGATATTGCTTTTAGCCTAAACAAATTTAGCACATGAATGAGCAAGATTAGGTGAAGCCGTTCATGTTATACATCTAATAATATCAGTTTAAGGTGATGGATGATTGTGCATGCATATTCCATCCGTCATTGATGATGTAGAATATGAATCGGCTATAAAAAACACGTACAAAATATTAGATGTTTTGCAACGTAAAGTGATCCATCAAGTGTCAAAAGTTGGGTTTAAGTGGTGATTTACAGCTGTATGCAAATGGATTGATAATCTGATTATAATATCTCCAATCATCTAATTGAGGTTCCTAATTGTTGAGGTTATTAAATTTAGTGCATGATAATTTAGATTAAGCAGAGAGGTAAAAAAAAAAAAATCCAAAATCTTGTTCATGTGCATTTATGAACAAGAAATGGTCTTATTGAGTACACTAATTGTTACAGTTAAAAGCACAGAGCATAATTAGATTATGGAATCAAAGAGATAATTAAGCAGACAATTTTTTATTATGTTTAAATTACAATATAATTTTGGGCTGTAATATTAGACAATAACTTGTGCATGCCATGTAGAAATCCCAGATGTTGGATGAATATAGCCCATTGGTTGTACCTCCAGCAAGTTATGATTCAAATTTTAGTGCTGTTTTTTTTTTTTTTTTTTTGAAATAGTTTTCCTAGATGATTCTTATAGGTTTCATTTGGCAGGAAATGAATTCAAAAGAGGATACATGGATGGGAAGTGGCTTTGGATTCCACCATACTAGAGCAGGTAAAGCCCAGTGGTGCACACCATGTCTTGTTTCCACTATCCTATTCGCCCAATTATGGGAGGGAAACTAAATATATATCTAATCAAATGAAAGAAAGTCCATCTTCAAAACTTGTGGTTCTCACCAGAGCAAATTAATTGCTTCTTCATCATAAGAATCCTCATCATTCATCAAAGAAAAAAATGGACTAACGTCCTCATCAACTCTATCTTGAGCAGGAAAGCAATCTGTAGAGCTTAAAAAGTTCTGTCCAAAGAACATGCATGACAACTCCTTTTGTGCAAAGATTTTCCTTCAGGAAAAGAAATTTTTTTTTTTTTTTTGTGTCTGTGTGTACGGCACCGTCCCCAGATTAACTTGATGCTAAGGCATCCGCGGTGGACACAATTTTTTCTTTTTTGTTTAGCAAAAATGGAGGCAATGAAAAAAGACAAATCTCCAAGACCACTAGAAATTTCTGCGTCCAGAATATAAAAAGGGGGTCATGTGGGTCATTGGCTGATCAAGGAGTCAGTTCCACCAGTACTTAACAAATTTTAGATTAGATTTGCACCGAGCCTAAAGCCAGTTGCAGATCGATCTAATGTGCTTATACTTTTTCCAACTGGGCCATCTGCCACCCCTCGCCAGCCTTCTTTGACGTGAAAGAAAAGAAAATGATATACCATCTACGAAAAGCACCGAACAGAGCACATATTCTTTTTGGATTCTGTATGAGAATTGAAATCCCAAATCCGACAGCTGTGTGATTTCTATTTTTCCAACGTACCATTCACAGCTGTGACCATGCTCTTCTTATGCATCGAGAAGTGAAATTGATTGCTTGAGATGGTCAATTCAATATGTAAAAGTTAAAACAGAGTTATCGATGGAGTTCCAACTTCCAATAGAAATGAAAATAAGTTAATATAAGTCATTAAAGACGGAAAGGCACGAGAATTGAGCAACAACTGTTTGCCATCCTTAAATTAAATTGCGAATCCGAAGGTGGCATACGAAATCTGTGCTAATTTCCCAACCCGCCTGTTAACGTTGCCATCACAAAATTGTGAAATCTCAAGGACATATAAGAACATGGAAATTGGCATGTAAAATAATCTATCGTTGCACAAATATCGTTTTGTCCAAATCACAGAGCTGGATCTCGTGGAAAACGTGGCAGGTTAATCTGTCTCTTTGTGCTCGTAGTTTGGGGCGTCTGTCAATCCAGATGGCTGCTACCTTATCAGCTTGAACCGACCGGGGAGAGAAACCTATTGCCGCTAAATAGGAAGCATAAAGTGTAATTTTTTTTTTTTTTTATATCAAAAGCATGGTAAGTTTCTTTTAAGTTACAAAATCATGCTCTTCTAGGTGGTGGACACTGTTACATATTATGGATAAATGATAATCTAGTTGTGAATAGATTTTTCTAGCACGGAGAGTAACCGAGAGCTGTCTAAAATCTATAATTAGCGAGCAGAACAGAGGAGAGCAGAGCTAAGCTTAGCTTAGCTCCAGAGCATCAATCGCTATTTATCAACCAAAATAGTAGATGGGGGGCGGCTGCTAATTACCTTTACCTAGATAGTACGGACACCAGGGGGAGCACAGTCACGATATCGGGAACTGATCGGGTCGCGTGGGCAACGGATCCAGGGCGGGCCAGGAGGGCCCTCTGGCAGCCCGGTACGGCGGATCAATGCGGACCCATGAGACCCAGATTCTACGCTTGCTGGCGAATCATTTCCAGGGCGGTGCTACGGATCACTGCTGCTAGTCCAAGTCTGAAATGATGAACGCCTCCTCCCCTCCTCAACTACCTTTTTGGACCAACCACCGCCAAGGAGGACCACTGACCACACGCACTCTCTCTCTCTCTCTCTCTCTCTCTCTCTCTCTCTCACACACACACACACACACACACACACACATTGAATGACCCACAGTCCCCAGACATCCCGGGCTCGCACGTTTAGTACGTGCGTACTTTTCCTCCGCCATCGATGGCGATGCCTTTTCCCTCTTGCATCGCGAATGTGACATCGACGTGCTCTCCTGCTTAGGCGTTAAGACAGGAATGGGGGCAGGCCAATAAACCGAGACAGAGACGATGTGACGCGCAATCTTCGCCCCGATTGCCCCGCGGGGGGGCAAGGGTGGACAGCCGCGCCCGCGGGCTTTGGGCCCGCTCCTTTTTTTTTTTTCCCCCCCGGTGCCGCGCTGCTGGGGCCGTCCAAATCGCAACCGGAGATTTTATGGCCCAATCCCCCCGCAACGCGTGTCAGGCCGCACCCATGAGCACGCTCACCCGCACTCTTTCTCTCTGGTTCTCAAAAGCCTAACTTAGCTTAGCTTAGCTTAGCCAGTCGTACAGTGAAAGACCCACCGCCACCGCCACCACCACCACCACCACCACGCATCTGGCTAAAAGGGTCAAACAGCGACCGAGGCTTTGAAATGCCTGATTCCTAATTACCAGTGACTTGTTTTGTGGTGAGAAGGAGATTGAGAGAGACCCCGCCAACAACAAAAGAATGTTGCGTGGCCTTTGGCTTATCGCCATGTTTCGATATCCGGCTCTATCCATCCACGAAACGAATTGAAGCGGATCCTCCTCTTCCCTCGCTCGCTCCTGGCCTCCGTTCTCTCCGGTGCCAGTGCCACTAGTAGTGACTGCAGCAGAGGAGGGCAGACCAGCGGAGGATGGGATCGTACGGTGGGGATCGGCCCACGGGGGCGGAGATTCCGCGGTGTCGTCATAAAGGCGCGACCGGACGCGGCCATGCCGTCTCTCGACACGTGGATCTTCCTGGTTCGCTGAGATTAATTCTTAAAAAAAAAAAAAAAGCACTCCCAACTAATTCTCCAACGGCAAACATCGCACATTTTAACGACCCAATCACATAGCTCTCACGTTATATTTCTGGCTGGTATTTTTATACGCGTTTGCTTCCCTACTAAGTTCTAAAAGATAAACATATGCTGTGCTGTTTATATGGATGGGGCGGCACACAGGAAGTGGGAAGCCCCAGGGCAGCCAAGTTGTAGAGGAGAAAAGTATTCATTTCGGTGTATACTATACTATATATATATATATATTTATGTCTGGTATATATGGAAAGAGAAGAAGCAGAAAGAGAGAGAGAGAGAGAGAAAAGGAACGGAATCACTGGCTCTCCTTTTCTCCTGCCTGCTTTTAGTAACTGGACTAGATAAACAAGACCAAACTAATTAATTTAAACGAGGATAGAGAATAAAGAAGGGACAGTGAATTTTGGGGTGGATGGCGTCAGTAGTCGGTATCAATAGCCCAGGAATTCAAGAAAGGCGGGGTGAAGAATATGTACCTGGAACCGGTACCGTGGTGCGGGTCTGCAGGGCAGCTACTGTCCTCACCACACTACTACTGGAATTAATTAAACTAAGTTAAGCTACGCTACGCTAGCCACAAGAAAAGCAATTACAACAAAGGAGAGTCATTAATTAAGCAAGAGGCATAGAATTAATGGAGACTGATGGCAAGAGCACGAGCGTGTGTGTTTTTGAGGGTAGGGAGAGAAATTAATTATATCGACGTATATATAGTATACTATATAAAGCTGGAAAGTAAAAAGGAGGTGGTGTTGTGGTGGAATGGCTGGAAGTGGAGGGCCCCCAGCGAGCGAATGTGGGGGAGGGAGCGCCTTTTTCCACGCCTACAAATACCGCTGCTTCCCCGCCGTTTCTTATATCGCCCGGCCTCTTCCAATAACCCGAATTGCCAGACCCAACCAAGCTCCAGCTCGGGGAGAACGAGGGGAGGAATTCGTGTTGGTCTCTCTCTCAGACTCTCACTCCCTCTGCCTCAGCCTCTCATCCCTATCTCCCTGCATCAACTTCCAACCAACCAACCAAGGGCTTCTTGGACTGTGGATATTATCCTTGTTTGAGGTAATTAATAAAATCTAATTGCTATCATCCACCCACTGCTCTATCCTTCTTCTTAGGACTACTAGTTCTAGACGACCACCTTATAACCTCTTACTCCCTTACTGCTAGCTATTATTACCTTTGAGACTCTCCTTCTCTCTCTACTTTTGACTTAACTGTGTGCTAAAATCTCTCACCTTGACATCCTCCTTTTTAATTCTTTTCTTGCAGTGCAGTGAGATCTATACTCTATAGTTAGTACCTTTCCAGTTCCGAACTTTGCGGGAGTCTCTCTCGGCCCAAAGATGTCGGTGGCTGTGTGCAGGAGCCCCTTCTCACCCTTCGAGTCCATTCTCGCCCCTAACATAGCAAGAGAGCCTCTGCCAATTTCGCCTACCAATTGGCGCCCGCCGGCGCCGGAGCAATACGAGCCTACCGAACTCCCGGTGGAGGCCGAGAAGGACGACGACCGACCCGGCCAATTCGACATATGGAACTCGATCCAATCCCAGAAGGCCGCTGCCGCCGATCCCCCGCCCCCTTACGTCCATCCTCTGCTGCGGCGTTCGTCGAGCCTGATGAGCCAAAAGAGCCTTGAGATCTGCACCGAGAGCCTCGGCTCCGAGACGGGCTCCGCCGACTTCTCGTCGTTGCTCGACGACCTGAACTGCTTCTCTTCCAATATTGAAGCAAAGGATGGAGAGCACGACCAACCTGTCCATGAGACACCAATGGTAGACGAAGAAGAGCCACCCTTCATGGTGGTCAAGGCGGTAGAAGAGCGGCGAGTGCAGAGGGGCAGGAAGGAGCTGGTGTCAGTGAATTACCACTGCTCTATCAACAGGAGGTTGCCGCCCCGGTCATTCCCCCCACCGCTCCCTTCCATCTCGCGGCGCGACGGGCCCTGCATCCACATGAGGCCGCACCGCCGCGACGGCCGGCTCGTCGTCGAGGCCGTGACGGTTCGCTCCCAGAATTACCTCCATGTTCAACGCCAGGACGGCCGCCTACTCCTTTCCTTCATTGATGCCACCTTCAATGACCCCGATGACATCGAGACCGGTCTTTCTGACACCCTAGAGATGAGAGAACAACAAGAAGAAGATGTTACGGAAGAAATTAAAGCAGAAGAAGAAGAAGAAGAAGAAGAGAAAGAGGAACCAGCAGCAGCAGTGGCGGGAGAATTGGAAGAAGAAGAAAAGAATTGTGACGAAGAGGAGGAGGAGGAGGAGGAAGAGGAGGAAGAGGAGGAAGTGGAAGTGGTGGATAGAGGAACAGTTGTGGAGGTGAAGGTCAGCACACAGCCCCAGCAACAAAGTGGAACCATGAAGGTGCAGCGGTCGTCGTCATCGTTCGTAATAAACAAATTCGTCGGCGCCGGCGAGACCCGGTGGGCCGAGAAGATGATGGCAGAATGCAAGCCGATAGCCTCCGACAAGCAAGAAATCGAACAAGACCACCACCACCTCGACACCGCGACACCGGCACCTGCCAGACGCGCGGCGCCGACGACGACTACGGCTGCCGCCGCCGCCGCCGCCGCCTCAACCTTCAGCGCATCGTCGGAGGGCTACTACTACTCGTCGTTCGACGGGAGGGGACCGCAGTTCGGCGGCGGTCGGTACGCGCCGCCGGACGAGCACAAGCTGCTGTTCACATCGAAGCGGCTGAACAGGGAGGAGCTGCTGCACAGCATGAGGAGGTGCAGCCAGCAGCGGATGAGGCCTCTCTTCATTCTGGAACCCTGTTGCATTGCCACCTCCTCTTAGAGTTGCTGCCTCGTCGCATCCACGCCTCTTCTTAATTTCCCGGCCAACCCCAACCCCTCCTTCTTATTGCCCATCTTATCCACTAAAGGCAAGGCAGGCATCAAGACCGTCACAGTCATTTGTGCCTCCCTCCCTCCCCAATAACCAACCTTCTTGTATGCAAATTAAGCCCTCTCCATCTCGCTCACTACTGCGGTCTGCACGGCTGAGGGCTTTCTATTCTACCGCCCATTACTACCATTAGCGTGCGTTTTTAACTGCCATTGTCCTTTTTCGATTACATAATTAATTAATGGACCATTTCAGACGATGAGTTTCTCTAATTACTTAATTAATTAGCTGTTAAATTGTTCTTCCATCGGAAACATTTCAGATGTGGTTCTATGATTAATTTCTTAGTACCAGCTAAAACTGACACGTATTAATGTAAAACCTTGTCACCTACCTACTCGTGCTTCGGACTTTCAGTTTAGGAGGTGGGCAGGACGAAGCTGTCTTTCCTCGTAGATGTGCTAATAGAAGAATATAATGTGGCCGACATGACGCGGGACATAATATATTAAACGGATTTGGTGCGGGACATTAATTTTCTTGACGACAATGCAAATATATATATATTTACCGATTGGATGAAAGTTGGTCACTCCATCGGTTTAAGGTGGGGCCGATCGAGCTGCCCCGTCCGTGCAACCCCTTAATAAAATAGAGGCGGACTAATCGGCTGGGCCCGATCGGCCGACTCAAAAGTCTAAACTGGATTACATCAACAATTTAGAAAAAACACTGGGTCTGGTCGGATTAATTACTGGATCCAAAATTAAGAATCCTCGATCGGGGTTTATGGCCTAGCTGGTGCATAATACATACCATAGACACGCTTTATGCACGTGCCAATAAAGGGATTTATTAGGATGCTAAAGAGGAGTCCACTCCTGCATCAGCAATCCAAGTGTCCAATGCTTAATTTGTGGAGTCTTGCCTTTCTCACTCCTTTTTGCTTTGATCACTTTGCATTCAGACTCTAATGGGGATATAATCATGCTTTGGCAACGGGGAAAAAACTAGCCATAATGAGAGAGACCGGCCATTCGAAGTGGAGTCCGGCCACTACGAAGATATATTTTAAGGTTCGATTAACACTAAGCATAAAAATAACTTTCAATACAAGATTCAGGGAATACTTGAAGTGTGGTCACCGTATTGTGTTTTTTTTTTATAAATCACGTCAATTTAGCTTGAAATGTTTAACAAGCTAGATATCATTATTGTAATCCTCAGATATTAAAAAAAAAATATCATGTGCATGCCATGCCCCTGAAAGGATCCCAAGCGAAGACCATAGCCTACACGGCCACGACGGAAAGGATAAGTTGCGAGATGCGGCCCCAGTGACAGGCGGCAGCGCCACCGTGTAGGGCGGCGGACGGCGGCGAGATCAAGTGCATTATAGAGATATCTTCAGAGATTGATTTTCTTGTGGGGAGTGATTGAATAAATCATATTTTCTAGATTTAGGATGTTTCTCCTAAACTCTAGAAGGTGATTGAATAAATCATATCTTCTAGATTTAGGATGTTTCTCCTAAACTCTAGAAGATTAGTTTCCCTTTCAGTTAAGTTGTTTTAGGCATGTATCGTCAAATCTCCTTGATTTTAGGAATTGTTTGGAATTGTTTCCTTAAAATCTTGAAGATTTGATCTAGATTTGATTTGATTGGGAAGATTAGTTTCCTTTTCAGTTAAGTTGTTTTAGGCATGTATCGTCAAATCTCCTTGATTCTAGGAATTGTTTCGAATTGTTTTCTTAGAATCTTGAAGATTTGATCTAGATTTGATTTGATTGGGTTGGTAGGATTTTGTAAGCTCCTGAGGATGCCTATATAAGCACTCCTCAGGAGTAATAGGGGAGGGGAGTTATATTGTGTAAGCTTAGAGAGCTTATGAATGTTGGCCAGGCATAGGGATGTTTATGCCAGTAAACTTGGGGGCTGATAACATCTTAAGTTTGGGCGTGCTTGGGCTAATAACCCTTGTACGAGTGTTCTTGTGATCTGGTGGTTCGAAGGACTAATAATCCTGAGACCATGTTCTTCGTAATAACAGTGAGGCATTCTTTATTTCTTGTTTGTTAGATCCTAATTACCACGCTCGTGTGTTACTAGAAACAGTTCGGGAGGATCAATTGTGGTGTTGGAGCGGATCGCGTGGAGGAGTTGGTGAATGTTTTGGAGTCCTTGACCGGGGACCCTAACAAATTGGTGCTTTCATTGAGATGAGTTGCTTGAAGATCTCTACACTTCAAGCGGGGTAATCATGAGCAGAGGTGGGGGTTCGATCTTCTTCTGGAGAGAACCCAAGGTCGGAAGTTGTCCGTGCAAAGTTCTTCGTGGGAGGGGGTTCGATCTTCATTTTGGAGAGAACCCAAGGTTGGACTTGTTGTTGCAGCCCATATTCCAATGGAGGCCGGATCAAGTACTTTTCCATCCAACCGAGACCGCTTTGAAGCTTTGGAGTCATCCACTCTTTGGATGAAGGAGCAGATGATGGAGACTACCACAAACATGACTCACATGCAAGGAGCCATCACTTCCGTCACTAATGCTACGGAGGAGAACATGAAGGCGGTGGAAGGCATAAGACGAGACTTGCAAGCAATATTGGCAAGACTTGGAGGAGGAGCGAATGGGGCCAACCGCGGACAAACCCCAAGGGTGGAAGAGGAGCAACTCGTTGATGGGAGGAAAACTCACATTTCTAAGTCCACAAGGGAGAGCCTAGACCAAGGCAACCTCTTAGATTGGACGGGCGTGTGGAGAATGAGCACGAGGTAGTGGAAAGGTGGCTGCGAGAGGAGGAGTTTGACCGTGATGTTGATAACCATGCAAGGACGGAGGAAAGACTCGGTGGGAGTCGGTATGGGGAAGAAATGCCCTATGGCCGGATCCATGAAGATGCTAGAAGACATGAGAGACCGAGAAGAGACCACCACTATCATGATGAAGATGAAGGAAATCGGTTTAACCACCGAGGACCTAGAAGGCCACATTACCGTGAAGGTGACTATGAAGATGATGATGGAAATTGGTTTAACAACCGAGGACCAAGGAGACCAAAAATTGACTTCCCTAAGTTCAATGGTAGTGACCCTCATGAGTGGCTCGATAAGGCAGACCACTATTTTCATATATATGAAGTACCAAAGACAGAGAGAGTGGCCACAACATGTTTCTTCCTTGATGGGAAGGCAAGCAAATGGTGGAGATGGATACGGGCCCAATATGAGAAGGAAGGAAGAAGGCTCGGATGGACGGCATTCGAGAGGGAGCTGCTTATGTAATTTGGGCCTTCGCCCATTATCAACCATCATGGCCAGCTAGCTAAGCTTAAGCAAGATGGCAAGGTGCATGCGTATGTGGAGGAATTTCGACAACTCCAAACCTTGGTGAGGGGTTGGTCTGAGGAGGCACTTATCGGTACTTTTGTGGATGGTCTAAAACCATGGATTGTCAAGGAGCTCAAGTTGAAGTAGCCTACTAGGCTGCAAAAGCAATGAGGATGGCTGAAATCCTTGAAAAAAGTCATCACTTCGAGAAAAGATACGTCAAGGACCAAGTGGCTAACAAGGTTCATAAACCCTTGTATTCCATGGGGTCTTGGAAAGGAAAGGAGGGGACTACGAGAGATTCAAGGAGCAAAGGGAAGGAAGTCAAGAAGCATAGTCGTGAGGAGCTTGATGAGTACATAAAGAAGGGCTTATGCTTTAAATGTGGTGAAAAGTGGAGCCGTGATCACCAATGCAAGAAAGCCAAGGTCATGTGTATGATCGGGATAGAGGAGGAGCAATTGGGGGAGACAAGTGAGGAAGAGCACGGGCATGAGGAGTCCTCTAGCGATGAGGAAAGTGAGGAAGCCGAGTTGAGCCTCAATGCCATGTCCGGCATACAAAAGCCCTCAACCATGCGACTTATGGCTTGGGTTGGCAAGCATGAAATGACATTATTGGTGGATAGTGGGTCTACCCACAACTTCATCAATTCCCGCATCCTTTCTAAGGTGGGATTGCTTGGGGAAGAAGTAGTGCCATTCGATGTGAAGGTGAAAATGGGGAAAAGCTAAGGTGTGAGATGGTAGTGTGAACCGTGAAGATGAATGTCCAAGGCATCCGTATAACAGCTGATCTTCATGTACTTTCATTGGTGGGGCTAGATGTTGTCTTGGGCAATGCATGGCTAAGAGGCATTGGCAAGGTCATCACCGACTATGAGAAGATGACTATGGAGTTCAAGCTTGGAGGGAAGAAGAGGACGTGGACAGCTCTAGCATCAAAAGAGCCAAGGCCTTACGAGGCCAATGTGTTTGAAAAACTATGCAAGGGTGGGGCTCATTGCTTCGCCATAGTGATGGGCCAAAACCGAGGAGATGAAGGGAAAGAAGAGAAGTATAGTGATGGAAATGAGGAGCTACCCCAAGGTGTGAAGACGGTTTTAGAAAGACACAAGGAAGTATTGGAGGTACCTACTTCATTACCACCAAGTAGGGAATTTGATCATCGCATTGTGCTGAAAGATGCGAGCAAATTGGTGAATGTGCCACCATACCGGTATGCTCACTTTCAAAAGGGTGAGATCGAAAGACAAGTGGATGAGATGTTGGTTAGCGGCTTGATTCGACCAAGCACTAGTCCCTTTTCATCACCGGTATTGCTTGTGAGGAAGAAGGATGGAAGTTGGCATTTTTGCACCGACTACCGAGCATTGAATGAGACAACAGTGAGGGATAGATTTCCCATACCAACAGTGGACGAGATGCTTAATGAGTTGCATGGGGCTCATGTGTTCACCAAGCTGGATTTAAGGGCCGGATACCATCAAATCCGGATGAAAGAGGAAGATACCCACAAGACGGCATTTAGGACTCATTCCGGCCATTATGAGTACCTAGTGATGCCTTTTGGGCTGTGTAATGCCCCCTCAACTTTCCAAGCGGCTATGAATGCCATATTTAAGCCATTCTTGAGAAAGTTTGTATTAGTATTCTTCGATGACATCTTGGTGTACTCGAAGAATGTGGAGGAACACTTGGAGCAATTGGAGCGAGTATTGATGATCTTAAAGGAGCACCACTTCTTCATCAAGGCTTCCAAATGCGCTTTTATGCAAGAAGAGCTGGAGTACCTTGGCCACATCATATCGGGCCAAGGAGTAAAAGTGGACCAGCGGAAGGTGGAAGCTATGGTGGATTGGCCCTTACCCAAGGATGTGTCGGCTCTACGAGGATTCCTTGGTTTGACGGGCTACTATCAAAGGTTCGTGCAAGGCTATGGATTGATAGCCAAGCCACTTACCTCCATGCTAAAAAAGGAGGGCTTCGAGTGAACCGAAGATGGAAGGAGAGCTTTTGAGAACTTGAAGAGAGCCATGACCAAGACACCCATCTTGGTCTTGCCCAACTTCAAGAAACCATTTGAAGTATATACTGATGCAAGTGGAGAAGGGATTGGGGCGGTACTAGCTCAAGAAAGGAGGCCCATAGCTTATATCTCCAAGGCCTTAGGGCCAATGAAGAAAGCATGGAGCACTTATTCAAGAGAAATGTTGGCGGTTGTGCATGCGGTGAAGGTGTGGAGACCTTACCTCTTGGGAAGAAAGTTCACTATAGTGACCGATCAACAAGCATTAAGACACTTGCTAAAACAAAAGATCGTGATGCCAGAGTAACAGAAGTTTCTTGTGAAGCTTCTGGGATTCGAGTATGACATTATATATCAGCCCGGCAAGGAGAATAAGGTGGCTGATGCGTTGTCAAGGAAGGAGGGAAGTCCAATGATGTGGACTTTGTATGAAGATGAGGCTGAAATATGGCCTTGAGTGGAGCTGAATGGAGGATATGGGACAAGCTTAGAGAGGCCGTGGAGTTGGATGCAAGGTCTCAAGAAATCATAGAGAAGCTTGAGAGTCCATGTAATGGGGTGACCGGATTCAAATGGCATGATGGGCTTATCTACTACAAGTCCTATGTCTATGTGCCCGACGTACCAAACCTGAGGAAGGAGATTCTCACTCACTTCCACCATAGCAAAGAAGATGGTCATTCAGGATGGCTTAGGACCTATATAAGGATCAAGCATTTCTTCTATTGGGAGGGCCTAAAGAGAAGTGTGAAGAAGTGGATGGCGGAATGTGATGTGTGTCAAAAGGTCAAACATGATACGAAGGCCCCTACAGGTCTCTTGCAGCCCTTACCCATACCGGAAGCTATATGGGAAGACTTGTCCATGGATTTTATGGAGGGCTTGCCCGCAAGTCAAGGGTATGAAGTGATCTTGGTGGTCGTGGATCGCTTAAGTAAGTATGCTCACTTCATACCCCTTAAGCATCCATTTACAATGAAGAGTGTGGCTAAGGCCTTTGTGGACAATGTGGTAAAGCTCCATGGTTTCCCTAGAACCATTGTTACGGACCGGGATCGGGTGTTCATGAGCTCCTTTTGGAAGGAAGTGTTTGCACTGCAAGGGAGCAAAATGAAGACAAGTTCTTCATACCATCCGCAGACCGATGGCCAAACAGAGGTGGTCAACCGTACATTAGAACAATACTTGAGATGCTATTGCCATGATGAGCAAGCAAGGTGGATGGACTACATGTCATGGGCGGAATATTGGTATAATACAACATACTACTCTTCCATCACACTTAGCCCATTTGAAGTGGTGTATGGAAGGAAGCCTCCTACCTTGGTGGCTTATGAGAGGGGTACGGCTAAGAATGCGGAAGTGGAGGAAGCCTTGATCACTAGAGACGAGATACTAGCCAAGGCAAAGAGGGAGCTTAAGAAGGCCCAATCGAGCATGAAAAAATATTATGATAAAAGGAGAAGGCTAGAAGGGTTTGAGCCCGGGGACTTTGTGTACTTGAAGCTTCAACCCTATGGCCAAAAGACAATGAAGAGAAAGGCAAGCTACAAGCTAGAGAAAAGGTACTATGGACCATTTAAAGTGGCTGCCCGTGTCGGAGAAGTTGCATATCGGCTGGAATTACCACCAACCTCAAGACTTCATTCAGTGTTTCATGTGTCTCTCCTCAAGAGACGAGTTGGGGATCCTAGCTTGATTGTAGAGGAATTGCCTTCCTTCAATGAGGAAGGTAGAATGCTACTACAGCCCACAACGATTATTGAATACAAAATGGTGCCACGTGGGAGGATTAGAAGGAAGATCTAGAGAGTATTGGTGCAATGGAGAGGGCTACCTAGAGAGGAAGCAACCTGGGAGGATTATGATGACATAGCCTTAAGGTTCCCATAATTTACCCTTGAGGATAAGGGTACACTTAATGGAAGGGGGAATGAAAGGATCCCAAGCGAAGACCATGGCCTACACGGCCACGACGGGGAGGATAAGTTGCAAGATGCGGCCCCAGTGACAGGCGGCAGCGCCACCGTGTAGGGCGGCGGACGGCGGTGACATCAAGTGCATTATGGAGATATCTTCAGAGATTGATTTCCTTGTGGGGAGTGATTGAATAAATCATATCTTTTAGATTTAGGATGTTTCTTCTAAACTCTAGAAGGTGATTGAATAAATCATATCTTCTAGATTTAGGATGTTTCTCCTAAACTCTAGAAGATTAGTTTCCCTTTCAGTTAAGTTGTTTTAGGCATGTATCGTCAAATCTCCTTGATTCTAGGAATTGTTTCGAATTGTTTCCTTAGAATCTTGAAGATTTGATCTAGATTTGATTTGATTGGAAAGATTAGTTTCCTTTTCAGTTAAGATGTTTTAGGCATGTATCGTCAAATCTCCTTGATTCTAGGAATTGTTTCGAATTGTTTCCTTAGAATCTTGAAGATTTGATCTAGATTTGATTTGATTGAGTTGGTAGGATTTTGTAAGCTCCTAAGGATGCCTATATAAGCACTCCTCAGGAGCAATAGGGGAGGGGAGTTATATTGTGTAAGCTTAGAGAGCTTATGAATGTTGGCCAGGCATAGGCACGTTTATGCCAGTAAACTTGGGGGCTGATGACCTCTTAAGTTTGGGCGTGCTTGGGCTAATAACCCTTGTACGAGTGTTCTTGTGATCTAGTGGTTCGAAGGACTAATAATCCTGAGACCACGTTCTTCGTAATAACAGTGAGGCATTCTTCATTTCTTGTGTGTTAGATCCTAATTACCACGCTCGTGTGTTACTGGAAACGGTTCAGGAGGATCAATTGTGGTGTTGGAGCGGATCGCGCGGAGGAGGTGGTGAATGTTTTGGAGTCCTTGACCGGGGACCCTAACAGCCCCCACGCACGCGAGGGCGCAAGGAGGGAGCGCAAGGAGGGAAGGGCCAAGCCCTTCCCTGACTGATAAAAGGAAAAGACTTTGTACACCGCTTCCGGTGTAGCAAATCCTAGGTGGGTTGCACCGTTCTTTTTTATTGGTCCACATACGTACGACACCCATTAAAAAATGTTAAGACATCCCAAGAGAAAAACTTACGACACCCTAGTTTTAAGCTTACGATACCGTAGTTAAAAAGTGAAGACACCCGTTCAGAAAGAAAAAAAAAAAAAACTCACCACATCCTAGTTTTAAACTGAAGACACCTATTTTTAAGCTTAAGACACCCGTTCAAAAAAGTGTATGTATATATTCCAAAAAAAACTGAACGGGTATTGATGCACGTCACGTCAAAATTAAATAGCTATTAAGAAAGCAAAAAAAACCTTACAACACCTTAGTTTTAAACTTACGACACCGTAGTTATAAAACTAAGACACCCATTAAGAAAGCAAAAAATACTTACGACATCCTAGTTATAAAGCCACGACACCGTAGTTATAAAGCCACGACACCCACTCGTCTATATACAAATTCCAAAAAAAAGATGGTATTAATGCACGTCATGTCAAAATAAAGACACCTATTAAAAAGTAAAAAAATACTTACGACACCCTAGTTATAAAGCCACGACACTGTAGTTATAAAGCCACGATACCCACTCATCTGTATACAAATTCCAAAAAAAGCTAGTATTAATGCACGTCATGTCAAAATAAATACATATATTAAAAAAGCAAAAAAAACTTACGATACTCTAGTTTTAAGCTTACGATACCGTAATTATAAAGTCAAGACACCCGTTCCAAAAGCAAAAAAAACTCACGACATCCTAGTTTTAAGCTTAAGACACCCGTTTAGAAAAAGTGTCTGTACATAGATTCCAAAAAAAAGCTGAACGGGTATTAATGCACATCAGACGACTTTTTTTGGAAGTTGTGTACATATACCTTTTCTGAACGGGTGTCTTAAGTTTAAAACTAGGGTATCGTGAGTTTAAAACTAGGATGTCATGAGTTTTTTTTGCTTTCTAAACGGGTCTCTTGACTTTATAACTACGGTGTCGTAAGCTTAAAACTAGGATGTCGTAAGTTTTTCTCTCGAAATGTCTTAACATTTTTTAATGGATGTCGTGCGTATGTGGACCAATAAAAAGGAACGGTGCAGCCCACGTAGAATTTGCTGCACTGAAGGTGATGTACAAAGTCTTTTCCCTAATAAAAGGGGCCGGCATGACCCTTGGCCCTTCCTTGACTGATAAAAGGGGGCCAGCATGACCCCCTCCGCTCCAGCCATCGTCACCGTGCCGCCACCTCTCTTCACCTTCGCCACAGCACCACCATCCCCCTCCACACCAATGAGGTGAGAGAGAGAGAGAGGAAGAGAAAGGAGCCCATATAGCTGATTTTATACCTTTGAATTAGTGCCAGAAGATAAATAAGCCAATTATTATATTTTTTATAAATTATTAAAATATGTAAATTATGAATTTAATGCTATATTGATTTATGTATAGTAATATTTAAAAAATGAAATTTATGACTCTCCATACATGCAATGATTATTTGACTTGATTATTTTGAAATTACTAAATATTTGGTACCTTATATATGTAATTAATTATTTGACATGATTCTTTGGAATTACTAATTTTTGTAAGTAATTGGCACTTTATATATGCAATTGATTATCGACATGGTTATTTTGGAATTATCAATTTTTGTAAAATATTTAATACATCAAAATTATTATACAAACGCGCATGTACATTTTGACACGTTCAAATCACTGTAAATGTGAAAAGCAAATTGATTATTTTTGCAACAATACATATTATCTTACAAATATGACACGAAATGATATTTTATGAATATAATATTTTACCATCACGGTCCACTATAACATGATATGATATGATATGCTTCATGACTCTAAGACCCATCCTCCATAGGATAATATATAGAAGACACACACGGGGTATTCTGTTGACTTCGGAATCTACCTCCACAGGGGTCAGATGTGAACGATACACCCATGGGATATTCTGTGACACGACAGATACGTGACATGACACTAGTACCAGGACCCTTCCTCCATAGGGAACGTATAGGGAGGATACACCTTTGAGGTGTTCTGTTTACGTAGATATAGTATATGACCATAGGACATTGATATAAAATGAGGTTTACTTCTTGATTATAATGGTATAGTGGATTTGAAATTATATATTTGAAATATTACATAACATCTGGCTCCAAATTATTTTGAGCATATAATATGCATGATTTGATAACATGATGAAATATATTTGAAATTTTAAAAGCTTGGCATGTATTTTAATATATGAAAACTTGATTTATTAAAATCTAAAAATGACTATATTATGTTATAGTAGTCTTATTTTCTGAGCATGAGCTCATTTAAATCTTGCAATATTTTTTAGAGCCACAAAACTAGAGAAAAGAAACTAACATAGTAGGAGCTTCCATCAGAATAATTTATATCAAAATTTTACTATAGTCCTACAAATGATCTTGTGATTTTGGCATGTTGCCCTAAACATTATATGGCTTAACTACTAAGAATCTTTTTGACCTTAAATGATATATAGTTATTATTCCTTCCTGTATTAATTATTTTGTTACTGGATTGCCTTACATGCCTGGCATGCAGCAGATGTCACCCCTGGGCCCCCCACTGTCGATTTTGGGGCATGACAGTTATAGTCAAAATGAATATGATTATGATTCTCTTAAGCATTGGCCGGCATAGTGACACTAGAATAGTTGATCAAGTTTGAGTTATGTTGAAGGATTTTGATGATTGCATTAACCAGTTGGCATGCAATAGCTAATCAATGTATGTCACTGGTGATATACTCAAAACCTTTCACTTGGAAGAAAAATGTTTAAAAACTTTAAATTCTTGTATTTAAAAATTTATGTGCAGATATAAACTTTTTGATTACCACTTAAGTTATTAGCTAGCATGATGGCAATTTAGAAGGACACCACGCAAAATGAATGTCAATTGTCTAACCCTTGTTTCATAATATTTTTATGTTGCAATGAAATTGCTTAATTGAAAATAGTTACAGTTGATATCTAAAATAGTTGTTACATGCTATTAGACGAGATGACTCTTTGCTTGGACAATAGAACACCTCATCAACTGATCTATGTACTTGCAAGAGAAATAGAGATAGAGTGAAATAAGTCCAAAAATTATCTCCGGTGGAGACTTTAATTTCCCATATTAACCCAAGAAAAAAAGGAGACCCAAAGTTCCTTAGATTAACACTCTGAGATTGAGAGCTAAGACTTAAATTTTTTTACCTATGATGATTGAGATGGCTTTTTATAGGCATTTGGAAGAGTTTCTTTTAAAGTTGAGACATTCATTGCTAGATGGCTCTAATGATCTAGATCTTTGGATAAGAAGACATCCTTGGTGGAGTCTTTCCAAATAGGATGGTAGACTCTTACTCAAATTTATCCACGCCTTCGGTGGAAAGAATTCCAAAGAGGATGGCAGCTTTGATGAAAGTTTTTTTAGTTGGAACTTCTTTCTTTAAGAGAATACATGTAGCGATTTGGTCAGTCACATCTTGCTACCTTCTAGCTTACTACTATCACTATTAGATAGATTAATTAAATCATACTAAATCGCTTGCCTTTTATTTTGGAAGGTTGAGCTTAAGTCCATATTTAACCCAGGAAAGTGTCTTAATGAGGCTATGGTTGAGTTACTTTAGGCTGCTTTAGTTCTACAGCGTTAATCTTATCTAGATCAAGTACAAATAAGCTTGGATCTAACTCAATGACTCATGGATATTGATTGATATTATAATTGGCTGATCTCAAAGTGTCGTATTATAGAATCTTGATGTGAGGCTAGATATTATGTGCTATGCCTTGGATTTAAAGGCATGCTATAGTGTATCATGCTACAATGTACCACCTTGGAGGCCATAGTATGCTTTTAATGTACTAATTTGTAATACTGTACCACTTGCTTGACCTATAAATGGTTGTCCTATGGCATCATGGTATTTATGGACTTGAAGGTTGTGCAGGAAAGCTCATTCCTGCACTGCTCCTCCCTAAGTTCTATATAAGGAAGGGGGAGGAAGTCATTAGCTCCACCCCTCTCAAAGTTACTTAGCTCCACCTTAGATAATCCTTAGCTTTCCTTTATCATTCTCTTTTCTTTGGCTTTCTCATATTTACGTACATCCTAATCTTTTAGATGATAGGAAGCATGCTTTCCTCTTCATCATCCTATTTCTCTTCTTCTTCCTCTTCCTCTTCCTCTTCAGAAGAAATTCTTTTCCTCAGGACCAAGGTGTCTAGCATGCTCACTTGGGAGGATCTAGTGCAAGTGCACCAAATGTTCTCCATCTTCCTACCAAGCAATCTTTTAAAATATGGTTAACAAATCTCCAATAGGTTACTTCAGCATTCTTCAGTCTAAAGGGCATCATTTTATAAGAGTAAAGCCCACACTTTATGATGAAGGTAGTATTCTCATTATCAAATGAGTGCATTCTTTTCTAGTTATAACTTGAGAAGGCATTCATAAAGTAAGTATTTTATGTCTGGCCATGGCATCAACAAGTTAACTTATCTTGGGTAGTGGAAAGCTATACTTCAAGTAGATTTTATTGAGGTCGGTAAAGTCGATGGACATCCGATAATTTTCATTAACTTCCTCACTATGACAATGTCAGTGTGCTAATCAGGGTAATAGATTTTCTTCATGAATTTGGCCTCTAACAGTTAGTCTAACTCTTCATTAATTACTCATTGTTGATTAATTGTAAAACTTCTTCTGCAGGAGTGGCTTATGCTTTGACTCCACATTAAGCTGGTAGAGAATGATGTTAGAATCGATGCTCAACATATCTGCTACTGACCAAGTGAATATATTGGAATTTCTTTGAAGAAATTTCACCATCTCCTCTCAAATCTCTTGGAATAAAGGGAACTAAACTAAATAACTTTGGTTTGATCTTGTCCTAATGAAATAACCTCCAAGTCTTCAGCTGACTCTATTCACTACTCCTTCAACTTATCTTTAAGGTCCAAGTTTTTAATTAGTGGTGTCTCAGTTGACTTGTTGCTTCTCTTAAAGGTCATCACATAGAATTATTGTGTTGTCACTTGGTCTTCTTTAGCTTCTCCTATACCTCAATCGCAGAGGAACTTCATGAGAAAGTTGTAGGTTAATATGATGACCTTAAGAGCATTTAAGCTTGGTCAACCAAAGATAGCATTGTAGGTCGTAGGCACCTTAACAACCATGAAGTCTACCATAATGATTTTGTAAAATGGCTCTTCTTCCATAGTTACTAAAAAGGTTATCATTCCTTTAGCTTAGGCAGGTTCTCCAATGAAGCCAACTAATATAGCATTTGTCAGCTTTAATTTATCCGTATTGGTGACCATCCTTTAAAAGGCATCATAGAAAAAAATGCCTGCCAAGTTACCATTATCTACGAAGATTCTTCTCATCTAGTAGCTGGCAAGGTAACAAAAGTATCATCATGAGAGATTTGGATGCCTTTTAAATCTTCTTTGGAGAAAGTAATGCAGCTTGACTTTAGTCTTAGCCTTGTTGGTAGAAGGCTTCTCAGCTCATATTTGCTATGCATGGACCTTCCAAGCTAAAGAACTTCTTCTACCAACTATTTGGTTGCCATGGATAATGTTGATAACCCAATTCGTAGGTTAGTTGTCAAGTTTTCCTTTAGGTTGGGGTTCTTCTTAGGTGCCTTGCTTTGATTGTTGATGACCTAGGATGCAACAAGTAAGATATCCTTTTTGAATGATGTCCTCAATATTATCCTTTAGATGTTGGTGCTTTTCGATGGTGTACCCATGATCAATTCCCATGAAATCAGCAATATTTGTTCCAACCCCTCCTCATAGGCTGTCTTCACCTTGCCGAACCAACGGACAATCCTTATGATCGATTTGCGTTCTAGGTGAGTATATCTTGAACATCTAAGGAAGAGTCTTAGGTTGACATGGCATCTCTTGAGTTTTACGGGACTTCTTTTAGATTTCGTAGGTCTTTGTTCGTTCTTCTTTTGATACTTTTTTTTTTAACCCATCCATCATTTTCCTTTCGAATTATAAGTGCCTCTTTAGTATTGATATACTTAATTCTTAGCTTCGGCTCATAACTCAATAAGATCCTCTGGAGAGCATTTGGCTAGTGAAAACCTAAATTTAAAATTTCTCATCTTGCTCATTAGGGTTATGATAGTTACTGAGATATTTGGGTTTTAGGCTTTCCAAGGCTTCAAAGTTGAATCATTGGATATAATTTCTCAATGATTTATCTTTCTTTTACTTGACCAATATCAAGCTCACAAAGATCTTCTTGTGCTTTCGACAACTGATAAAATGATTGATGAATCATTGACTTAGCTACTTGAAATAACTTATGAAATAGGTCTTAGTCTTAAATACCATATCCAAGTAACTTTCTTTAAAGTTATCAGAAAAGCTTAGGATATAATGGTGTCTGGTATACCATGTAGCAACATGAGAGCTTTGAACCTCCCTAGATGATTTAGAGAATTTATGGTCCCATCATAAGGCTCCAATTATGATATTTTAAACTTAGGAGGTAAAGGCTCAGCCATTACCTCTTTGGTAAATAATAGTTCAATAGGGTAATCAAGCTCATTGAATGGGTCTGCCCTCTACTTTAGATGCATTCCATGATTATTCTATTCTTTGGTTCATCTTTTCAAATTGTTGATCTATTTAATATCAATTAATTTGAGGAACTTTGATCTGATACGTTCATCCAATCTTGACTTCTAGATCAATAGGTGCATCTTAACATGGTAGAAAAGGGTATTGAATTGCTTTTTAATAATAAGAAGAGATGTTTATTTTAACCTATAAAGTGAAGACTTATCCTGTTCGGATGAAGACTCCTTATCTTTTGTAAGGTAAAATAGATTATGATTTTCTGGTGTATGCTGTAGCATATTGCATGATGACGCTCGATCACCTCCCCTGGGCGTCGGGAACAGAGGCGCTCCTCGAATCCTCGCCTCCGGGTTGCCTGCAAGAAAGTCCTGGGGCCGGAGGGGGCTTCGGCGGGACCCTCCGACGGCCAAGTTAGTGACTGAGGTCACAGCTGAAGAAGGGCTCGAGTGAGCCCTATTTTGTGTGGAGAAGAGGGATCTCCGAGAGGAGGAATCCTTTTTAGAGTAGAGATGGCGATTTCGGGGGTTATCGCGCGTACCTATTTACCGGATGGATTCACCTTTTTATAGGGGTTGATTCTGGCATGATCACGTGGGATTGCGTGAATCAGAAGATCTACTGAGCCCTCGCGTGAATCTGGGCCGGTCAGTGGGCCACGTCCCATCAGCTGGCGGGGCTGTCGAGCAGCGTGCATCGGCGCTGTCAAGCGGCGCGCGTCAGAGAGCAGTTCCTTGAACCGCTGGGGCTGATCTGGCGGGAACTGGAGACTCCGGGGCCAAGTCGGGCTAGTCAGGGATGGCCTTGGCCGACTCGGTAGGACTGGAGATGCCGGGGCTGAGTCGTGCCGGCCGGGGATGGCCTTGGCTGACTCGGCGGGATAGGAGACGCCGGGGCCAAGTCGGGCCGGCCTGGGATGGCCTTGGCCGACCCAACGGAACTGGAGACGCCAGGGCCGAGTCGGGCCGGCCTGGGATGGCCTTGGCCGACCCGGTGGAACTGGAGACGCCAGGGCCGAGTCGGACCGGCCTGGGATGGCCTTGGCCAACTCGGCGGAATTGGAGATGCCGGGACCGAGTCGGGCCGGCCGGGGATGGCCTTGGCCGACTCGGCGGGACAGGAGACGCCGGGGCCGAGTCGGACCGGCCGGGGATGGCCTTGGCCGACTCGACGGGACAGGAGACGCCGGTGCCGAGTCGGGCCGGCCTGGGATGGCCTTGGCCGACTCGGCAGAATTGGAGATGCCGGGGCCGAGTCGGGCCGGCCGAGGATGGCCTTGGCCGACTCGGCGGGACAGGAGACGCCGGGGCCTAGTCAGGCCGGCCTGGGATGGCCTTGGCCGACTCGGCAGAACTGGAGACGCCGAGGCCGAGTCGGGCCGGCCGGGGATGGCTTTGGCCGACTCGGCGGGACAGGAGACGCCGGGGCCGAGTCGGGCCGGCCTGGGATGGCCTTGGCCGACTCGGCGGAACTTGAGACGCTGGGGCCGAGTCGGGCCGGCCTGGGATGGCCTTGGCTGACTTGGCAGAACTGGAGACGCCGGGGCCGAGTCAGGCCGGCCGGTGATGGCCTTGGCCGACTCGGCGAAGCTTGAGATGCCGGGGCCGAGTCGGGCTGGCCAGGAATGTGCCGGGGCCGCCTGGCTTGCAGAGGCTGAGGGCGGCTAGGAACCGGGGTCGCCTGGCTTGGAGAGGCCGGTCTTGGCAAGTGTCGGCCTTTGATGTGCCGGCCTTGGAGGCCGACGCTGGAGGCCGACGCTGGCGGCTGGCGCTGGAGTCTGTCGGCCTTTGGCCAGCGCTGAGGCTGGTGATGGAGGCCGACACTGGAGGCCGCCGCTGGAGGCCGACGCTGGTGGCCGATGCTGGAGTTTGTCGACCTTTGGCCAGCGTTGGAGACCGACGCTGGCGGTTGAGTCTGTCGGCCTTTGGGGCCGTCCAAAAAATTTTATTTTTTATGGGGTCAACTGACCCCATCAATTGCCCCCCACACTCCTTGAGCTTGCGTGCTCAGGATCGGCTAAGCGAAAGGAGTGTAGAACTTTTACCTCGGCACCTTGCACTGCCTTGGGTGGACATCTGCGTGCCTTCTTTGGCTAGCTGAGGACGACCAGTAATCCTTTCCCAACGCGGGGTCCGAGAGTGAACCCCGGAGGGTGACCTGAGAGCTGGGCGTCGTCAGGTTCCTTTTGCAACGCCTCGGGGTGTGGGACTGCTGCGAGTGGCGACTCAGCCGGGTATGGAGCCTTTAGGGTCTTAACCGACTCGGGGGCACCGCCGTGCCGGGGCCGAGTGGTGTCCCGTGGGCCGCGATGCTAGTGAGCTCTCTTTGAACCAGCTTGGGGGTTTGTCTGCCCCCCAGGAAACTCCGTTGATTGGAATCTGCAGGTTTTGAGATTGAGGGTGCCGACGCGGAGTCGGTCTTTGTTGCCGACGCGGAATCGGTCTTTGGTGCCCACGCGGAGTCGGTCTTTGTTGCCAACGCGGAGTCGGTCTTTGGTGCCAACGCGGAGTTGGTCTTTGTTGCCGACGCGGAGTTAGTCTTTGTTGCCGACGCGGAGTCGGTCTTTGGTGTCGACGCGGAGTCGGTCTTTGGTGTCAACGCGGAGTCGGTCTTTGTTGCCGACGCAGAGTCGGTCTTTGGTGCCGACGCGGAGTCGTTCTTTGTTGCCGATGCGGAGTCAGTCTTTGTTGCCGACTTTGGTGCCGACGCGGAGTCGGTCTTTGTTGCCGATGCGGAGTCAGTCTTTGGTGCCAACGCAGAGTCGGTCTTTGTTGCCAACGTGGAGTCGGTCTTTGGTGCCAACGCGGAGTTGGTCTTTGTTTCCAACGCGGAGTTAGTCTTTGTTGCCGACGCGGAGTCGGTCTTTGTTGTGGGGGTTTATTGACTTCGCGGAGTTGGTCTTTGTTGCCGACGCAGAGTCGGTCTTTGTTGTGGGGGTTTATTGACTTCGCGGAGTTGGTCTTTGTTGCCGACGCGGAGTCGGTCTTTGTTGTGGGGTTTATTGACTTTAGGGGACATGGGCGTTGAAAGTATGGCTCCTCCTCAATCTTTAGCAGGATGTGGGAGATCGGAGCCGTGAGAGGAGTAAACCACCCCTTAGGAACCAGCGCCTGGGGCCGTTGGTCAAAGCGACTGGGCAGCTCGGGCTGCCTGGATCGTCCCTTAGCTGGTTCCGTGGGGGTTGGCTTCTTATTGGAACTCCTGCCGGCTTCCCTTCTGGATGAGTCAGCCTCGTTGGCGCGGATGTACTTCTGGGCCCGAAGGAGGAGGTCAGAATAAGAGCTCGGGGGCTTCTTATCCAGGGAGATGGTGAAGCGGGACGGAAGGAGTCCCCGCTTCAACGCTAGGGAGGTCACCGCATCGTCGAGATGGTAGACCTCGAGGGCGGCGGTTTTGAATCGGGACACGAAGTCCCGCAGTGACTCTCCTTTCTTCTGGCGGACGGAGAAGAGGCTGTCTGCCACACTTGGGATCCGGCGGTAGGCGTCAAAGTGGGCCAAAAATGCCCTCTCCAGCTCCCGGAAGGAGTCGATGCTGTGGGGGGGGCAGGCGTGAGTGCCATGCACGTGCGGCCCTCCGCAGAGTTGCGGGGAAGGCCTTGCAGAGGAGGGCATCTGGGGCGCCCTGGATTTGCATCATAGCCTTGTAACTTTCGAGGTGGTCGAGGGGGTCGGTCATAGCGTCGTACGGGTCCACCTGGGGGAAGTGGAATCTCGAGGGAACCAGTTCCTCCAGGATGTGGCGAGTGTAAGGAGGATAAGTGTCGAACTCTTCCTCCGGCTGACGGTTGATCTTCTTGGCGAGCTCGTCTAGTCGCCTGTTGTACTCCTCTAGGCGTTCCTCCGCCTGGCGGTTGATCGTCGGGGCCCTCCGAGATGGCTCGGAGGAAGAAGAAGGAGAGGAGGCGGACGGAGATGGAGACGGAAGTCAGGACTTCCGCCTGGGTTTCCCGTGATGATGTGGCTTGGGAGGAATTTTGTTGGGGCCGCGGTCAGAGGACCGTGGCCGCTTGGAGGGCTCACGTCGAGGCTTCCTGGGGGAAGCTTGACGTTGGCCGGTCTCTCGCCGACCGGCCTCCCGCCGGGGGGAGCCTCCCCTCGCCTTCTGCTGACTGGCGAGGGGAGCAGTTTGATGCTGGGTGGCCACGGACTATTGTTACTGGAGGCCATGGATCATGGCGGTGAGATTCTGGACTTGCTGGGAAAGAGTCGCCAGCCGCTCCGCTGTTTGGACAGCGGCGTCCGGCGGCGGGCAAGCTACCGGAGGGTCGGCAGTAGGGGGATTGGCCTCCTGCTATCTAGTTGGCGGGGGAAGCCCCGCTGGGCAGCTGATGGAGACGTCCTGAGCTAGGGTCACCACCATGGCTTCTGGAAGAAGAGGGGGGACGAAAGATGTAGCTCGGGGAGGACGTTTGCTACTTTTTCTTATGCCCCCCCTTCCTGGCGTGCCAATCTGATGACGCTTGATCACCTCCCCTAGACGTCGGGAACAGAGGCGCTCCTCGAATCCTCGCCTCCAGGTTGCCTGCAAGAAAGTCCCAGGGCCGGAGGGGGCTCTGGTGGGACCCTTCGACGGCCAAGTTAGTGACTGAGGTCACAGCTGAAGAAGGGCTCGAGTGAGCCCTGTTTTATGTGGAGAAGAGGGATCTCCGAGAGGAGGAATCCCTTTTAGAGTAGAGATGACGATTTCGGGGGTTATCGCACGTACCTATTTACCAGGCGGATTCACCTTTTTATAGGGGTTGATTCTTGCATGATCACGTGGGATTGCGTGAATCAGAAGATCTGCTGAGCCCTCGCGTGAATCTGGGCCGGTCAGTGGGCCACGTCCCATCAGCTGGCGGGGCTGTCGGGCGGCGCGCGTCGGTGCTGTCGAGCGGCGTACGTCAAAGAGCGGTTCCTTGAACCGCTGGGGCTAATCTGGCGGGAACTGGAGACGCCGGGGCCGAGTCGGGCCAGCCGGGGATGGCCTTGGCCGACTCGGCGGGACTGGAGATGCCGGGGCCGAGTCGTGCCGGCCGGGGATGGCCTTGGCCAACTCGGTGGGACAGGAGACGCCGGGGCCGAGTCGGGCCGGCCTGGGATGGCCTTGGCCGACCCGGCGGAACTGGAGACGTCGGGGCCGAGTTGGGCCGGCCTGGGATGGCCTTGGCCGACTCGGTGGAATTGGAGACGCCGGGGCCAAGTCGGGCCGGCCGGGGATGGCCTTGGCCGACTCGGTGGGACAGGAGACGCCGGGGCCGAGTCAGGCCGGCCGGGGATGGCCTTGGCCGACTCGGCGGGACAGGAGACGCTGGTGCCGAGTCGGGTCGGCCTGGGATGGCCTTGGTCGACTCGGCGGAATTGAAGATGCCGGGGCCGAGTCGAGCCGGCCGGGGATGGCCTTGGCCGACTCGGCGGGACAGGAGAAGCTGGGGCCGAGTCGGGCCAGCCTGGGATGGCCTTGGCCGACTCGGCGGGACAGGAGACGCCGGGGCCGAGTCGGGCCGGCCGGGATGGCCTTGGCCGACTCGGCGGAACTGGAGACGCCGGGGCTGAGTCGGACCGGCCGGGGATGGCCTTGGCCGACTCGGTGGGACAGGAGACGCCAGGGCCGAGTCGGGCCGGCCGGGGATGGCCTTGGCCGACTCGGCGGGACAGGAGACGCCGGGGCCGAGTCGGGCCGGCCTGGGATGGCCTTAGCCGACTTGGCAGAACTGGAGACGCCAGGGCTGAGTCGGGCCGACCGGTGATGGCCTTGGCCGACTCGGCGAAGCTTGAGATGCTGGGGCCGAGTCGGGCTGGCCAGGGATGTGCCGGGGCCGCCTGGCTTGCAGAGGCCGGGGGCGGCTAGGAACCGGGGCCGCCTGGCTTGGAGAGGCCGGTCTTGGTAGGTGTCGGCCTTTGATGTGCCGGCCTTGGAGGCCGACGCTGGAGGCCGACGCTGGCGGCTGGCGCTGGAGTCTATCGGCCTTTGGCCAGCGCTGAGGCTGGCGATGGAGGCCGACGCTGGCGGCCGATGCTGGAGTTTGTCGGCCTTTGGCCAACGCTGGAGACCGACGCTGGCGGCCGACGCTGGCGCTTGAGTCTGTCGGGCTTTGGGGCCGTCTAAAAAAATTTATTTTTTATGGGGTCAACTGGCCCCATCATTGCATATTGCTTGGCTTCTGGGCATCATAGAGTGGAAACAACTATCAATTATATACTATATTCATGGTTTAAAATGCTGGAAGGTACAATACCAAATTGCTCAAAAGAAAAGATACTACATTAAAATCATGCCATTGTGATTAAATCAAAAATCCCATCCCATCTCGCCCTACCCCATCCACTATAATACCCTTATATATTTTCATAGGTATAAAATTATCCTCATAAGTTTTATTAAAAATTTATATTTATTATTATGAGAAGGGCAAGGCGAGGATAAGAGTGGAATGATATGGTGATAAGGATAGAAATTTATTATTCCTCACAAACTAGGGATAGACATTAAAAAATATTTGTTTATGAAGATGGAAACTATTTTTTTGGGTGCAAAATGGAGAGAGGGATTAGGGTCCTTGACCCCGCCTCACCTTGTCATCATCCCTAGTAACATGTGCCACTAGAGGTGGATTTGGATTTTGGATCGCTTATAGAATTTTGGGTATCGACCTAAGTGTGGCTTATGCCCTTTTGGACATTACTCACTCTTTGATCTTTTCTCTTAGAATACATGATTGATACTCTTGGTTGGTTTCCATGAATGACGTCAATTTGTTGACATTTGAAATTAGACTTTGTACATCAATAAATGAAATAATTTATTTTTTTTAGATGGCAAAGCACTTCATTAGCTGATCTATTTTTATACTTGCAAGAGAAATAAAGAGATAAAGCAAAATAAGTTCGAAGATTATCTTTGGAGAGCTCTTCGATGCTCAAGTCAACCCAAGTAGGAAGAAAGCGACTTAAAATTCCTTGGATTGGCATTTTAGGTTGGAAAACTAAGGCTTAGATTTTTTTACTTGTAAGATGTGTAGTTATTTTTATAGGTGTTTGTAAGAGTCTTCTTACGGTTGAGCTACTCTTTGATAGTCTGCTCTAATGAGCTAAAACCACATATAAGGTGATATCTTTGGTGGAGTCTTCCCAAATAAGGCCATTGATTTCAATTCAAATTGGTCTGCATATTTAATGAGAGGAATCCTGAATAAGTCAGTCATTTAAGTTGAAGTTTTTTTTATTAAAACTTTTCTTTTTGAAAAGATACATGCAAGAATCTGATTGACTATATCATTCTAGCTTTTAGCTTACCATGTGTTATCATCAAATTAATTGGTCAAATTGTACCATATCAATTATACCTCACAATATTACGACATGATACACAATTTATTATGCCAAAGATGACATACTTTTTCACAAACAATACTCCATAATTTCCTATCAAGTGATTGCGTGAGAAAGAGAGATGATCGATGTTGGAATTCTATTAAAAATTCTTAGCTGTGTCATGCATGAGAAACTTGTCAATATGTTCAATTTTTAAGATTTTAATTATATTTTAACTCTAATTAAAATATGTATTATATATATATAGGAATAAAATTGAGTTAGATTTAATTCTCTCCCTTACAAGCAGTCTGTCAATCTTGATCATCCGTGAATGGTGAGGCGACCATGATTGAGTGAGATCCATATGGTATGATGTTCATATATTACATGGGTTCTATTCAATATGGTCATTGTACTAGTAATCAACAAATTGGTCCTCTTTAATCATACTATGGATTGGAGAAGATCTAAACCTAACAAAGTTGGCTCATGCATGGTAAAAAAAAAAGGAATAAATACACTCTACCTATCTGAGGAATAGCTTAATTTCACTTAGGCTATCCATGGTTTGAAAAGTATTACTTAACCCTTCCGTCTGTGTATATTAGCTTCCATTATACATCAATTTAAAACATCATTTTTTCTCTTATTTGAAAAATGAAATCTTCTTAAGTCGAGCTAAACCATCCAAAATAGATGATGGGATTTGGTTCAACTGATTGAAGAAAGAAGAGAAAGGAAAAGAAGAAGAGAAGGGGTGATTATCAGCTCCTTCATTTCGCCCAAACCACCTAAGTGGATGATGGAATATGATTCAACTGATTGGAGGAACAAGCGAAAGAAGAGAAAGGAAGAAAAGGATAGGTAGGGGTGGTTATTGAGTTTGTTGTTTCACTGGCAGCATCATGTTGAAACCCCTTTATTTTGCTGGTAACATCATGTTCATCCCGATGAACATGATTATTATTGCCAATGCGATGACAGATCCATCATAGCAAGTGCTAAACTCATCAAGCGGCATCACATTGTTGTCTAGCTCCCTTAATTTGCAAGTGGAGCATTTTGCCTTGTTCAAGAGGCTGGACCTCGATGTAAAATTAAAGATTGACCGAATTCAGTAAATAAAATGGATTGAAACTTCTCCTTTTGACATGCTTTGTGGAAATTAGCAATCAAATAATAGTAAGGAGATACTGAAGAGCATGACAAAACCATGCTTGATTAAGCTTGTTTTGATGGGAGCTCTCTTTGGGTGGCTTTCAGCCTAATTTTTTTATTTAAAAATAAAAAAATTAATTTTAAATTATCTTCTTTATCCCTTCCATTATATCCTTTTGTTTTTGCCTATTTTTTTTGAATCATCCCGACCATTCCAAGTCAATTGGATTCTCGCATGGATAATAAGTGGGTAACAAAAGCTAATAGATATAGACAAACTTATTTTAGATGAGTTAAATTATACTTTTTCAACTATTAATAAGCTAAATGAAATCGGATGGTACCTCATATGAGTAAAATATATTAATTTATTCAAAAAATTTAATATTTAATATCATCTACATATTGAATTGTATTTCTTAAAAGCAGGCACATTGGTGACACAGAAGTTAGTCAAATATGTTTTCCTAAATCAACATTACATATTCTACGAGATATTGACATTTAAATGCGTGAATCACGGGTCGACAGTCATGTATAAATAGTTTTTATATAATACCAGGCACATCTATCACAAATGTTGCTCAGAATATATATATATATATATATATATAAAAGCATAAACTAGTCGGTTTGAAAATATTTGTTTTCGTGGACGCTGACGACGTCGGTTAATACCATGGTCTCAGGGGCATAAAATTCAAATCTATGAATGGTCTTCCGGTAACCGACCATATCCAAAAGTAGGCCAACCATTCTTTCTGGTGGGCTGTCGTACTTCGTGGTTGGATTTTCCGTTGAAAGAGTGCTGGATAGCGGCAGAAATTGTCAAAGGTGTGCGTCTCCGGGTACCATCTCTTGTCCCCCCCTACGGGCAGAAGGGAGAGAAAAGAGGGAGAATGAACGTAGAAAAAGGCGATGACGTTTGGGGGGAGGCCGGCGTAGATCCTTGACCGCGTCTCGGACGCGCAAGATTCTACGGGAGAGGTGAAGAATATCGATGCATCCATGACTGCTAGAATTGCAGTCAAATATAAGAAGCTTTCAGCCAGGAAATCGACGTCTCCGAACCACAGCCGCCCACGTTGATTCCGGATGTCCATTGTTCGAAAGCTTTTATTAAGTTCCATGCCGCTGATTTCGAAGAAAATAATTTGAGGTATTTGTCTAGTTCTACTAAGATAGTGTTGTTATTGACTATTTCTTTCATGACCAATGCTAGTGATCTTTCCGACCGTCGCTGTTTTACTTTACTTTAGAGAATGTTTGGGAACAGATAATTTATCAGATTATTGATAATTTAAAAAGATTCACTGTGTTTAATATATATTTTGAATAATCTTAGTAATTCGAATTATCTTTAATCTAAATTACCATAGAAAAGACAGTAGAGGTAATTCAGATTATCCTTTGGAACCTCCGTATCAAAGATTCCGAGCTACATTTTTTCTGCACCGAGTCGAGTCATGGGAGCGGCTCTAAATCGTCTTCAAATGTCGCAAAACTTCTTTAGATACATGGCCTCCGCATCCTCATCGATCGCTTCAAATATCATCTATAGATACAATTATTTTTAAATATTATTATTTATAAATATAATTTTTTTAAAATTAAATATATAATAATATATAAATTTTTAATAAATTTAATTAAAAAATATTTTAAAAATTTAATGTTATATAATTGGTAATCTGTTTGTCATACCAAATACAGTAATCAATATTATTGTAGCATTATCTGTGTATATCAAATACAGTAATTAATATTATTGATAATCTATCAAGCAGTAATAATTTATATTATCATTAGAATTACTTGTTCGTCGTGGGAGTCAAAAAAATTAGACCATATATACTGCACAAGATTTTGGATATAAAATTGAAAGTTAAAATCAAAAGGGGTTTTCTATAATTTTGAAACTTCTAGCTGTTCTCGGGAACTATATCTTTGCGTCGGTGCCGGTGTGATGCGATATTTTCATATTATGGAATACTTGTAATCATAAATTTGTGGTCAGACTTTGTTCCCTCTTTATGAAAAGAGAAAAATTATAGAAGTTTCCATGCACAGCAACTGAATATGCAATTAGATCAGCATATTTACTTCTAAGATATCAAGGGCAGCCATGGAGATCGATTGATACGTATAACCAAAAATAATATGACAGTCAAACATTATCATTGTCTTAGTTGGCTAAAAATTAGGAAATATATTTTTGATATTGCTGTTTATTATTGTATTATATAATAGACATTATTGTCCACCTAATGTTTTGAAAAATGAAGACTTCTAGAAGATAAAGACTATCCATTTGAGTTCTGTGTTAGTCACTATTGATGTTGTGCATTGCTATAATTTGTCCGTAAGCATGTGTTTGCATTGTTTGTTATATATTTTAAGATAAAATCACTTAAAATTTGTTTTTGTTCCTTAAACTTTCAGTTGCTATATTTTAGTTTTTAATTTTTTTTAAAAAATATTTATATTACTAACATTCTATTATATGGAGCCAATTAAAATTGGTAAAATAGATAAGATATTATTTTGTTAACTAGCTCATATATTCTAACCATTCAGCTCACATATTTCAATTATTTAATCAATTTTGATCAAACTTAGATAATGAATATTAAGAATATAGTATTTTTAAAATATAAGGCTTTCTAAACCATAATAACTTATAGTTTGAGATTAAAAAAAAAAAGAGTGAAAGTTTAAGGATAAAACATATATTTTAACCTATATTCTGATGGGACCAGTAAACCCGATGGGCAATGGTGATGCACTCAGGTTGGACTCCCAGTTAGCCACCTAAGTTAGCCCTCTTTTGGCCAGCTTCAGCCTCGGCCTACATACATCGGCTAGCCTCAGCCTCGGCCTCAGCCTCGGCCAGCTTTAGCCTCGGCCAGCCTCAGCCTCGGCTAGCTTCAGCCTCGGCCAATATACCTCGGCCAGCTTCAGCCTCGGCCAGCCTCAGCCTCGGCCAGTCTCAGCCTCGGCCAGCATACCTCGGCCAGCCTCAGCCTCGGCCAGCTTCAGCCTCGGCCAATATGCCTCGGCCAATATACCTCGGCCAGCTTCAGCCTCGGCCAGCCTCAGCCTCGGCTAGCTTCAGCCTCGGCCAGCCTCAGCCTCGACCAGCCTCAACCTTGGCCAACATACCTCGGCCAGCTTCAGCCATGGCCAGCCTCAGCCTTGGCCAGCTTTAGCCTCGGCCAATATACCTCGGCCAGCTTCAGCCTCGGCCAGCCTTAGCCTCGGCTAGCTTCAGCCTCGGCCAATATACCTCGGCCAGCTTCAGCCTCGGCCAGCCTCAGCCTCGACCAGCTTCAGCCTCGGCCAGCTTCAGCTTTGGCCAACATACCTCGGCCAGCTTCAGCCACGGCCAACCTCAGCCTCGGCCAATCGGCCTCAACAATTACCCAAGCAGTTCCCCAGCAGCCACATTATGGGGTTCACGTGCCTGGCTCCACCACTGTCCACACAGGACAACAGACATGCGATGTAGGAGACACATCTAGCAAGCGCCGTAACGGCCGCCTATGCCCTGCAAGCTTGCAATAGTCTGCAATAACCATCTAAATCAAGTGGCCACCTACTCTGACAGAACTTGACCCACCAACTATGCAGCCACTCATATTTGATGGGACATGGTCTGTACTTCTGACAAATCACATGGAGGCCAGCCCCACTGTGCTACCCCCATCATCAATGCTCTGACAAGTGATCATGCCCCAAGGCTAGCAGGCTCTAAGCATCTATAAAATGGGTAAGAGGGACTCCCGACCAGGTAACTGAGAACGGATAACTCACTACACTCTTAACGTTTATTCTTTCCCATAAAGAGCACAGCTCTAAGCCTCTCTCTTCTTCTCTCTTTCGAGCTTCCTCAAGCTCACAGCTGTTGCTCAGAGCACTGACTTGAGCATCGGAGGGTCCCCACCGGAGCATTCGATCTCCGAGACTTTTCTTGCAGGAGTCCGACGAGGAGGGTCTCTGTTTCCCTGGCATTCAAGGAACCCTAGGCTCGCTGGAGGAGGCGACTGGACGCTCGCCGACGTTCGAGAATGGCGATTTGGCGTCAACAGATTGGCGTGCCAGGAAGGGGGGAGAAAGCAGAGTTCTATGATACTAAGCTACAAGCTCTCACCCCCTCTACGACAACAATGGAAGCTTCCGCCAGTTATGCTGGGGGGCACCCTCAACAAGCTGAGCAACAAGATGCTAGTTCTCTATTTCACCATCACCATCATTTCATGCCATTCAAGTAAAATACCATGCCACCCTAACCCTGAAGATCCAAGCATTAACGACAGTTGTTCAAAGGCTATGGGAGCGATATTTCATGGCCGTGTGGAAACAAGCTCAAGAGCAAGAGCAACCTCAAACTCAAGCTCAACGGCAATTTAAGGCTCAGGCTCATTAGCCAGCAAGAGAGCCACTCCTTGCCACCCAAATCCTAACTCCTAGTTACCTCAAGTATTTATGGGCATTTTTATTCCTAACGGTGATAAGCTAAGACATGCTGATGCTATTAATGCAAGGTGGGAGATGAGGACAAAGGGCTTTGACTGTTGACTCTATCTACCCCCTCTCTTTTTTTTTTCTCTGCTGCACCCAGAGCCAATCCGAGCCCAAGACCTCCTGCGAATTCCATTCTAGCTGCCCTTGGATTTCAGCACTGGTACCCTCCACCCTCAATCAACATAGTTATTTGTGGGGCAGGTCATCAACTCAGCAGAAGGAGAGAGAGACCGTGGAAGCTAGAGGGCCCCTTGCCTTGAACCAATGTGGAGGCTGCCCGAATCCTGATAACTCCCAGCAACATCCTCTCCTAACCGTCCGACTTCAGCAGACTCTCCCGGCCGCTCATCTTCAACGGCCATTGGCTGCCCAGGCTTCCCTCGGCGACCTTTGGCTCCCGAGTCTGACTCTGATTCTCATCCGTGGCTCCGCTCCAGCGTCCCCGGCTCTGGATCTCATCTCTCTCTTTACTGCACTCCGAAGATGGGTCCCCAGCTTCATTTCAGAGAGGAGCTGGTCATCAACCAACTCCAGGCTCCATCCCAACTTGATTCCCTATGGGGCAGACCACCAGCGGGCGAAAGTGCTCAAATCCGCAGAAGGAAAATAGGGGGTGCTACAAGAGCTAAGTATGCTGCATTTAAGACAGTCTTCTTTCATTGATACTTAAAAATATCATGCAGGGAAGACCAATCTTGCATCAGCATTCAAGACCAATGTACCATTGGCACTGAAGATCGGTGTACCATCGGATCCAAAGAGCCCGACTCCGGTCGGCACTCAAAGCCCGATGTACCATCGGCACTAAAGCCCGAGGCCAGCTCGGCACAAAAGGCACATGACGACTCTCAACTCTCAGGTCACCCTTCAGGGTTAAAAATGTACCTGACGATTCTCAACTCTCAAGTCACCCTTCGGGGTTAAAAAGGCACATGATGACTCTCAACTCTCAAGTCACCCTTCGGTGTTAAAAAGGTACATGACGACTCTCAACTCTCAAGTCACCCTCCGGGGTTAAAGGCTCCCGAGCATGGTCACATCCCAGTGACTCTCGGGTCACCCTTCGGGGTTCAAAAGGCTCTCGACGGTCTCAACTTTGCCTCGGCGGCTTTGTCACAGCCTTAAGGGCTTCATTTCAGCCTCAGCGGCTTCAACTTTGTATCAGTGGCCAACGGCCAATCGGGTAATACCTTTGTTTAAAGTATACACTTGCAACATATTGCTGGTTACTTTCAGCCATCAAGAAGCCCCAAGACAACTTACAGCTAGGAGAGGCCAACTCCCTAGCTCACAGTTGATGAGCACCCACCTCTAAACTTCATGCCAAAAGTAAAGAGCCCCTCCAAGCTCACCAACGAACGCCACAAACGTGAAGCCTCCCAAAATGAAGCAGAAGGAGATAAATTTCTTCAACAAAAAAGCTAAGAACACTGTACTTTGAGAAAAAGTTTCTTTTCATTAGTGTCTGAATGCATTACAGAAAAACCAACAAAACAAACCATTCAAAAGGCTCTCGTCGATCCTGCGATCAGAAGGTCACCCCCGGACCAGCCGCGAAACCCCCATGGCAGTTCAAGACCTATGGTTCCAGCGACCTCGAGTCACCCCCGGGCCGACCATGAAACCCCAAGGTGGTTCCAAAGGAGCTCGATGGTATCGCGGCTAACAGATACCACTCGGCCTGGCTAGCATACGCCCGAGTCGTTTCAAATCCCTAACAGCTCGTACCCATTCGAGTCACCTCCTGGACCAGCACACAAACACTTGAGGCGGTTCCGGAGGAGCTCAACGGCATCGCGGCTAACGGATACCACTCGGCCTTGCTAGCATATGCCCCGAGTCGGTTCAAATCCCTAACAGCTCGTACTCGCTTGAGTTACCTTTCAGACCAACACACAGACACTCGAGGCAATTTTATTTCAGCCCCCGCGGCTCTATTTCTGCTTCGGTAATTTTATTTCAACCTAAACGGCTTATCTCTGCCTCCGCGGCATTATTTCAGCCTCAATGGCTTTACCTTGCCTCAACGCATCATTGCAGCTTCAACGGCTCTCTGCCTCAACAGCATGTGGATGGGGACCCACATCCAAACTTCATGTCAAAAGTTAAAGACCCAAAGTCAACTCACAGTTGGAAGAAACCAACTCTCCAACTCACAGTTGTCGGATATCCACTTCCATACTCTACGTTGGAAGAGGATTGCTGGCTACCCTCAGCTAGCCAATGGGCGGACGAAAATTATCCAAAGCAAGGCAAAAGAAAAAAGATCTCTCCACTAGGAAGGAAGCAGAACTGAAGCAAGCATGAAAGGACATGTGCAAAGATGAAGAGCTCTACACTCCTTTCGTTTGGCGGATGCAAGGCACGCAGTCACACAAGCTCAAGGAGTGTGGGGGGCATCTGATGGGGCCAGTAAACCCCATGGGCAATGGTGATGCACTTAGGTTGGACTCCTAGTTCGCCACCTAAGTCAGCCCTCTTTTGGCAGCTTCAGCCTCGGCCTCGGCCAGCTTCAGCCTCGGCAATATACCTCGGCCAACTTCAGCCTCGGCCACTTCAGCCTCGGCCAATATACCTTGGCCAGCTTCAGCCTCGGCTAGCCTCATCCTCGGCCAGCTTCAGCCTTGGCCAGCTTTAGCCTTGGCCAATATACCTCGGCCAGCTTCAGCCTCGGCCAACTTCAGCCTTGGCCAACATACCTCGGCCAGCTTCAGCCTCGGCCAGCCTCAGCCTCGGCCAATCGGCCTCAACAACTACCCAAGCAGTTCCCCAGCAGCCACATTATGGGGTTTACGTGCCTGGCTCCACCACTGTGCGCACAGGACAACATACGTACGATGTGGGAGACACATCTAGCAAGCGCCATAACGGCCACCCATGCCCTGTAAGCCTGCAACAGTCTGCAGCAACCATTCAAATCAAGTGGCCACCTACTCTGACGGAACTTGATCTACCAACTATGCAGCCACCCACATTTGATAGGACATGGCCTGTACTTCTGACAAATCACATGGAGGCCAGCCCCACTGTGCTACCCCCATCATCAATGCTCTGACAAGTGATCATGCCCCAAGGCTAGCATGCTCTAAGCATCTATAAAATGGGTAAGAGGGACCCCCGACTAGGTAACTGAGAATGGAGAACTCACTACACTCTTAACGCTCATTCTTTCCCACAGAGAGCACGGCTCTAAACCTCTCTCTTCTTCCCTCTTTCGAGCTTCCTCAAGCTCACAGCTGTTGCCCAGAGCACTGACTTGAGCGTCGGAGGGTCCCCATCGGAGCATCCGGTCTTCGGGGGCTTTTCTTGCAGGAGTCCGGCGAGGAGGGTCTCTGTTTCTCTGGCGTTCAAGGAACCCCGGGCTCGCTGAAGGAGGTGATTGGATGCTCGCCGACATTCGAGGATGATGATTTGGCGTCAACATATTCCAATATAGTGGTTCGCTTAAAGTACTGATTATTAGTTTGATAATGATTTAATAAGTTATGATTATTTTGGAAAAGCCATTCTCTTATCTTATTTTTCTTTCCTTTCACATTTCGGGGCCTGAACTATGGGCTACGTCCATTGGCATTTGCTTATGCCCCTCTTGTGTTAGTGCCCTCTACTTATTTATTTGTTTGTTTTAGTGCTTCTCCTTTGTCCCACTATTTGAAATTTTTTCAGGTCATAGGTTCCTCCCCTTTGCACGATAGAGTGACCTTTGTTTATATATTTGCGATGGTCAATGCGGTAGTACAATGGACCACCTTCGCTAAAAGAAGAAGCAGTAGCCATGGTCAAGAGAACAAGGAAAGCCTACCAAAAGATATAAAGAGAGAGAGGGGGAGAATATTATAGACAAAGATGAAAGAGAAAGGAGGGCAAATAGGAAGATAGCGTAGAATAGAAGGTATTAATTTATTGGCATGCGAAGGGGGGAGAGCAGCATGGAGAAAGATGTTGACCTACAACTAGTAGCATGGTGGATTAAGTAGCAAAGGAGGTGGCATGGGAACCCAAAGAGCAAGTCATTAATTAGTGCAGCAACCATCAGCCTGCAACAATGATACAACCAGACAAGGCAAAGGCAAAGGCAAAGGCAAAGCTAAAAGAAAGGAAGGCACCGAGGCAAAAGAAGGCGAACCTAATGCCTTTCATTCCCCTCGACCTACCAGTCATCTCATGGCAAAGTTACCTTGGCATTACCAATGCATACTTAATTCCATGAAACTTAATTATTGGTGGAGATTTAACACCAGCCCTTCTTTAATTTGTCTTCTCAAATCCTTTTTTTTTTTTTTTGTCCCAAGTTGTTAGATGGACATGACAAACATGGAATGCTTTGTGCAAAGTTGAGGGGAACAAAAAATGATCACCAATGGACAAGAAGAATTTGGGCCATCCTCATGGGTGTCAACGATGGCTAGCTAGCCTGTTTGCTTGTGGCAAAAGGGGCCAGCCCGGCTCCCGATCTCTCAGTCATACATTGTCCGAAACTAGGCCATGCAAAGTGCAAAATCGAGTCTACTGTACCTTAAATTATTTTAGGAAAAGACACATCTAACCGATGCAGCAAATTTTATGTGGGCTGCATTGTCTCTTTTTATTGGTCCACGTGCATCCTATATGGCTAACGCAATGGGATCGGATAGTAGGGATCATGATTATGAATTCATAAGTAGTATACTGTTTCTGATAGGATGGCTTGTCTTTTAAAAAAATTTTAAGACATCCCAGTTATAAAATTGTGATACCATAGTTGTAAAATGACGACACCCATTCAAAAATATTAAGACAGTTTTACAGCATCCTGAAAAAAATTACGATATCCTAGTTGTAAAATTATGACACTATAGTTATAAAACTATGACAGCCAAAAAAAATTATGATACTACAGTTGTAAATATACACATCGTAGTTATAAAATTATGACATCCGTCTATACATAAATCTCAAAAAATTTAACATGTATTAATGCACGTCACTTCAAAATTTAAGATGACACCTCAGTTGTAAAATTAAGATACCCATTAAGAAAACAAAAAAAATACGACATCCCAATTGTAAATTTACAATATCGTAGTTATAAAATTATGACATTCATTCAAAAAATATGACTGTACACAAATTTCAAAAAAAAGCTGAACGGTCACATCAAAATTGAAGATGATACTCGAATTGTAAAATTATGGTACCGTAGTTATAAAATTAAGATACATGTTACCGCCAGATCACTTTTAATGAGCGTCAGGTGGGCAGAAATCTTCGCGGACCTTTGAGAGAACGGCGAGACCCCTTCCTCCGCTCAGAACCTGCAAGAAAAGTCCCGGACCGGTGACTCCGACGGGGACCCTCCGATGCCCAAGTTAGTGATTTGGGGAACAGGGATGGTTATTTTTGAATGATTGGATAGAGCTTGACCCCCTACCTTAAGGATCGGGGGCCTTTTATACCTGTTCGAGGATCCCTCTTACCCTCCATTCGTCATGGTCAAGTCCCTTTCAAACGATTGTTAATTTTTGGTCTTCAACGTGCCACAAAGGACGGGTAATGGGACTGAACGTGGGGCCATACCCATCGTTAGCGGCGCCAGGGGAAAGCACGTTCATTGCGCATGTCACGGGCACGTTCGTGGTAACGTGATCCGCCATTCTCGAGGGAAGTTGGCCACGTAGCTTGGACGTGGAAGACCGTCAAGGCCGACGGCCGACGCCGAGGCCGACACCGAGGTCATTGCCGAGACCGACGCCGAGGCCGACACCGAGGTCGTCGCTGAGACCGACGCCGAGGCCGACACCGAAGCTGGTGCCGACACCAAGACCAAGGCCGACCTTGAAGCTGACACCAGAGCCGAGATGGGCCACGGCCGATGCGGAGGTCGAGACGGGCCGGGTCCATCGCTGAGATCAATGGTGGGCCATGGCCGACACGAGGGTCGAGACGGATCGAGTCCGTCGTCGAGACTAAGGTGGGCCGTAGCTGATGCAGAGGTCGAGATGGGCCGTGGCTGATGCCGAAGCCGGCACCGAGGTCTAGACAGGCCGCGACCGACATGGAAGTCAAGGTGGGCCGCGATGAGCCCAATCGTCAAGGAATTGGCTCGCGGGCTCTTTGACCCGATTGGCCATATCAGATGCCCCCCGTTCCTGAGCTGGTGGCACCATCTAAGTGAAAGGGGCGTCGAATCATAGGTGGCCGATCCCCACATCATGTAGAAAGGTGTTCGTACACTTGTCCTCGATAAGACAGCTCCTTTAGGGTGATCGTATTGTGGGGCGTCGTCATCTGCGCATCCTAACCGTTGGATTCGCCTGAGGCCAGGGAGCAGTTTGGGATCCCCAGGATATTGGCGATCATCATTAAGCCATCAAATCACTGGCATCGATACATTCTGATTGGTCGGGGGTCTCATCTATCGCGCGCCCAGAGCGTCGCCACAGAGTCCTCCTCAATGGATAGCATCCGCGTGGCAGGCGCATCGGGCGGGACGATTTTATAAGCAAGGACGTGCCCTAGCTTCGATTTTACCTACTGCACAGAGCCTCTTCTTCTTCCAACTTGAGAGCTCCTCCAACTCCTTCTTCCTTTGTCCAGGTTAGTTCCCTATGCCTTCGCAGTCGTCTTCTTCTACTTCATCCTCTCGGTCCTCCACAAACCAGATCTCTCCGACCCATAGGGCCATGGCCAAGGAACCGGATGTTAGGAGTCCGCCGGCAGCTGTAACCCCACCTCCTAGGGTAGCTCCGTCTTCCAAGGCGAGCAGTGGTTCCCCTGAGGGGACCGCCTCCACTGTTTCTCCTGCTGACCTTGCGACCTTTAGGGCAGCCTTAAAATACCCAAAGAAGTGCGACTGATCGCACCAGGCCCCAACGACAGGGTGACCTTTCCCCCTCGGGGGATAGCCCTTTATGAAGAATTCTTTAAGGCCGGTCTTCGTCTTCCTCTTCACCCTTTCATCATCAATCTCCTCGATAGATATGAGTTGGTCCCGGCTCAACTAGTTCCCAACTCAATCTGGGCCATTTGTACCTTCTTAGTGTTGACTCACCTTCAGGGCCTCCCGAGTAATGTTTCCCTCTTCCGCAGCCTTTACACCATCTGGGCTCAATCTGGCTGGTGGTTATTTGCCCCCCGGCTGGGTAGAGCCCTTAGGTTAGGTCTCCCTTCATCCATAAAGGGATGGAAACCTCGATTCTTCTTCGCCGAGGTGGACGGGGTAAGAAGGGAATGGGGCACGCCCAATACTGAGGCTAACAAGAACATCTCGGTAGTTCCGAGAGATCAAGAAGCTTTCAATCTTCTCCTGGCAACCAAAATCCCATCATATCGAGAGCTATTGTTGGAGGACAACCTCCGGCACGCCGGCATCGCTCCCGATGACGGTGAGGGCCTCTTTGAAGATAGCATTTTCCTTTGCTCCCATTTCTCTTTTTTCTTTTCCCCTCTTTTTTTTTTTTATGCAGCTATGAAGATCACCATCCCAGCCGGGGCTTTCCACAAGGCAGCTGTCAAGAAGTGGAAAGGGCCGAATGATGGGGCCGAGGGGTCGAGGAAGAGGCCTCGGTCCCGATCGCCGCCAGCGTCTCGGAACGTCTCAAAGCTTCCTACTCTATCACCTCCTCCCCGTCGATCCCCTATGCAATCACCGCCACTGCCCCCACGATGGTCTCCTACTCCACTACCGCCGCGGTGATCTCCCACACCGCTGCTACCACCGGAGCCAGTCGATCTGACTGCGGGCATGCCGCCCGAGGAGTCGAGGGCCCACATCGTCCAACCGGCCGAACACCTTGATCCACTGACCACTGGGTCGGCCTCAAGGGAAGCGCCTCAGGCCATCAGAGAGGCATCGATCGATAGGAGGTAGAAAGCCGTTGTGGGCTACGAGGCCCGCAGCGCCGCGTCCGAGCCCACTAGAGATAAGATAGGACCGGTCTCCTCGCGGCCATCTCTCATGAACCACCCCCACCTCGTCGGGAAGCTATTGTCGGCGGCATCCATGCCTGCTATTCGGGAGGAGATCATGCGGACCAACTCCCGAATCCTCTTCAAAGATGGCCAGACGGCCATGCTCTGGGTAAGCAACTATTTACATTCTAATCTTATTTGTTTTCCATGGGTTTACTTCTGGTAGCTGACATCAGCCTGGATGTGCAGATGGTAAATATCTTCAATCACACTCAAGCCCTTGTGGCCAGCGGGGAGCGCCGGCTTGATCGTTACCGTCGGGAAGCTTTCGAGTACCGGGACCGGGCTACGAAAGCTAAAGATGCTCTCGAGCTGACTCAGGCTGGGGAGGCTGAGAGGCTCGAAATAGTCCGATCTCAAGCGCGGGCTGAGGCGACTGTGGCGTAGCAACAGATGCGCAAGGTCCTCGAGCGTGCTCTTACGGCCGAGGGGAAATTGATGGCTGCCGAGGCAGAATTGGCCGACATCAAGGCCTAGCTCGAAGCGGCATAATTTGAGCTGAGGTCTTCCGAGGAGAAGATCGAAATCGCCGAGGAAGTGGCCCGCTTGGCTGACATCAAAACTGCAGAGGCCGTGGAGGCAGTGAAAGCCGCCGATAAGAGGGCAGTCGAGGCCAAAGCGGCGGCTCGAGCTGCTGTGGAGAAAGTGGCTGAGGTGGCGAAGAAAGCCGCAGAAAACTACTGGAACTCTCAAGCCTTTGCCGATGAGGTGGCCGAGGTGGGGAAGAAGGCCGTGGAGAACTACCAGAATTCCTCGGTCTTCATCGAGGAGGTGGCCGAAGCGGGAGCAGATGCCTACCTTCAGGGTTTTTATTGCTGCCAAGACAAGGCAGTGAAGGTCTTTAGTGTCGAAGGCCTTAAAGACTTAGAACCCGAAGAAGGAGACCTCGAGGGTGAAGATGTCCACAAGGGTTCCGCTCCGGCCGATGATACCACCCCCTAGCCAACACCGCTCCCGCGAAGGACTGAAGCCCCGCTTGCGGTCTTGGATCTCTCTCTTTTTTTTTTGCAATGTATTCAAGTCCGACTATGGTCGGCATTTTGTAAAAGTTTAGCTAATCAATGAAAAGAGAACATCCTTTGACATTTGTGTTAGAATTGTCGATCCCCCTCCTCTTCTTTTTTCTCTTTTCACACTATCGATGCTTAGCTTCCCAAGCCGCTAGCCCATCGCAGTTTATTGGCGTCTGTAGGAATTGCACGGAATCACACTAGCCCGGCTAGAACGAGGTCGCTTATAGTCTAAGTAGGGACGTTCTGGGATGGTTTTGTGTTGATCCTTGACCATCGACGTCAGGATGCTGACGAGCTAAACAGCCTTGTGATTCCGATCTTTTGGCGTTGTTTTGTTGAGAGACCCTATGATGTAGCCTTGCTAGCATGTTTCATGCGTTGTTCCGTCGATAGGCATTTGGAGCAATACCGTGGGAGTGATCCGAAACCGTGCCAGGGACCCTCTTGGCCCTGAAGGGCGGCGACCTGGGGATGTCACAACCGGGCCCAGGGTATTTTCGACCCCAAGGGGTGATCTGAGGGTGCTGTAACCGGGCTCAGGGTGTAATACCGGAACTTGGATTCTGTGCAGGCGCAGGAGTCGGGCTTTGGTGCCGACACGGGAGTCGGGCTTTTGTGCCGACACGAGAGTCCGGCTTTGGTGCCGACGCGGGAGTCGGGCTTTGGTGCCGACACGGGAGTCGGGCCTTGGTGCCGACGCGGGAGTCAGGCTTTGGTGACATGATTAGGACAAAGAGGTAATGCAAAATGATGCATAAGAAGTGCATTTTCATTTAAATAATTTGAAGGAGTGGAGTATCCGAACCTATAACCATTCAGTTGAGCACATCACTGGTAGTACCGGCGAAGGTTGTTGGAATTCCAAGTTCGTGGGAGTGGCCTCCCGCTAAGTTCCTCGAGTCGGTAAGCTCCTCGGTGAAGGGTCTCCGCAACCCGGTAGGGCCCCTCCCAATTAGGTGATAATTTTTCTCCCTCTATTGGCCTCGAAACCTCAGCCTTCCGGAGGACCAAGTCCCCGGGACAGAACGTCTGGGGTCTAACGCGGGCGTTGTAATACCTTGCCATCCTTTGTCGATAAGCGCCCATCTTGATCCGTGCTCGGTCGCGCGTCTCCTCGATGAGATCCAAATTGGCCCTCAGTTGGGCCGAGTTGTCTTCTTCATTGTAGGCTTTCACTCGGGGACTGGGACCCCGATTTTCACTGGAATGACGGCCTCGGATCCAAAAACCAGACTGAACGGGGTTTCGCCAGTGGGATTTCTCGGGGTCGTATGATAGGCCCACAGGACCTGGGGAAGTTCTTCCACCCATCTTCCTTTAAAGTTGTCGAGCCGTGTCCGAAGCCCTTGTAGAATAGTACGATTAATTACTTCAGCCGCCCCATTGGTCTATGGGTGTCCGACAGAGGTGAATCTCTGATTGATTCCTAACTCACTACAAAATTCTCTGAAGGGGGTGTTATCGAACTGTCGGCCGTTGTCTGTGATGAGAGTGTTGGGAAGTCCAAAACGGCAGATTATGGACTTCCAAAAGAAAGCTCTCACTCTTGCTTCGGTTATTTTGGCTAGAGCTTCGGCCTCCACCCATTTGGTGAAGTGGTCAATAGCGACTAGCAAAAACCTCCGTTGACCGGAGGCAGGAGGAAATGGTCCCAAAATGTCCATCCCCCATTGGGCGAAGGGCCATGGAGCAGAGATGGGATTCAAGTGAGAAGTGGGCTGCCACTGAATGTTGGCATGACATTGGCAGCTGTCACATTTCTACACCAATTCGGCCGCATCTTCCCACATGGTGAGCCAATAATAGCTTTGATGAATGGCTTTATATGCCAGGGCTCTACCCCCAAGTGGTTCCCGCATGCGCCTTCATGAATTTTGCGGAGGATATAATCAGCCTCAGCGGGACCGACACACTTGAGGAGGGGATACGAGAAGGACCTCCGATACAGGCATCCATCCATTATTAGGAATTTGGAAGCTCGCCACTTGAGGAGTTTGGCCTTGGAAGGGTCATCGGGGAGGACACCATCAGTGAGATATTGGACATAGGCGTCCATCCAAGAAGGCCTCTGTTCAACTGGCAGGGCCTCCTCTGCCGCCTCGATGCTCGGGACTAGCAAATGCTCCACGTAAGTCCTTCCCAAGGTTTCATCGGCCGAGGTGGCCAAGCGAGACAACGCGTCGGCCCGAGCATTCTCTTCCCAGGGAACATAGCTGACACAGAAACGAGCAAAGGGGAGGGACTCCAACTGGACCTTGTCTAAGTATCAGGACATGATAGGATCCCGAGCCTCATACTCCCCCGCGATTTGCCCCGAGATGAGTTGGGAGTCGGTATATGCTCTGAGACGCTCCACTTTAAGTTCTCTGGCGAGCCTCATCCCGGCCAACAAGGCTTCGTACTCGGCTTCATTATTCGTGGCGGGAAAGAGGAAACGGAGGGCATACTCAATCGTTACACTGTCGGGACCAACGAGAATGATCCCGGCACCGCTCCCTTGAGAGTTTGATGCCCTGTCCACATGAAGGATCCAATCCTTCCTCGCATCCATGGTCGACGCTTCCAGGGGTTTCGTCAGAGCCTCCCTGGTCTGCTCATCGGTCCAAGTGCACTTAACCAGGAAATCCGCCAAAACTTGGGACTTCATACTCGACCTTGGTTCGAAGGTCAGGTCGAATTCTCCCAACTTGAGCGCCCACTTTGCCAGCCGACCGGAGGTATCAGGGCGGGATAAGATTGCCCTCAGGGGCTGGTCCGTCAGCACTATGATTGAGTGGGCTTGAAAATAAGGCCTGAGACGATGAGCCAACACTATTAGCACGAAAATAATTTTTTCGGTTTTGGTGTACCTGGTCTCCGTGTCATGGAGCACTTTACTGGTGTAATATACCGGCTTCTGCGATCCTTCAGTGTTTATCCAGACGAGGACAGAACTGACGGCCTCCTGAGAAGCGGCCAGGTACAAAAAGAGGTTCTCTCCCTCCATCGGTTTTGACAGTAGCGACGGAGTTGATAGGAAATTCTTCAGCTCCTCAAAGGCTTTTTGGCAGTCATCCGTCCATTCGAAGGTGTTGACTTTTTGCAAGGCTTTGAAGAAGGGGAGGCTTCGCTCAGCCGATCTAGATAGGAAATGACTCAGAGCTGTTAACCTTCCGGTCAGGCGCTGAATTTCCTTTTTGTTCACTGGTGGCCTCATATCTAGGATAGCTTGGATATTGTCCGGGTTCGCCTCTATTCCTCGTTGCGTCACCATGAATCCTAGGAATTTGCCCGCTGCGACTCCGAAGACACATTTCTGGGGATTCAGCCTCATTTGGAACCAACGAAGATTGCTAAAGGTCTCCATTAGGTCAGATAGGTGGTCGCCAGCTCGGATGCTTTTGGTCAGCATGTCGTCTACATATACTTCCATGTTGCGCCTGATTTGGCCTTCGAAGACCTTATTCATCAGTCTTTGATATGTAGCCCCGGCATTTTTCAACCCGAAGGGCATGACTTTATAGCAGTAGATCTCCTTTTCGGTCATGAAGGAGGTGGCTTCTTCATCTGAGGGCTCCATTCTGATCTGGTTGTACCCCGAGAATGCATTCATGAAGCTGAGAGTCTCGTGACCGGAGGTGGCGTCCACTAACTGATCGATCCTGGAGAGCGGGAAGCTGTCCTTGGGGCAAGCTTTGTTGAGATCAGTGAAATTGACACACATCCTCTAGCTTCCTTTGGCTTTTCGTACCATCACTACGTTGGCCAACCAATCGGGATAATGGACCTCCTGAATGTGGCCGGTGGCGATCAGTTTGCAGACCTCCTCGTCAACGGCTTTTTGGCGCTCGGGGGCGAAGCTTCTCTTCTTTTGCTGGACCACCCTACAATTAGATTTGATGTTAAGTTTATGAGTAATCACTTTGGCTGGTATACCTGGCATGTCGGTCGGTGTCCATGCAAAAATATCGGCGTTGGCTCGGAGGAAACTAAGGAGCCGACTCCTTTCCTCCTCAGGGAGAGAGGCCCCGATCTGGACGGTTCTCGTCGGGTCCTCTCCCAAGGGAAAAGTCAACAGACGTCCCGACGGTTCCCCTCTCTTCTCGGCCTCTCTCGGGTATGTCAATTCAGAAGTTGGCGAGGGAACTGCCGACTGAAGGCTAGGGGTTGTGTGGTAGCAGAGGGACACCGGGCTTCTTTCGCCCCGCATTTCCCCGATCCCCTGATGAGTGGGGAACCTGACCAGCAACCTCTTTGTCGAGATAATGGCATCCAGCAGATTTAAACCTGGCCGACCGAGAATAGCGTTATATGCTAGAGGGACTCTCACCACCAGAACTTTGTGAAGATCGTGCTCTGGTAGGGTGAAGTTCCAGCCGTGACGGGGAGAGTAATTTATCCCTCAACTTTCACCGCATCTCCGATGAAGCCAACGAGAGGCGTCGTCACCGGACGAAGAGAATCCAAAAGCAAGTTCATACAAACAAATGCATCATACGTCAGAATATCGGCCGAGCTTCCACTATCAACTAATATTCTCTTTACAGGATGTTTAGCAATCGTCATGGATACAACGACGCTTTCATCATTTGGGTTATCTACCCCCTCTAAATCTCTTTCAGAGAGAGGAATTACAATGTTATCTCGCTCACCCCCCGATGTCTTTTTGAGGTGCCCCACGCTCCCCATGAGATCATCGCCACAGTCTTCTCAGTCGGGGCGTTGTCAATATTGGCTTGCTGAGTGGGTGGCGCCGAAGGGCCCGGTGCCGCTGGATTTCTCTCCGGACAAACTGACCGAGGTGCCCTTGCTGGATGAGCTCCTCTATGGCATTCTTCAGCTGTCAGCAGTCTTCTGTATCGTGGCCGTGATTTCAATGGAAACGGCAATATAGGTTTTTGTTGCGAGGAACTCCATGCTTCAGGGGCACGGGGCGCTTGAGATAGGGTTCACCCTCGATTTCCATAAGAATGTGGGAAATCGGGGCTAACAGAGGGGTGTAACGCTCACCTACGGGGGCGAAAGTCCATGGCCGACTGTCCGCCCGACAAGGCGGCTCGGGGTTCTTGATGTGAAGCCCTCCAGACTCTGATCGAACTTGCTTTTTGCTGGGGCCTTCATCAGTTTCCCGCCGAGAGGAGTCGGCCTCATCAGCGCGAATATATTTCTGAGCTCGACTCAGCAACTCTGCGTACGAGCTTGGGGGCTTCTTGTCTAATGAATACGCAAAGCGGGAAGGCCGGAGCCCATGCTTTAAGGCCAAGGTGGCCACCGAGTCGTCAAGATGGTAAACCTCCATCGCTGCCTCCTTGAAGCGGGCAACGAAGTCCCGAAGGGTCTCCTCACTCTTCTATCGGATGGCAAAGAGGCTGTCTGCCACCCGAGGGATCCGTCGGCTCGCATCGAAGTGGGCGAGAAAAGCTTTCTCCAGATGTTTGAATGAACTGATACAGCGAGGAGGTAGATGGGAGTACCAAGCCCTCGTAGCCTTTCGTAGGGTGGCTGGGAAAGCGATGTATAGAAGAGCGTCTGATGCCCTCTGTACCTGCATGTGCACCTTATAACTTTTCAGGTGGTCGAGGGGATCGGTGTGCCGTCGTAAGGATCCAGCTAAGGAAGGCGAAATCGGGAAGGGACAGGTTCTTCAATGATCCACCTTGTCAGGGGGGGCGACTGTCATACTTCGCCCTCGACTGATTGGTCAGTCATTGGCCGAGCTCCTCTAAGTGTCGATAGCGCTCCTCCAGTCGCCTCTCTGCGCGGGGGTGAATCCTCTCGCTTGTGGACTCTTCTCCTGACAAGGTAGATAGGGGATGGGGGGATGGGCGGCATCGACAGGCTGTACCCTTCCCCGGGGCCTTGTCCCGGGATCGCCGGGGAGAGAGACTGTCAGGGGATCTCCTTCTGGTGGGAACATCCTGACGGTGGTGAGCCTTCCGTCGAGATTGTCCTCCGCGGGTGGATTGTTGGCTGGGCTACGCCGCAACTTCTTCCAAGGAGTGGGGTGGCGGCAGAGGCTGAGCGGCCGCCGATTGTTGTTGGAGTTCCCGAATCACCGCGGCAAGGGACTGCACCTCCTGAGCGAGGGCGGCGACCCTATCACCTTAGCATGGTGGTGAAGGATGAATTGGCGGGAGGGCCTCCGACTGCTCGGCCCTCACCTGCAGCTCCCCAGCCAGGCTGGTGGAAGCTTCTTAAGCATGAGTTACCACCATCTCTTCTTTGGGTAAGGAGGGAGTGAGAGCTTGGTCACTTTCTTCCCTACACGACTTGCTACTCATGCTCCCCCCTTCCTGCGCGCCAATCTGTTGCTACCATATCACTTTTAATGAGCGTCAGGTGGGCAGAAATCCTCGCGGGCCTTTGAGAGAACGGCGAGACCCCTTCCTCCGCTCAGGAACCTGCAAGAAAAGTCCCAGACCGGTGACTCCGGCGGGGACCCTCCGATGCCAAAGTTAATGATTTGGGGAACAGGGATGGTTATTTTTGAATGATTGGATAGAGCTTGACCCCCTACCTTAAGGACCGGGGGCCTTTTATACATGTTCGAGGATCCCTCTTACCCTCAATTCGTCGTGGTCAAGTCCCTTTCAAATGATTGTTAATTTCTGGTCTTCAATGTGCCGCAAAGGACGGGTAATGGGACTGAACGTGGGGCCATACCCGTCGTTAGCGGCGCCAGGGGAAAGTACATTCATTGCGCACGTCACCGGGCACGTTTGTGGTAACGTGATCCGCCATTCTCGAGGAAAGTGGGCCACGTAGCTTGGACGTGGAAAACCATCGCCGAAGGCCGACACCGAGACCGACGTCGAGGTCGTTGCCGAGACCGACGCCGAGGCCGACACCGAAGCCGGCGCCGACACCGAGACCAAGGCCGACCTCGAAGCCGACACCAGAGCCGAGACGGGCCGCGGCCGATGCGGAGGTCGAGACGGGCCGGGTCCGTCGTCGAGACCAATGGTGGGCCGTGGCCGACGCGAGGGTCGAGACGGGCCGAGTCCGTTGCCGAGACTAAGGTGGGCCATAGCCGACGCAGAGGTCGAGATGGGCCGTGGCTGATGCCGAAGCCGGCACCGAGGCCTAGACGGGCCGCGATCGATACGGAAGTCGAGGTGGGCTGCGATGAGTCCAATCGTCAAGGAATTGGCTCGCGGGCTCTTTGACCCGATCAGCCATATCAATACCCATTCAGAAAGCCAGAAAAAATCACGATATCCTAGTTGTAAATTTACGATGCCGTAGTTATAAAATTACGACACTCATCCAGAAAACGTGCACTGCATTGTCTCTTATCTGTATACAAATTAAAAAAAAAGCTAAATATATTAATGTATGTCATGTCAAAATTTAAGATGGTATCCTTGCTATCTTTTTTCATCTCATCATATCAAGCCATGTAGGATTCATATGGATCAATAAAAAGAAGCAGTGCAGTCAATATAGAATTTGCTGCATAAAACTCGATGTACAAAGACTTTTCCATTATTTTAAAGGAGAACAGTTTCTCCTCCTTGATGCCTTAAATTATTGATTGATAGGTTAACATAACTAAAGATAAAAATCATTTAGAAAATAAAAAGAATCTGAAATATTAGGATTAACAAGATCTTAAATAAGTTCATCATGTTCTGATTTTATTTTTTTTATAAAAAAAATAATTAAATACTTAGTTAATAAGACAAATTTATATTATTCTGATTTGTATCAGAAAATATTATTTTTATATTGTTTTTAAGGAAAAAAAAAATTGGCATCAAACGTAACCAAAGTGTGAATGATATGTTGATGGAACCCAAAGGAGATTCACTTGGTAGGTTCCGATGCAAAAGAATAATTGCACGCATTTTATGATGGATGCGGCCTGGCACTGTGATTTTGACTCGAAGCAGACCAGGAGGGCATCTCATTAAAACTTAAAAGAGTGATCCCTCGCTCGGAGGCAAGCGGTCTCATCCGTACGAGCCCGGTTTGGGTGGTGCCGCAATCGTGTCGTGGGTTACGGCCATGTGTTGCATGCTTCGGCCGCCCCGTGTTTGTGATGCGTTGTCACGTTGAGCACATGCGGGAGTGCCAAGAAAACAGGCGGCTCTAACAAATAATTTTGAAAACCATGGGTTTTGATTTTAATTATATTAATCATATTTCTTTATAATTGTCTCTATGTTGTTAAGTTAATTACTGTTAAGAGATAAAATTATCATTACATTATTGATCACTCATATTGGCGATGGAATCGCGCTCGATCCAAACGCTCTGGCCTGCTAGCGCAATATTCTAGCAACGAGCGTCTCATCATAATGAAGAAAGAGAACAAGAGAAAAAAAGGGCCACATCATATGTTTGGGTTCTCCCAAGAGCCCCTCATTAATATCCGATCAATAGGATGAAACATTTAATGGTGCAGAAATGGTCATAATGACTTGGCCAGCATTTAATGGAATAAAATGCCTCGGCATATATACTTCGGCCTCGGCAAATATACTTCGGCCAACATGCCTCGGCAAATATACTTCGGCCAACATGCCTTGGCAAATATACTTCGGCCAATATACCTCGACACTCTAGCTCGGTTTTCACAACCGCGTATATCCTTCCCACCAACGCAATTATGACCTCATAAAGGCCATGTGCATCTACGTGCTTTAAGGCATTTAATGCCTTATTTCCTTCCATCATTAAGGCATTTATGGCTGCCACGTTGCCCCCTTGGCACCTTTTGCGTGAAGAAGGATGGCATCATAAAGCCGAGATAAGGAGTTCTTGACTCCATGCTTCACAGAAGTCCGGCCGACCACATTATACTTCGGCAGGTTCGGTCAACCTTATGCCTCGGCAACCCGAGCTATTCTTATGCTTCTGCCATCAACGTCAGACCATTCCTCGGCCATCCGATCCGAGCTATTTCAGACCTCTACGGAATCTGGCATGGGAGAGTTCAAATTCACTGTAACAGAATAAGATTCCAAACAAGGAATCATGTCAAGACATGTCCTTGGACCTACAATAGTGGCCTAGGGACCACGCAGCCACTGAGTCTCGAGCCATCAGCCAGCTCTCCCCGCCTCCCAGCTGTCGATCCTCTAACTAACCAGATACGGATCTTACCTGCCCTATAACAACCTGATTCGAATCCGTTTCGAATCCCAACAACTTTCAGACCTCATCCAGAGCACGTCCAAGAAGTCAGGTGACCGCCTATAAATACTACCACCCTCAAGCCTCTCAGGTACGGAGATTCTACGCCCATTTTTCATTCACGGTTCTCACACTCCGCCATAAAAGCTCCCACGAGAGCTCGGAGGAACTCTTCCTCAGGGATCCTTCTCCCTATATTTGTTGATTGCTGGTCTCCACTGACTTAGGCGTCGGAGGGTCTTCCGTAGAGGACCACCCCCAACGCCTCTCGCATGAGGACTGTCTTGCAGGTCCGCCCAGAAGGGAGCCTATGCTGCATCCTGATCGCGCCCGAGCCGGAGGACAGATTTTAGCAGCGCCAAGTAACGGTCTTCGAACCTTGGCAGCGCCAAGTAAAATATAATAAGGCTCGGCTACAACCGAGTAACGGTCTCAGTACCTTGGCAGTGTCAAGTAAAATATAATCTTGAAGGCTCGGCTACAATCGAGTAACGGTCTCCGTACCTCGGCAACAACCAAGTAATATATTCCTAAAGACTAGGCAACAACCGAGTAATAAATTTCCTGAAAAAAGTACGCCCTTACTAAACTCATTCTTGTTCATTGAATTAAATTTAGCTTCTGAAGGCCTGCAAAATTCTTATAACTCTCCTTGAAAGCTGCAATAAGAAGCAGGTCATATAAATCCTCGGCCGGGCCGAGCAATCTCCGTACCTTGGCAGCGCCAAGTAAAATATAATCTTTATAATCCTCGATTGGGCCAAGCGATCTCCGTACCTTGGCAGCGCCAAGTAAAATATAATGTTGAAGGCTCAACAACACCGAGTAAATTAATATTTGGAAGCCTCGGTTACAACCGAGTAGCATCTTGGGAAGGCTCGGCAACACCGAGTAATTTATTATTTGAAGGCTCGGCAACACCGAGTAATTTATTATTTAGAAGCCTCGGTTACAACCGAGTAGCATCTTGGGAAGGCTAGGCAACACCGAGTAATTTATTATTTGAAGGCTCGGCAACACTGAGTAATTTATTTTGGAAACCTCGGTTACAACCGAGTAGCATCTTGGGAAGGCTCGGCAATACTGAGTAATTTATTATTTGAAGGCTCGGCTACAACCAAGTAACGATCTCCGTACTTTGGCAGCGCCAAGTAAAATATAATCTTGAAGGCTCAGCTATAATTGAGTAACGGTCTCCGTACCTTGGCAGTGCCAAGTAAAATATAATCTTGAAGGCTTGGCTACAACCGAGTAACGGTCTCCGTACCTTGGCAACGTCAAGTACAATATAATCTTGAAGGCTCGGCAACAATCGAGTAATATATTTCTGAAGGCTCAGCAACGACCGAGTAATAAATTTTCAGAGCCGGAGTGCATCTTTTACAATCAAAAGCCTCGGCCAATCCGAGTGATATAGCACTAAAGCTTTGTCCCAGCCGGATAATCTCTCGGACACTCTAGCGCAACTAAAGCGCCTTATTTTACTTCAGCAAGAGGGCCGCCCAGGCCTTTCTCTAACCTACACATAAATAAACACTTCCTCTACAGAGGATCGAATGACATGTTCCCCAAATAAGATTGCTCCAGAATTCTACTCCCTATATCCGAAGTTACACTTTAGACTAGGGAGTGGGGGGCATGTGTTGAGAGGTAAAATCGTTATTACATTATTGATCGCTCACTTTGGCGATGGGATTGCGTCCGATCCAAACGCTCTACTTGCCAGCTGGCCTGCTAGCGCAACATTCTAGCAACGAGCATCTCGCCATAATGAAGAAAGAGAACAAGAGGAAAAAAGGGCCACATCATGTGTTTGGGTTCTTCCAAGGGCCCCTCATTAATATCCGATAGTCAAGTCAATAGGATGGAGCATTTAATGGTGCAAAAACGGTCATAATGACTTGGCCAGCATTTGAATAAAAAGAGAAGAGAAAGCATACTTCGCCCAACATGCCTCGGCAAATATACTTCGGCCAACATGCCTTGACAAATATACTTCGGCCAACATACCTCGGCACTCTAGCTAGGTTTCCACAGCCACGCTATGTCCTTAGCACCAACGCAATTATGGCCTCATAAAGGCCATGTGCATCCACCTGCTTTAAGGCATTTAATACCTTATTTCCTTCCATCATTAAGGCATTTATGGCTGCCACATTGCCCCCTTGACACCTTTTGCGTAAGGAAGGATGGCGTCATAAAGCCGAGACAAGGAGTTCTTGACTCTATGCTTCACAGAAGTCCGACTCGGCCGACCACATTATACTTCAGCAGGTTCGGCCAACCTTATGCCTCGGCAACCCGATCTATTCTTATGCTTCTGCCATCAACGTCAGACCATTCCTCGGCCATCCGATCCGAGCTACTTCAGACCTCTGCGGAATCTGGCGCGGGAGAGTTCAAATTCACTGTAACAGAATAAGATTCCAAACAAGGAATCATGCCAAGACGTGTCCTAGGACCTACAATAGTGGCCTAGGGACCACGCAGCCACTGAGTCTCGAGCCATCGGCCAGCTCTCCCCGCCTCCCAGCCATCGATCCTCTAACTAACCAGATACGGATCCTACCGGCCCTGTAACAACCTGATTCGAATCCGTTTTGAATCCCAACAACTTTCAGACCTCATCCAGAGCACGTCCAAGAAGTCAGGTGACCGCCTATAAATACTACCACCCTCAAGCCTCTCAGGTACGAAGATTCTACGCCCATTTTTCATTCACGGTTCTCACACTCCGCCATAAAAGCTCCCACGAGAGCTCGGAGGAACTTTTCCTCAGGGATCCTTTCCCTATATTTGTTGATTGCTGGTCTCCACTGACTTAGGCGTCAGAGGGTCTTCCATAGAGGGCCACCCCCAACGCCTCTCGCGTGAGGACTGTCTTGCAGGTCCGCCCAGAAGGGAGCCCATGCTGCATCCCGATCGCGCTCGAGCCGGAGGACAGATTTCAGCAGCAACAATTACCATTTATTTTTGTTAGTGTTACCTGTTAATCAAGCAAGACATTAGACTTTATCAACAGAATTCAAATTATGGAGATGTCTCGCTCATGAAAAGGAAATGTAGACCAGACAAGGGTTGATTGGCATCTGCATGGCTTTTATCGTAACAAAAGGATAAAAAAATTATATTTTAATCTTTAAAATTTTATTTAAAATTTTAAATATTTAGTACTAATGATTTAATCTTTTATATTTTAAGAATGTTAATCAATTAAAATATATACAATAGTTGTTGTATCATCCAAGTTAATGTATTCGCATTAAGATAACATTAGTTTCATTAATTTTACCTAACTCCTAAATATAACCCTTTTAAAATATAAAAAATTAAATTATAATAATCAAAAGTTTCAAGATAAATAGATTTTGAGTGAAAGTTCAACGGTCAAAATCATTTTGCAAATTTTAAATTTTTGGTGAGCGGAAAGACCAGCTTTGGTTCGTGCTTTAAGATTGGTGCTCGATCTTTTTTCTTCCCGATCTCAGGCGACTTTTACTCGATTTCGATCATCTCCTGGTGGATGATGGCTGCTGGCAACTCCGTCCCCCTGACCGGTGGTGATCGGCGGAAGGCCCCTGCTGCTGCCCCTCGTCGACCGAGCAGAAGTTCGTTCTTGTGGTCCACTTCGGAGCCTTCGTTGGATGAAATCGCTGCTCTGGAGAAGTTTTTCCCTGATATTATCCAGCTTCCCACCGCGGCGATTGATCAGGAGATTGCGGATTGGTCTCAACTGGGGTTGATAGTGCGCTGTCTCTCTCGCTGGGTTCCCTCTGAGGCTGTCATCCGGGAGCTTTGTAGAGGAGGAATCGATGGAGGGATTAAGATTATTGGCCTTGCCTATCGCACCTTCCAGCTGAAATTTGATCTCCAGGCTGCTCGTGACGCTGTGTTGTCGCAGTCGTGGATTGTTAACGGCCAGCCTCTTGCTGCAGAGGCATGGCGTCCAGGTTTCATCCCTGCTGAAGATGCTCTGCACTAAGCTCTGCTCTGGATTCGGCTTCCCAAGTTGCCGATTGAGCTTTGGATGGATGAGTCCCTTCGAGCAATCCTATCTGTTGCTAGCCAGTATGTGTGCATGGATTCTTCTACGAAGGAGAAGAGGTGGGGAGGCTATGCCCGGGCATGTGTCAGAATCGATTTGAGCCAGCCCTTCCGCCCTGGTGCTCGGTTCAGAGCAACAGGGAACCCCTTTTGGCAACAGTTTGTTTACGAACATGTTGATGGAATTTGCTCCCTGTGCGGATCCCTCCACCTCTCCGGGCCATGTTCTTCATCCAAGGAATCAGCTGGGGTGGATCAATCGTCTTCTGATATGCCTCGATTTGGTCCGTGGATGTCTGCTCTCCGGATCCGTCGTCAAGCTCCGCTTGAGGATTCCAGTCATCCTGTTTGAAAGGAAGGGTCATCGGGTATAGCCAAGTCTGGCCCTTTGGACGGGGAGGACGGATGGTTGCTTCCGAGGAAGACCTCCAGGAGGAGGGTCGCTCCTTCAATTTCTCCTTAAGGTGCTGTTTTCCCTTCTGATAATCTCCCTGAACTCCATGCTGGACCGTGCCGGGAAGGTGATTCCGTGCCGATTACTGTAGCAGAGCAATCTGAAGTTCCTAATGTTTCAGTGTTGGCTTCAGAGGGTTTTAAGGTTCCTGTGAACCATTCTCAGCCTCAGAACAATCCTAAGGCCCCGAGGAAGTCTCAGACCCGTAAATCCTCTAAGACTCCAAGTCAGGTGGAGGATTTTCAATTTGCTGCAGCTGGCCCTGAAGCTATGTCTGAATTTCCCTCTAAATCAAAGGAGGTGTCCTCTGGGATATTGGCAGATAACCCTTTGGCCTTTTGGGTTCGGATCGTTGGGTCGGGTGTTCCAAGATCCGGGAAGATGCTAATCCTACTTCTCTTAAACGGGCCCGACCTGCTATGTCTGCTGGCCCCAGAGTTATTTCTAAGGAAGCAAAAGGCAAGAGTAGTCGGTCTTCCTCAGGTAAAGCCCATTCTGTGGCTTTAGTTCTTCCCTCTGGATCAGCCCCCTGCCGGGCTAATTATGATCATGATGCTATGGTCTCTTCTCTCAAGAAGGTGATTCGAGCTGATGAGGAGGCTATAGCCATGGATCTCTCACGGCAGTCGGACCTTGTGGCTCAGGTCGGCTGTCCTTCATCTGAGGATGGTTTAGCGGCTCAGGGCCTGGTTTCTGGAGATCATTCCGATATGGAATTGGCTGAAGCCAAGGATGGGGCCCATGTGACCCCTTGACCTAATTTTTCTCTTTATGAAGATTCTTATTTGGAATGTCCGAGGAGCGTTGAAACCTTCCTTTCGCTCCTCCTTTACTCGGTTATTGCAGCTTCATCAGTTTGATATCTGTGTTTTGCTGGAAACTCATCTTTCGAGTTTCAGTCTTCAGCGATTCCAACGGGGAGTTTCCCGGTGTTGGTCTTCTTATGCTGTGGAATCTAAAGGTCTTTCTGGAGGTATTCTGGCACTTTGGCGGGAGCCTTCCATTCGTATTGATGCTTTTCATAGTTGTACTCAACAGGTAGCCTTGGTTATTTCGGAGGGGATTACTCCGCCTTGGTTGCTTCTTGGCGTCTATGCTAGTACGGACTACAGAGAGAGGCGCTATCTATGGTCCGAGATACTCACTCTCTTAGGCCAGGATTTTCCTACGCTTATTGCCGGAGATTTTAATTGTATTGTGGATGCATCGGAGAAGCGGGGGGGGCGTCGGTTTGTGGATTCCCCGAATTCTTCTGAGTTCCGCTCTTTTCTTTCCACTGCCAGGGTTGTGGATTTGGGGTTTTCTGGATCTCAGTTTACATGGTGCAATAACCGACGGGGAACTGCTCGGGTGTGGGAGCGCCTTGACCGAGCTTTGGCTTCCCCTGGGTGGATGCAGTTCTTTTCCAGCGCTACTATTTCTCATTTGCCTCGGATTGCGTCTGACCACTGCCCTCTTCTGATCTCTACGGAGTCATCCACTCGGCCTCTGAGGCCGTTTCGGTTTAAGCAGTTTTGGACTTCTTACTCTTCGGCCCGGGCTATTATCCGTCAGGTGTGGCGGATGCCGGTTAGAGGAAGTTCTACCTACCGTCTCTCCCGCCGCCTTGAATTAGTGAAGCGCAGGCTCCTAAGATGGAGTAGGAGAGAGGTGGGCGATCTTGTTCAGCGCATTCAATCTGTGGAAGCTGACATTGCTTTGCTTCAGGCGAGGGAAGATTCGGATGGCTGCCTCTCTGAGTTAGAGCTCCAGACTCTCCGTCGGAATTTGTCTTTACACCATTCTTTACTTAGTCAGCAGGAGACTTATTGGCGACAGCGGTCCCGGATTCAGTGGCTTCAGGAGGGCGACTGGAATACCAGGTTCTTTCATCAGGCTACTGTGGCTCGGCGGGCTGCCAATTGGATCCGGTATATCAGTGATGAGAATGGTCATATTGTGGAGGATAAGGAGACTATTCGAGAGCAGATTGTCCATTATTTTCAGTCCCATTGGTCGGAGGTGTCTGCCAGTGGTTGCCCCATTTCTCCTGTTCCCCTGGCTGCCGGGTTTCTGAGGATGATAATGCTATGCTTTTGAGGGAGGTCTCGGCGGAGGAGATTCGATCTGCTGTTTGGGTTTTGGGCCCTGATAAGGCCCCTGGTCCTGACGGGTTTCCTCCCTTCTTCTTCCGACACTACTGGGATATTATCGGGCCGGACGTGGTTATGGCTATTCAGATGGATTCTCATCTAAAGTTCTTCCTCCTGAGTGGAAGCGTACATTTGTCTCTCTTATCCCTAAGAGGTCGACGGCTTCTCTTCCCCAGCATTATCGGCCTATCAGTTTGTGCACCACCATTTATAAAATCTGTGCTCGCCTCTTGGTCACCCGGCTTTAGGGAGTGATTCCCCGCTTTATATCTATGGAACAGGGGGCTTTCATCCGTGGTCATAGCATCACTGATAATGCTCTCATTGCCCAAGAATTCATGCATGACCTTCATCGGACGACTGGTAGAAGGGCTCTTATGGCCATCCAGTTGGACATGGAGAGAGCTTATGATAGGATCAGTTGGACTTATCTTCGGCAGACTCTTCAGGAGTTTCATTTTGCTGATCTCTTCATTGAGTGGGTTATGGCATGTGTGCAGGGGCCGACCTTTTCCATCCTCATCAATGGAGGTCCTTCGGGTTTTTTCCCATCAGCTGGGGGGCTTCGGTAGGGTTGCCCTCTTTCTCCTTTCCTGTTCATTCTCTGTGCTGATAATTTGTCACACACTTTTGCTCAGGCTGTTGGAGCGTCTATGTTGCAGCCTTATATGCCTGGGCCCCAAGGCCCCCCTCTTACTCATTTGCTCTTTGCAGACGATTGTGTTCTTCTTAGCCCAGCTTCTATTTAGAATGCGGTGGTTTACTCTGCTATCATTCAAGCTTATTGCCACGCTTTCGGTCAGCGGGTCAATCTGCAGAAATCTATCCTTTATTTTAGCCCGTCGATCCCTTGTCGTCGTCGGACTGTGATCTCCCAATTGTTAGGGATCTCCTCCCATTCTGACCGCCTATCCTACCTTGGGATCCCTATTTCGGGGCATCATCCTCGGCAGACTGATTTTGGAGATCTTGATCGTCGGATTGCTGATCGGTTGAGCAGGTGGCAGGCTTCCAGCCTCTCGTTGATGGGTCGGATTATGTTGATTCGGTCCATCCTCACCTCGCTTCCCCTTTACCTCTTATCTAACACTCTGATTCCGGTTATCTGTCTGCACCGGATTGAGAGGCGTTTTCGGGATTTTCTCTGGGGCTCGAGTCAGGGCGGCCATGGTATTCATTTCCTTTCATGGGATATTGTTTGTATGCCTATTAGAGAGGGTGGGCTGGGGATTCAGTCTCTGGTCCTTCGTCGGGAAGCTCTGTTTGCGAGGCATGCCTCTAGATTTCTGTTGGATCCTCATTGTTTTTGGAGTATCGTTATAAGAGGTAGATATGGTGCCTGGTCTTCTGATTCGATTTTCCGTACTCCTCGCGGCTGCTCTCTGTTTTGGCGGGTGATTTGTCAGGCTGCCCCTTCTATTATGCCCGATATTCATTGGATGATTGGGGATGGGAGATCTGTCGATGTTACTCAGGATAGTTGGATTGCAGCCATTCCTCTATCCTGCTGGCTGACCTTTATTAGTACTGATGTTGACCCCTCTATGCCAGTGGCTACTTTGATTTGCCAGGACAGTAATGTATGAAATGCTTCCACAATTTTCCGACTCTTTGAGGTGGAGCTTGCGCAGAGGATTCTCGCCATTCCCCTTGCCCTCTCAGCTGACTCGGATACCAGACTCTGGCGGTGCTCCTGCCTTTCTCGTGCTCCTACTAGGGATCTAGTCGACTGTTTCCATTCTCGGATTTCGGGGCTGGATGATGTTGCATGGATCTGGCGTTTGCCTATTCACCCCAGGATTTGGTTCTTCTTGTGGAATTTTTAGTGGAACCGCCTTCCTACCTGTGCTCTGCTGGCCGGCCGTGGTTTCCTCATGTCGCCTCTCTGCCCAATCTGTGGGCTTGAGGATGAGTCGGTTGATCATGTTATCTTTACTTGCTCTCGAGCTATGAGGATCTGGCAGCAGATGCCGTTTACCCCGTGGGTGTCTGAGGATGGACCCATTCGGCTTTCTTTCTTGCATGCCATTCGTCTTGCTGCTCAGAGTGGACTGGGCACCCAGTGTGCTGTCTCAGCTTATTTGGCTTATCATATTTGGCTCACTAGGAACTAGATGGTTTTCTTTGAAGAGACTGTTCCATCCCATATGATTATCAGAAAGGCTGTTCTTCTTGCTAAGGAGTATGGCCGCTCTTCTCTTGCTGTTCACTCTGTCCGATCCAGTCTCTGGGACTCCCCTGCTGCTTCGGCAGCGCACTGTTCTACGGTCTTTGTTTCTTGGGAGCCCCCACCCCCGGGTTATGTTAAAGTGAACTTTGATGGCTCTGTCTCTAATCGTATTGCTGGGTCCGGTTTTGTTATTAGGGATCCTGAGGGTGAGCTTCTTGCAGCCGGTGGCCATGGTTCCCTGGATTTATCGGTCCCTACGGCGGAGCTTCAGGCTGCTTGGGCTGGAATCAGTTATGCTGTTCATTATCTGGCCTTGAACAGATTGATTATTGAGGGAGATTCTCTCACGGTTATTCGTTGGATTCGTCGGGATGGGGGTCTTCATTCCACCAATCCCATTCTTCGTGCAATTTGGGATTCTCTCCGGACTACAACTGTGTCTCTGATTCGCCATGTTTATAGGGAAGCCAATGTGGAGGCTGATTGGGTTGCAAATGTTGCAGCTCGCCATCCAGGCCCTTGGGAATGGCATATGGGTGACCCATTCCCTCTTATTTTGCAGCAAATCATGTACTCTGACTTCTCGGGTTTGACTCACGTCAGACTGGTGTGATCGTCCGCTTGTAATAAAAAAAAAGAAAAAAAGAAAGGCCAATCTGTGAAGTGTGCATATGCCGCCGAACTTTTTAATGCTGTTTGAGCATTTAGCACAGTGGTTTTTAAATGATATATTGTTTGTTTATAAAGAGTGTCATTGCGTTAGATTGGTAGTAGGCTGACGATGGCCAAGGTAACATGAGCTGGAGTCTATGAAGTTTTTTCAAAGAATTTGCTGGTAATCTCTGATGGCTAAGTTTCATTCATGTTTTGGAAGGGCAGTGAGGTGTGCTTTATGAGCTAGCAAGGAGGATTTTTGGGCGAGAAGAGTCAGCAAGTAGGTTAGGTAGGTAGTCAAAGTCGCTGACAACTAGCTAATTTAGCTTAGTAGTTACTTATTAAACCTAATAAGTTATGATGAGGGATAAAATTATCATTGTGCCAATATTTGTGCATACAATAAAAAGGTCAAGACCAATCTCGATATCTGATCAGCCAGTTGTCATATCTAGAAAACAACGGAGCCGAACCATCCTCGGTAAGACCAGATCATTCTTAGATTGAATTCTTCCGAACCATTCTCACGCCTCAGCAGGTCCGAGCTGTCCTCTGATCCCATCCGGACCAAGATATTTATATGCTTCGACAGAACCGAAGCATTCTATCCTCATATATCCGAAGGCACCAAACAATTATATACTTCGGTCGAATCTTATGCTTCGACCGGACCGAACTAATCTTTTGCCTCGGCCAGACCGAAGCATTCAAATACTTCGGCTGCACCGAGCTATCCTTATGCCTCGATCAAACCGAGGCATTCAAACATCTTTGCATAACCAAGCGCGGGAGAATTCAAATTCGTGATAGCTTAACAAGATCTCGAGCGAAAAATTATGTAAATAATACCAGAAGTAGCCTAGGACCTATAAAATCATCGAATCTCAAAGTATCAACCAGCTCCCCTATTATCAACCAGCTCCCCTACCCGTCGATTCTCTAACTAACTAGTACTGATACTACTGGCCTCATAACAAACTTGATTCAAATCCGATTCGAATCTGAATGGTTTCGGACCCCCTATGACGCGCCCAAGGAATCAAGTGATCGCCTATAAATACCTTTATTTTAAAGTCTCTCGGGTATGCTTTCACTGACACTGATGAAAAACTTAATTGAAGCTCAAGCAGAGCTCTGAGTTCTCGAGAGACCATTTGTCTTGAGAAACTCTTCTGCAATAGCCTTCTCTTCATATCTGCTTGCTGTGAATTTTTACTGACTTGGGCATCGAGAGTTTTTCGCAAAGGACCATCCCAGACACTCTCTGCGTGAGGACTATCTTGCAGGTTCTATCCGAGCAAAAGATCAGCGTCCAAATCCGGAGCCAAGCTACATCCGAGTTGAAAAAATGGATCTCCGTAGCAACAAGTTCAGTAGATGATGAAGTGGACCAACTCAAACCTGACTCTACCCATTCTTTTACCACGCGTACTCATCAACCTTAGTTCTGTCCCCTTAAAGAAAAGCTTCATCATCCTAATCAAAATGAGCATCAGGCCACCTCCAATTCTTTCCATGCCAAAGCCAAGCTGATCAGTATTTATTTCTTTCTTGGATTTGTAAAGTCCAGCTTGATTCAATTAATCATGGCATAATTTTGATTTAGTATCTTTTCTTTTGAGCAATTTGGTGCTGCTCCTTTCAGCACTTTATACCGCGAATATTGCACGTAATCGACAGTTGTTTCCACTGGGTGATGCTCAGAAATTAAGTAACGTGCCATAAGCTGCTGCAAGTTTTATTATATTTTTGTCTTCTTAAAGAACGGACGTAGCCTGACATTCTAAATCCCAAATATTTGGACCGAGAGAGCTAGAAGCAGCTGCAAGTTTTGCTGTAGACTTCTGAACAGCAAGCTTTTGAGAAAATTGTACCAAGTTCTTCTTAAAGTCACTGCTCACAGTATTAAATCTCATAAAACAAACAATTTAGCTAAATTACATTTGGAACAATAAAATAAGGTAAGGATTCTATCAAAAGAGTGATATTTTATTTTATCATTCTGATGACGCCAAGTCATCTTCTTCAAGCGTCGGGGAAGACGGACGTCCTTCTCGTCGGACCCCTGGAGATCGGATGTTCTGGTGGGGACCCTTCGACGCTCAAGTTAGTTACTTGGGATCAGACAAAAACTGCTCAGCAGAAGGAAGTTGAGACAGTTAGGGTTTTGCTAGGAGGAAGAAAGCTAGAAAACCAGTGTTCGAATCCCAACTTACAGTGCGGGCGCATGTTTTTATACCTGTCAGAATATCCCATCTTACTGTTCCAGAAGATTGCTGTCGTACCATCACTGTGTGCGCCGGGGGCATCCCGCGCTACTTGTCAATATGGCATTACACGTGTCTAGCAGCCACGATTGTATTTGGTGCGCACCGTTGCTTGACATGACCGCGCACAGTTGCAAATGGTAGTGAATCGTACTTCGTAACGGGGCGCAATCATGCACAGGGACACATGCAATGCACCATACATCGTTATGAGGCATGGCCGCAAGCAGCCACGGGCGCACGGAGAGTCATGTGGGCACGCCAGGTGGCCCGGAGTTGTCGTTTAGTTCGTAGGCTGGCTCGTGTGCCGAACGTCGATGATGCCCGCGCACCCCGAGACCGGAGAGAGTCTCGAGGTGGAGATATAGTGACCTCACCCCGAGACCGAAGGAAGTCTCAGGGGTGAGATGGTGCTGGCGCACCCCGAGACCGGAAGGGGGGGTCTGGGGGTCAAGATATGGCGACCTCACCCCGAGACCGGAAGAGGTCTCGGGGGTGAGATGGTGCTGGTGCACCCTGAGACAGGAGGGGGGTCTCGGGGTCGAGATATGGCAACCTCACCCCGAGACCAGAGGAGGTCTCATGGGTGAGATGGTGCTGGTGCACCCCAAGACCGGAGGGGGTCTCGGGGTCGATATATGGTGATCTCACCCCGAGACCGGAGGGGGTCTCGGGGGTGAGATAGTGCTGGTGCACCCCGAAACCGGAGGGGGGTCTCGCGTCGAGATATGGTGATCTCACCCCGAGATCGGAGGGGGTCTCGGCGGTGAGATAATGCTTGTGCACCCCGAGACTGGAGGGGGGTCTCAGGGTCGAGATATGGTGATCTCACCCCAAGACCGGAGGGGGTCTCGGGGGTGAGATAATGCTTGTGCACCCCGAGACCGGAGGGGGTCTTGGGGTCGAGATATGGTGATCTCACCCCGAGACCGGAGGAGGTCTCGGGGGTGAGATAATGCTTGTGTACCCCGAGATCGGAGGGGGGTCTCGGGGTCGAGATATGGTGATCTCACCCCAAGACCAGAGGGGGTCTTGGGGGTGAGATAATGCATGTGCACCCCGAGACCGGAGGGGGGTCTCGGGGTCGAGATATGGTGATCTCACCCTGAGACCGGAGGGGGTCTCGGGGGTGAGATAATGCTTGTGCACCCTGAGACCGGAGGGGGTCTCGGGGTTGAGATGCGGTGACTTCCGTTAGCTGCTGTTACCTTTTATTCTAACGGCGCTGGATCAACCACATCAGATGCCCGCTCACCCCTGAGGCAAAGTGGGCCCCACTGGCAAGGCGAAAGGGGTGCTGCCTCCCATGTGGCTAATCCCTGTCCACATCTCTATGCGGACGATATGGGGAATATGAAAAGGCGGCCGCTTCTGTACACTGAGCCCGACACGATCGACCTCGAGGCGAGGTTAGCCCTTCTAAGTCCGTGTGGAAAGCTACATCATCATTACCTCTCATAGCGGCGACGTCAGCGGAGTCCCATCATTGGCCGGAGGCGTACCGTATCGCGCACTGGGCAACCATCGAGGCGAACCAGCCTATGGTGGGGGTCCATGTGGCTGACAAGATGAGGCAGGATAATTTGAAAATCCAATAAAACTCGAATATGGGGTTGAATCTAGCCTCACCACCGCTGCCATCGTCGTCTTCCTCTAAGCCTGCGTCTTGGTCTCCCTTACAACCCGTGAATCCTGCGCTTAGCCTTCCTCCCCTCAGGTTAGTTCTTTGTCCATTCTAGATTCCATCTCTTCTTTCACCCATGAGTTCTCCATCTTGGACCTCGGAGGACGATTCCCCGAATCGTTCTCCCTCTGAGAGGCACTGCGCCTCTCCTGTACCTTCCCCCTCTCCTCCACTGGAGTGGTCCACTGATTCAGAGGACCGTGTCCCCCTGGCCCGGCGATGGGTCACTGGTGGAGCCCCATCGAGGAGCCGCCGGCCAGGGGCCGGCACCTCCTCGAGGGTGGAGGGGTCCCCGGAGGGGACCGCCTCCATGGTAACAGGTCTGGATTTGGCAAAAATCCGGGCCCGTTACCAGATTCCCCGGGACGTTGAGCTTTTCTTGCCGACTCCTGATGATAGGGTCATCTCCTTCCGACCAGGCCGGGTGGCCCTTTATGAGATTTGCCTGAAGGCGGGTCTCCGTCCTCCCTTTCCTCCCTTTTTATCAACCTTCTTGACTACTACTCATTGACTCCTTCCCAACTGGTCCCAAATTCTTACCGGGTCATTAGCGCCTTTGTTATTCTCTGTCATCGTCTTGGCATCACCCCCGAATCTCTCTTTTCCGGTGCTTTTATATCCTCCGATCCCAGAAGGGTTGGTGGCTGTTCCAGTCCCGACCCAGTTGGGTCCTTAAGCTTTTTCTTCCTTCTTTGATCAAGGGATGGAAATCCCGATTCTTTTTTGCTGGCCTAGACCAAATCAGGCCCCGGTGGGGAGACCTCGACCTCCGAGGCAACGCGAACTCCACCGTCCACCGTGGAGATCGGGAAGCGTTGGGTCAATTGTTAGCCACCGAGATCCCTCGGTACACCTTGCTCTTGACGGAAGATAACCTCAAGTCGGCGGGTCTTATCTCCCTCTAGGGTAAGCCATTTCCACACTTAGCCAAAATTTTGCCTGCTTCTCTTCTTTTTCCTTTTCTTTTCTTTTTTTTTTTTTTTTTTTGACCTTGACCGATATCATGCAGCCATGAAGATACCGACACAGAAACTCCTGAAGGCCGTCTCCAAGAAGAGGGCTCGGAAGGGGCCGAGTGAAGGCTAGCGAGCTCCAGTCCCAAAACGCCCGACAACTCGGGTTCCTCGACCACCGGCACCACAAGACCCCCCGGCTGCTCCAGAAATCGATCTCACAACCGACACCCCACCAGAGATAGTGGCGCCCGCAGGGGTCCCAATAGAGGAGCCAGCTGCAGATGAGCCGACAATGGAGGAGGAACCCACAGTGGCGAAAGAGATTCCTGCCCTTGGCGAACCGGCTCCACCCGAGGCGGTCAGAGACTGGGGCGAGGGGCCATCAAGGATAGCAAGCCCACCCCCCAAGATGACACCTTGGAGTAGCCCGCGCACCGAGCCAGAGGATGCTGAGGCGGCCGAACGGGGCAGGGCCAAACCAGGGCCGCCCCGGGACTCCATCTTGAATGATGGTTGCTGGGCTGAACGAGTCCTTTCTCCAGTATTCATGCCCGAGGTCCTGGAAGAGCTCAGCCACCTGAAGGCGAGTACATTCTTTTGGGAATCCTACGCGGCCCTTGTCAGGGTAAGCGGTCTTTCCACCCTTCGCCTTTATATTTCTCCCTTTTTTGTTAACCTGGAACTTTCATGCAGCTTGCGCATTCCCTAAGGGCCACAAGGGAGGCGATCCATGATGGGAAGGCCCTTCTGCACGGAGGCCAAAAATGCCCAGCACCGCGTGGAGGCGGCTGAGGAGGCGCTGAAGTCGACCAGAAGTGCCTGGGCCAGTGAAACAAGAGCCACCGAGAGCAAAGCGGAGGCTAATGCCAACCGTCTGCGGGCGATGCTCCACCAAATGACGAAGGCTGAAAACGCTGTGATGGCCAGAGACATGCACATCTCTGAGTTGACCTTGGCCATCCAAGAGATCGAAAGTCGGGCGGTCGCGGCTGAGGAGAAAGCAGGATCTGCAGAGGAAAAAGCAGCGGCAGCGGAGGAAAAAGCTGTGGCAGCGGAGGAAAAAGCAAGCCAAGCTGGGGAGGAGGTGAGTCGTGCCCAAGAGGCCGAGAGGGCTGCAGTGGCAGCCCTCACTGTGGAGGAAAGAGCTCGGGCCACTGAGGTGGAAGCTACCATCATGGCCAGGACCGCCGGAATTATAGAAGAGTACAAAGCGTCCAAGTGCTTCACAGATGATTTGGCAGAAGCCTCAGCGGCGGTGTTCCTTTAGGGGTTCCAGCACGGGAAAGAGAAAATTGCCAGGGATTTGAACATTCCCCAAGCCCTGGAAGTCGAGCCAGATCACTTCTCGAACTCGGCCCCGTCCGACGATGAGCCCGCGCCAGTAGAACCGTGAGCTTGTATTTTTGTTTTTGCAAGTCTGACGACATTGGCATTTTGTAATCCCTTCAAATTAATGAAATACTTTTCTCCTCCAAAATAAATTGTCTATTTGCGACTCTTCCCCCAAATTCGTTGGTTGACAATGCGCGACCCCTTGGTCCCATTAGTCCCATTAGTGCCAGGGGATAACTCTCAACTCATACGAGCTATTCCATCTTAGCCATCTAGGACCGAAACTTGGGGCCAGGAAGGATAGGTTGCTTGGGGTTGAAGCGCCGATCGTTGGAGGTTAAGGTAGGCGGGTTCCTCAGGACCGACGGCGCACTGCTCTGCAACGGGTATGTCGGGCCTTGCGCCAGGTAGGCACGTGGCCTTTGGTGCCGACGGGGGTCAAACTTTGTCTGGCTGGTCCAGGACTTTAAGTACCATCGGTCATCGGGCTTTATGTGCCGTCGGGTGTCGGCTTTAGATGCCTGACGGGTGTCGGGCTTTAGATTCCTAACGGGTGTCGGGCTTTATGCCTGGCTGGCTCAGGGCTTTAGGTGCCGACGGGTGTCGGGCTTTATGCCTGGCTGGCACAGGGCTTTAGGTGCCGATGGGTGTCGGGCTTTATGCCTGGCTGGCCCAGGGCTTTAGGTGCCGACGGGTGTCGAAATTTATGCCTGGCTGGCCCAGGGCTTTAGGTGCCAACGGGTGTCGGGCTTTATGTCTGGCTGGCCTAGGGCTTTAGGTGCCGATGGTGTCGGGCTTCATGCCTGGCTGGTGCAGGGCTTTATGTGCCGACGGGTGTCGGGCTTTATGCCTGGTTGGTGCAGGGCTTTAGGTGCCGACGGGTGTCGGGTTTTATGCCTGGCTGGCCCAGGGCTTTATACCTGGCTGGGCTAGGGCTTTAAGTGCCAACGGGTGTCAGGCTTTATGCCTGGCTGGCCCAGGGCTTTATGCCTGGCTAGCCTAGGGCTTTATGTGCCGACGGGTGTCGGGCTTTATGCCTAGCTGGCTCAGGGCTTTAGGTGCCGATGGGTGTTGGGCTTTATGCCTGGCTGGTGCAGGGCTTTATGCCTGGCTGACCCAAGGCTTTAGGTGCCGATAGGTGTCGGGCTTTATGCCTGGCTGATGCTGGGCTTTAGGTGCCGATGGGTGTCAGGCTTCATGCCTAGCTGGCCCAAGGCTTTAGGTGCTGACAAGTGTCGGGCTTCATGCCTGGCTGGCCCAGGGCTTTAGGTGCCGATGGGTGTCGGGCTTTATGCCTGGCTGGTGCAGGGCTTTAGGTGCCGACGGGTGTCGGGCTTTATGCCTGGCTGGTGCAGGGCTTTATGCCTGGCTGGCCCAGGGCTTTAGGTGCCGACGGGTGTTGGGCTTTATGCCTGGCTAGTGCAGGGCTTTAGGTGCCGACGGGTGTCGGGCTTCATGCCTAGCTGGCCCAGGGCTTTAGGTTCCGACGGGTGTCGGGCTTCATGCTTGGCTGGCCTAGGGCTTTAGGTGCCGATGGGTGTCGGGCTTTATACCTGGCTAGTGCATGGCTTTAGGTGCCGACTGGTGTCGGGCTTTATGCCTGGCTGGCCCAGGGCTTTAGATGCCGATGGTGTCGGGCTTTATGCCTGGCTGGTAGGGCTTTAGATGCCGATGGGTGTCGGGCTTTATGCCTGGCTGGTAGGGCTTTAGGTGCCGACGGGTGTCGGGCTTCATGCCTGGCTGGCCCAGGGCTTTAGGTGCCGACGGGTGTCGGGCTTCATGCCTGGCTGGCCCAGGGCTTTAGGTGCCGACGGGTCGGGCTTCATGCCTGGCTGGCCCAGGGCTTTAGGTGAAAAGAACTCAGGAGTTAAATTTGAAATTTGTTAATATAAAATGAGGGGTGAAAGCCCAAAATAATACAGGCACGGTATCTGATGTGAGAGGAAGAATGCGTTACTGATAGTACCAACGAAGGTTGTCTGCATTTCATGTCCTAGGAAGCGGCTTCCCATCAAGCTCTTCAATCTTGTAAGCTACGTGATGAAGTGTCTCGGCGATCCAATAGGGTCCTTCCCAATTTGGAGCTAGCTTGCCTCCCTCCGCCGGCTTCGAGACTTCAGCCCGTCAAAGGATTAGGTCCCCCGGCAGGAAAGTCGTGGGACGCACACGGGTGTTGTAATATTTGGCGGCCCGTTGCCGGTAGACCGCCATCCGAAGTCGCACTTGGTCTTGCATTTCATCCACCAGGTCGAGGTTGGCTCGCAGCTGGTCTGGGTTGCCTTCCTCGTTGTACGATTCTACCCGAGGGCTCGGCGAGCCAACCTCCACCGGGATGATGGCTTCGGATCCAAAGATTAAGCTGAATGGGGTCTCCCGGTAGGGGCTCGCATGTTGTGTGGTAGGCCCACAGCATGTTGGGGAGCTCCTCCACCCATCGTCCCTTACAGTCATCTAGTCGAGATCTCAGCCCTTAGAGAATGATTCGGTTAGTCACCTTGGCCGCCCAGTTGGTCTGAGGGTGCCCAACGGAAGTGAATTTCTGACGGATGCCCAGCTCGGAGCAGAATTCTCGAAAGGGCGTGTTGTCAAACTGCCGACCATTGTCGGTGACCAGGGTGTGCGGTAGTCCGAACCGACATATAATGGACTTCCAGAAGAAGGATCTCACTTTGCTCTCCATGATCTTAGCAAGGGCTTCGGCTTCAACCCACTTGGTGAAGTGATCAACGGCCACCAAGAAGAACTTTCGCTGTCCGAAGGCCGGGGGAAATGGTCCCAGGATATCCATACCCCACTGGGCGAAGGGCCAGGGCGCCACCAAGGGGGTTAACTGAGACATCGGCTGTTGCTGAATATTAGCATGGCGCTGACAGCTATCACATCTCTTAACAAGCTCGGCTGCGTCCTCCTTCATGGCCAGCCAAAAGTACCCCTGTCGTAGGGCCTTGTAAGCTAGGGCTCTGCCCCCCAGGTGACTTCCATAGATACCTTCATGGATCTCCCGCAGGATGTAGTCTGATTCTGCTGGTCCCACGCACTTGAGGACTGGGTATGAGAATGATCTTCGATAAAGCTTTTCGTCCATCATCAAGAACCTTGGGGCCCTCCGCCTGAGTAGTTTGGCCTCTGCGGGGTTCTCTGGGAGAGTACCGTCGGTCAAATATCGAACGTAGGCGTCCATCCAAGAGGGCTCTTGCTCCACCGGCAACGCTTCGTCCGCAACTTCAATGTTTGGGGCCTAGAGGTGCTCCACATATGTTCTTCCCAGCATCCCGTCGGTCGAAGTGGCCAAATGGGATAATGCGTTGGCTCTGGCATTCTCCGCTCGAGGAATGTAGCTGACACGGAAGTAAGAGAACCGAGAGGCTTGGGATTGCACCTTGCTCAGATAGCGGGACATGGTTGGGTCCCTAGCTTCGTACTCCCCAGTGATCTGCCCAGAAACAAGCTGAGAGTCTGTGAAGGCCCTCAAATGCCCTGCACCTAACTCCTCAGCCAACCTCATTCCTGCTAGCAAAGCTTCATACTCCGTCTGGTTGTTAGTTGCCGGGAACTGGAATCTGAGAGCATACTCCACCGCATCCCCCTCAGGGCTCGCAAGAACGAGTCCGGCTCCACTTCCTTGAGAATTTGCTGCTCCATCCACATGCAAAATCCAGTCCTTCTTTTCCACCTCCTCGATCGAGGGAGGGTCTACACACTCCTCCGGGCATACCTCCTCCACACCCCTCTCGGTCCAGGAACACTCAACCAAGAAATCAGCTAACACCTAAGACTTCATGGCCGACCTTGGCCGAATGGATAGGTCAAACTCACTTAGTTTAATGGCCCATTTGGCTAGCCGACCGAAGGTGTCAGGGCGAGACAAGATTGTCCGAACAGGTTAGTCTGTGAGCACCACAATGGGATGAGCTTGAAAGTAAGGTCAGAAGCGTTGAGCAGAGACCACCAGGGAAAAAATGATCTTCTCGGTTCTAGAGTATCTGGTCTCGGCATCATGAAGTACCTTGCTGGTGTAATAGATCGGCTTCTGGACCCCATCAACATCCATGCGCACGAGCATAGAGCTGACAGCTTCGGGGGAGGCTGCAAGATATAGGAAGAGCTCCTCTCCATTCTTTGGCTTGGACAGCAGCGGGGGAGTGGATAAAAATTGCTTCAACTCCTCAAAGGCATCGTGACACTCCTTTGTCCAATCGAAGCCATTGACCTTGCGCAGCGCCTTAAAGAAGGGCAGGCACCTTTCTACCGATCTTGACATGAAGCGACTCAAAGCCGCCATCCTCCCAGTTAGGCGTTGCACCTCCTTCTTGCTAGCTGGGGGCCTCATCTCCAAGATAGCCCTGATCTTGTCAGGGTTGGCCTCAATCCCTCGCTAGGTTATCATAAAGCCTAGAAACTTTCCTGCTGCCACTCCGAAGGCGCACTTGTAGGGGTTAAGCCTCATCCGATACCGGCGCAGGTTGTTGAAAATCTCCTCGAGGTCGGTGATATGGTCAGCAGAACTGGTGCTCTTGGTCAACATATCATCCACATACACCTCCATGTTACGCCCTATCTGGTCCTCAAAGACCTTATTCATCAACCTTTGATAGGTGGCTCCAGCATTCTTTAGCCCAAACGACATCACCTTGTAACAGTAAATCCCCTTTTCTGTAATAAAAGAGGTGGCTTCTTCATCTGCCGGATTCATCCTGATCTGATTGTACCCCGAGAATGCGTCCATGAAACTAAGGGTTTCATGCCCGGACGTGGTGTCCACTAGCTGGTCGATCCGGGGTAACGGGAAGCTATCTTTGGGGCATGCCTTGTTGAGGTCAGTGAAGTCCACGCACATCCTCCAGCTCCCACTGGCCTTGCGAACCATCACGACATTCGCCAGCCAGTCCGGGTAGTGCACCTCGCAGATGTGACCGGCCGCCAGTAGCTTCTGCACCTCCTCATCCATGGCCTTCTATCGATCGGGGCGAAACTCCTTTTCTTTTGCCGGATAGATCGGCACTCCGCCCGAATGTTAAGTTGATGAGTAATCACCTCTTCTGGAATTCCCGACATATCGGACGCCGACCATGCGAAGACATCCGCATTAGGTCGCAGAAAGGTGAGGAGTCGGTCACGAGCCTCCTCTGAGAGTAGGGCTCCAATCCGGACTGTTCTCGTTGGGTCCTCCCCAAGGGGGAAAGTAAGCAGTCGCTCGGCTGGCTCTCCTCTTCTCTCCAGGTCTCGAGGATCCAGTGTCTTAGGTACTGGTGCGGGTGCCGCCCCCTGCGGACTAGGGTCCATGTGGTAGCAAAGTGAAGTGGATTCTGCTCTCCCCGCATCTCCTCGACTCCTTCGCTGGTGGGAAACCTCACGAGGAGCCTCTTAGTGGATTGACAACATCCAAAAGATTGAGCCCGGGCCTTCCGAGGATCGCGTTGTAAGCAAGGGCACGCGAACCACCAAGAACTTCATGAAAACCATGCTTTGACACGGGGCTGTGCTAGCCATCACAGGGAGAGTGACCTCCCCCTCGACCTTCACAGAATCTCCAGTAAACCCCATCAGGGGCATGGCGATGGGACGGAGTAGATCAGGTGACAGGTTCATGCGAACAAAAGTATCATAGTTCAAAACATCCACAGAACTCCCACTATCAACTAGAATTCTCTTTACAGGATGTTTAGCAATCGTCATAGATACGATGACGCTGTCATCATTCTTGTTTACTACCCCCTCTAAGTCCTTTTTAGATAAAGGAATTACAGAATCCAACTCCCCCTCCCCTCTCAGCCTCTTCGGTGGGCCTCCTGCCCCCCAGGAAATCATTGCCACCATCTTCTCCGTTGGGGCATTATCGATCATCGGCGGCGGGGGCGCTAACGGGCCAGGAGCTCCTGGGTTATTCTCTGGACGAACTTTCCCAGGTGGCCCCGCTGAATAAGGTCTTCGATAGCCTTCTTCAGCTGGCGACACTCGTCAGTATCATGACCGTGATCCTGGTGGTAGCAACAATAGAGGTTCTTGTTGCGAGGGATCTTCTGGTTCATTGGAGGAGGGCGCTGAAGATAAGACTACCCTTCAATCTTGAGCAAGATATGAGATATCGGGGCGAGCAGTGGGGTGTAGGGTCCATCTCTTGGTGCAGGAGCTCGAGGATGGTTGTCTGGCCGGCGAGGAGGCTTAGGTCTCCTGGGGCGAGCTTCGGCAGGTTCCGATCGGGCCGGTTTCTTGGGGACGTTCCCGCCAGCCTCACGCCGGGAGAAGTCAGCCTCGTCAGCTTGAATGTACTTCTAGGCCCGGGTCAAGAGCTCGACGTAAGAGCCGGGTGGCTTCTTATCGAGGGAGTAACGAAGCGAGACGGACAAAGCCCTCGCTTCAAGGCCAAAGTAGCCACCGAGTCTTCAAGGTTGTAGACCTCAGGGCCGCATCCTTGAACCGAGTGACATAATCCCGTAGGGACTCACCGCTCTTCTGCTGGATGGCGAAGAGGCTATCTGCTACCCTGGGGATCTTCCGACAGGCATCAAAATGGGCCAAGAAAGCCCTCTCTAACTGGCAGAAGGAATCAATGCTCTGTGGCGGCAGACGGGAGTACCAAGCTCGGGCGGCTTTCTTCAGGGTGGCTGGGAAGGCGATGCACATGAGTGAGTCGGTGGCTCCCTGGACTTGCATGAGAACTTTATAACTTTCCAAGTGGTCTAGGGGGTCTATGGTCCCATCACAAGGATCTAGCTGGAGAAGGCGGAACCGGGTGGAGATGGGTTCTTCCATGATGCGGCGAGTCAAGGGAGGCCGATTGTCGTAGTCTGTCTCTGGCAGGTGGGTGATCCGACGGCTAAGCTCTTTCAACCTCTGGTTATACTCGTCGAGTCGTCGCTCGGCTCGACGGGCCATCCGGCCATCAACAGACCCTCCCCAGAAGATTCAGAAGATGGAGAACGGGGACGGCGATGTCGGTGAGGGCGCTCTGCCTCCTTCCCGTGTCGCCGCTTAGGGGAAACACTAACGTGGCGGGAAGGCGGCCGATGTCTCTTAGAGGCTTCCCGGTGGTGAGGCTTGGGCGGAGCTTGATGGCGGTGATCCCCAGGCACTGGCGATCTCCTCCGGGAGGTATGCTGACTGGGTTGCACCACCCCTGGGACTGATGGATTTGGCTCGGCTACTGCGCGGCTGCCTGTTGGTGCTGCAGGCCCTGAACCGCCGCCGCCAGAGACTGGACTTGCGTGGCCAGGGCGGTGAATTAATCTTCTTGGAACTGCTGCAGGGGAGGCGCTGGGACATCGGCCGGAGGAGCGGATGGTCCAGCCTCTTGGGGGTGCAACGGCTCCGGAATGCTGGCCGCGAGAGCCGAGGGGGCCTCCGCGGGTGGACCGGCCCCGCAGCGCTGCCCCCCAGCGCAACTGGCAGAAACTCCCTTCGTTCGGGTCGTCACCATGGCTTCAAGAGCTTGAAGAGAGATATTGTAGATTGCTGGTTCGATGTCTTTCTCTTTCCCTCCTACCTGGCGCGCCAAACTAATGACGCCAAGTCACCTTCTTCAAGCGTCGGGGAAGACGGACGTCCTTCTCGCCGGACCCCTGCAAGAAAAGTCCCCGGAGATCGGATGTTCCGGTGGGGACCCTCCGATGCTCAAGTTAGTTACTTGGGATCAGACAAGAACTGCTCAGCAGAAGGGAGCTGAGATAGTTAGGGTTTTGCTAGGAGGAAGAAAGCTAGAAAACCAGTGTTCGAATCCCTACTTACAGTGCGGGCGCATATTTTTATACCTGTCCGAATATCCCATCTTACTGTTCCAGAAGATTGCTGTCGTACTATCACTGTATGCGCCGGGGGCATCCCGTGCTACCTGTCAATATGGCATTACACGTGTCTAGCAGCCACGGTTGTATTTGGTGCACGCCGTTGCTTGACATGACCGCGCACAGTTACAAGTGGTAGTTAATCATACTCCGTAACGGGGCACAGTCATGCACAGGGACACATGCAATGCACCATACGCCATTATGAGGCATGGCCGCAAGCAGCCATGGGCGCACGGAGAGTCATGTGGGCGCGCTAGGTGGCCCGGAGTTGTCGTTTGGTTCGTAGGCTGGCTCGCGTGCCGAACGTCGATGATGCCCGCGCACCCTGAGATCGAAGGAGGTCTCGAGGTGGAGATATAGTGACCTCACCCCGAGACCGAAGGGGGTCTCAGGGGTGAGATGGTGCTGACGCACCCCGAGACCGGAGGGGGGGTCTCGGGGTCGAGATATAGCGACCTCACCCCGAGACCGGAAGAGGTCTCGGGGGTGAGATGGTGCTGGCGCACCCGAGACCGGAGGGGGATCTCGGGGTCGAGATATGGCGACTCACCCCGAGACCGGAGGAGGTCTCGGGGGTGAGATGGTGCTGGCGCACCCCGAGACCGGAGGGGGGTCTCGGGGTCGAGATATGGCGACCTCACCCCGAGACGGAGGAGGTCTCGGGGGTGAGATGGTGCTGGTGCACCCCGAGACCGGAGGAGGGTCTCGGGGTCGAAATATGGTGATCTCACCTGGAGACCGGATGGGGTTTCGGGGGTGAGATAGTGCTGGTGCACCCCGAGACCGGAGGGGGATCTCGGAGTCGAGATATGGTGATTTCATCCCGAGATCGGAGGGGGTTTTGTGGGTGAGATAATTCTTGTGCACCCCGAAACCGAAGGGGGTCTCGAAGTCGAGATATGGTGATCTTACTCCAAGACTGGAGGGGGTCTCGGGGGTGAGATAATGCTTATGCACCCCGAGACCGGAAGGAGGTCTCGGGGTTGAGATATGGTGATCTCACCCGAGACCGAAAGAGATCTCGGGGATGAGATAATGTGGTGACTTTCATTAGCTACTGTTATCTTTTTTTTTAACGGCACTGAATCAATCACATCACATTTCTTTCCTTTTTAAGTTTTAAAAAACTATACTAATATTCAATTCTAGGTCGCTACCATTTGAGAGGAAATTAAACAAAGTTTCTAGATGCCCACCGTCAAAAGTCGTATTTCCGGCTAATGTTTTGTATTTTCTTTCCTTATTACTTGTCTCACCTATCTCGAGGGAGGAAAATGATGGCCAGGCATGCGTGGCATAGAGATCAAGCCTATATAAAATAATATATTTTCACCTGCTTTATGTATGTAAACATATAATTTCATGGGCTTTTCATTTCAGATGATGTTGTTATGTCGATGGAAAGGACATCAGTCGTCTCGATATTCTAAGTCCAGCTATCTACTCAATTGTCCATCAGAAACAGTGGTCTTAATTAAAACCATGGACCGATTTCCCGTCAGAAACAGCGTTCGGATGGAAAACTGTGGACTTGATTGAAGCTGTCAAGCCAACAGCTGACCGGAGCAGCCATGCCATGCCATGCCTCGTACTTCTCAGAAGCTTTGGGTTAAAAAAGTTAAAAATAGTGGCGTAGCCTTCCAACTTTATTGCTTTATAAAACAACCACTTGGCCGGCCCTGAGGTGCTTTTGTTGCTCTCGCTACTACTTTCTCTGCAAGTAGCCTGCGCTGCGCTGCGCTGCGCTAGGTTCCACTTTTTGTCCGGTATGGCAGCCACCGCTTGGGCCCTTTGCTTCCGATTCCTAGCGGCTGGCTAGCTGATGCACTGATTCGTTTGTCCAGCCTAACATCTAATCTAGTGCCTTTTGCTTCCGATTCCCTGTGGCCGGCTACGGCTAATTGATGCGCTGATTCATTTGTCCAGCCTAGCATTCAGTGCGGCTGGGACGCTGTCCGCCCACTTGCCCACTCAAGCCTGCTCCGCGACTCGGTCCGCCGATATCGTCGTTAGGACTTGGGACGGCTGTAGGTCTCGCCCATGTCATCCGTAGGCAGCGTTTGATAGCAGATAATATTATTAATAATTTAAATAAAATTTATTAAATAATTATATTTGATATATATTTAAAATGATAATTGATATGAATAATAAATAAAACAGTTAGAAAATAAAAAAATCTGGGTAGCCTTCGTCCTGGACGGCTTCAGAGTCTAAGCGGCCTTCAGTTCTGGACGGCAAGAGTCTGAGCGGCCCCCAAAGTCTGGGCGGCCCCTAGTCCTGGGCGGCCCCTAGAATCTGAGCGGCCCCCTGTCCTGGGTAGCCCCCAGAGTCTGGGCAGCCCCTAGTCCTGGGCGGCCCCCTGTCCTGGACGGCTCCCAGAGTCTAAGCGGCCCCCAGAGTCTGAGCGGCCCCCTGTCCTGGGCGGCCCCCAGAGTCTGGGCAGCCCCCTGTTCTGGGCGGCCCCCAAAGTCTGAGTGGCCCCCAGTCCTGGGCGACCCTCTGTCCTGGGCAACCCCCAGAGTCTGGGCGGCCCCCAGTCCTGGGCGGCCCCCAGAGTCTGGGCAGCCCCCAGTCTTGGGCGGCCCCCAGAGTCTGAGCGGCCCCCAATTTCAGAATAATACTAAACACGATAAACTGTCATATTCGAAACAGAAATCGAGGAATGTTAAACATCATAACGCTTTAAATGATTCGAATAAGACAAGCGCTGAAACACCGCCGTTTATCTAGAAAAAGGAGATAATGAACTCCTGTTTTAGGGCCAGATGCCTTTTCTCTGACTCTGACATCCCCACTAACCCTGACATTCCCTTGGGATAATCAAGGTCATCATGAAAATCCTTATCTTCATGAGCAAGTTTCTTAACACCTTTATTATTAATTATCAATGAATGACCATGTAGCGAAAAAAAAATGGAGGATGAACATTTATCCTACACGTGAACCTCTTGAATTAAACAAAAAATAATAATAATAAAATAAAAAGAAGGGGATAAAAGGAAAGGAGGAGAAGGCAGAAGGGGGGTTTTTTTTTTCTAAAAAAGAAAGAGATCTCAGAGCAAGAAAGAAAATCTGGTGATCCAGCATCAACAGATTGGCGCGCCAGGAAGGGGAAGATCGTGGGAGCGGTGAGATATACCTGTTCTACGATTCCACGAACATGAGCTCGAGATCTCTGGAGGAAGATCCCACTGATTGGTCTGGGGGACATCTTCCGCCTCCCGACCATGATTTTACAACTCTTGGCCCTTCTCAGCCGGTGAAATTGAACCCTCCGGTTCTTTCTTCACCACTGCCGGCTCCGGCTATTCCTCAAGACCCACTGCTGATCCTCACTCAGCAAGTCCAGACTCTCGTGGGGATGGTTCAACAGATGCAAGAACAGCACTCTCGAGGAGTCCGACAACGGCTCGAGCAGCCTCTGTTGCCTAGGTCGGCTACTCCTGTTAGCCGACAATCAGCTCGAGGAAGATCTCCTCCAACAAAGCCTCTCCGCCCTTATTCCCCAGGAAGGCGGCGCTCCGAAAGCTCCCACGACGGCTCGTGCTCTTTGTCCCATTCCCCCAGCAGCCCGCCTATCGGACGACGACGGGGGAAGGAACCTTATATAGAGCATCGCCGATGGCGTCATCAGTCTCCTTCCAGTTCTCCTGAACTAGCCGGAGGAAGTATAACCGATAGAATGGAAAAGCGTCTTGAAGAGCAAGATCGTCGGCTGGAAGAACTCAGTCAAAGGATCAATAATCAGCCGGGGTCGGATTACGACACCTGCCCCCCTCTCACTCGATCGATTATGGAAGAACCCATTCCAAGAAGATTCCGATTTCCTCAATTAGACCCCTATGACGGCACCACTGATCCCCTAGATCATCTGGAAAGCTATAAGGCTATCATGCAGGTCCAAGGAGCAACGGACGCCCTCTTATGCGTTGCCTTCCCAGCCACCCTCCGTAAGGCGGCCCGTGTTTGGTATTCTCGTCTGCCCTCACGTAGTGTTGACTCTTTTCGACAATTGGAGAGGTCTTTTCTGGCTCACTTCGACGCCTGTCGTAAAATTCCTCGAGTGGCAGACAGCTTATTCTCCGTGCAGCAGCAAGAAGGAGAATCTTTGAAAGACTTTATAACCCGTTTCAAAGTAGTGGCCCTAGAAGTTTATCATCTTGAAGACGCTGTGGCCACTTTGGCTCTAAAACGGGGGCTCCGACCCTCCCGTTTTACTTATTCTTTAGACAAAAGACCTCCTTCTTCTTATGCTGATCTCCTGAGCCGTGCGCAGAAGTACATCCGCGCCGACGAAGCTGATTCATCCAGGAGAGGTGCACAGGGGAGGACTAGCAAAAGATCCGCTCGCCCAGAGTTGATCGGACCCCCTTCCAAGAAGCCCGAGCCCTTGCGCCGACCGATTGACCGCCGCAAGAGCCAGACTCCCAGAGAGGACCATCTTACACCTCTCTTAGCACCCCGGAGTCACATCCTCATGGAAATTGAAAACGAGCCTTATTTACGGCGTCCGCCCCCGTTGAAGAAGGGCACTGCCCGCGACAGAAGTCGCTATTGCCGTTTCCATAGGGATTATGGCCACGACACTGAAGAATGTCGGAACTTGAAGCAGGCCATCGAAGAGCTAATTCAGAGGGATACCTTGGGCAATACATCCAGAAGAAAGAGGCTCCTCCGTACCAGCTTTGATGGGACCTCCTCCTGCTCAAGCTAATATTGACAACACCCCAACAAAAAAATGGTGGGCATGATTTCCCGCGGAAAAGCCTCATCTTCCAAGAGACCAAGGGGAGTCGAAGGATTAGATGATGTAATCCCTCCTGAGGGAAATATAGCGGGGAGTAATATTGTAAAAGATGATAGCGTCGTCGTTTCAATGACGGTCGCTAGGCATCCTGTAAAAAGAATCTTAATAGACAGTGGGAGCTCCGCTAATGTGCTTACTTATGATGCATTTCTTCGGATGAGTTTGTCTCCGGATTCTCTTCGGCCCGTAGCCGTCCCTCTAGTTGGTTTCACTGGAGACTCTATACGAGTCGAAGGTGAGATTACTTTGCCAGCTACGGCAGGATCGCCGCCATGTCAAAGCACGGTTATGCTGGATTTTCTGGTAGTTCGGGTCCCCCTGGCTTACAACGCCATTCTTGGCCGTCCTGGCTTGAATATGTTAGATGCAGTTATATCTACTAAGCGCTTATTGGTGCAGTTCCCTACCAGGCAAGGAGTTGGTGTGATGCATGGAGAGGTAGACTCGGTTAGACCCTGCTATCATTTAGCCCCTAGTCCCCAAATGGCTAGTATTCCTCCGGTTGCCGAGTCATTTGACCCTAGAGAAGTCGAGCGGAGAGGAGAGCCAGCGGAGCTTCTGATATCTTACCCCCTGGGAGGTGATCCCTACAAATCGGTGAGCTCCTCTTCCCTGAAGTCCGGGATCAACTCCTAGCCTTCTTATCAATGAATGCAGATGTCTTTGCCTGGAAAGTGACGGATATGGTCGGGATTCCTCCGGAGGTGATTACTCATCAACTTAATATTAACCCAAGCTGCCGCCCTGTTCGCCAGAAGAAAAGGAGTTTTGCTCCTGAGCGGCAGAAGGTCATTGACGAGGAAGTAGACAAATTGCTCATGGCCGGTCATATTCGAGAGGCACAATATCCTGATTGGCTAGCCAATGTGGTTATGGTTCGGAAAGCCAGCGGAGGATGGAGAATATGCATCGACTACACAGATCTTAATAAAGCTTGTCCTAAGGACAGTTTTCCGTTGCCCGGATCGACCAGTTAGTGGATTCAACTTCTGGTTATGAACTCCTTAGCTTTATGGATGCCTTCTCAGGGTATAATCAGATAAAATTGGACCCCTCAGATGAAGAGCATACTTCTTTTATTACCGAGAGGGGCATTTATTGTTATAAAGTAATGCCCTTCGGGTTGAAGAATGCAGGAGCTACCTATCAGAGGCTGATGAACAAAGTTTTTAAAGACCAGCTCGGCCGCAACATGGAAGTATATGTAGATGATATGTTGACAAAAAGCACCTGTGCCACTGACCATGTCGCCGACCTGCAAGAAACTTTCCACAACCTCCGGCTCCATAGAATAAAGCTCAACCCGCGCAAATGTGCATTTGGAGTTACAGCAGGGAAATTCTTGGGTTTCTTAGTTACCCGGCGAGGGATTGAAGCAAACCCAGAGAAAATTCAAGCCATTCTCAATATGAGACGGCCTATGTGTAAGAAGGAGGTGCAACAACTCACCGGGAGGATAGCAGCATTAAGCCGATTTCTGTCCAGATCAGCTGAAAGATGTTTACCTTTCTTCAAGGTCTTGCGTAAAGCAGATGGCTTCGAGTGGACAGATGACTGTCAACAAGCTTTTGAAGAACTTAAGGAGTTCTTATCCACACCGCCCCTGTTATCCAAACCGGAAGAAGGAGAGAAGCTCTTCCTTTATCTGGCGGCTTCCTCGGAAGCCGTTAGTTCGTTCTGGTGCGTGTCGGCGACCATGCCATTCAACGACCTGTATATTATACCAGCAAGGTGCTTCACGGTGCAGAAGAGAGATATTCCAAAACGGAGAAAGTCATTTTTGCTCTATTCGTTTCTGCTCGACGACTTAGACCCTACTTTCAAGCCCATCCTATAGTCGTCCTCACTGATCAACCTCTCAGGGCTATTTTGTCACGCCAGACACTTCTGGCCGGTTAGCCAAGTGGGCCATCAAATTAGGGGAGTTCGACTTATCATTTCAGCCCAGAGCATCTTTGAAATCCCAGGTCTTGGCTGATTTTCTAGTAGAGTGCACCTGGTCTGAGCAGCATCAAGAAGAACTCCCTCGGATCCTTTCAGACACTGAGGGGGAGGATGATGAAGCATGGGCCCTCCACGTCGACGGAGCCTCTAACTCACAAGGTAGCGGAGCTGGTCTCATTCTTGCTAGTCCAGAAGGCGTAGTACTAGAATATGCTCTTCGTTTCCTCTTTGAAGCCACCAACAATCAAGCTGAATATGAGGCTTTACTGACCGGAATCAAACTAGCACATGGGATGGGAATCAAGAATCTCCGGGTTTTCACTGACTCACAGCTTATTTCCGCCCAAGTGGCAGGGGAGTATGAAGCTCGGGACCCTATCATGTTCCAATATCTGAACAAGGTCAGACTATTAATTCCCTTATTAGATCACTTCACCATCAGTTATATACCCAGAGGTGAAAATGCTAGGGCCGATATGTTAGCCCGACTTGCTACCTCAGTGGATAGTGCCATGGGCAAAACCTACATCGAGTACCTGGAAACACCTAGTATCGAAGCTACTGAAGAAGCTTTGCCCATTGTCCAAGAAGAAACCTGGATGGAATCTTATATCCGGTATTTGAAAGACGGCGTTCTCCCAGTTGTCGTGAAGAAGCTAAGCTGCTTAAGCGGAGAGCTTCTAAATTTGTACTACTAGAAGGCCAACTTTACAAGAAATCTTTCTCTCAGCCTCTCCTCAAATGTGTTAATTCGGTTGATGCGATTATATCCTTAGAGAAATTCATGAAGGCATCTGTGGGAATCACTCCGGAGGCCGATCTCTAGCACGCAAGGCCCTCCGACAAGGATATTACTGGCTCACCATGCAAGAGGATGCAACCGAACTAGTGAAAAGATGTGATCAATGCCAACGGTACGCCTACATTCAGCGGCAACCATCTTCTCAGTTAAATTCTCTTTCTGCTCCCTGGCCCTTTGCTCAGTGGGGCATGGACATCCTCGGCCCTTTCCCTCCGGCATCAGGACAGCGAAAATTCCTACTAGTAGCCGTTGATTATTTTACTAAATGGGTCGAGGCTGAAGCACTCGCTAAAATCACTGAGGCCAAGGTCAAAACCTTTTTCTGGAAAGCCATTATTTGTCGATACGGCATACCACACACCCTCATCACTGACAATGGCCGACAGTTTGACAACAACACCTTCGGACTTTCTGTACTGATCTCGGCATCATGCAACGATTTACCTCCGTCGGCCATCCACAATCTAATGGAGAGGCTGAGGTTACAAATCGCATGATATTACGGGGACTAAGGACCAGACTGGACACGTCCAAAGGAAGGTGGGTAGAAGAGCTCCCGAGTGTACTCTGGGCGTACCACACAACTCCCAGAACACCAACAGGAGAAACACCATTCAACCTGGTCTTTGGTTCTGAAGCTGTTATTCCCGTCGAAATTGGCTTACCAAGTAATCGAGTGGAATCATACAACGAAGCAGACAACCTCCCTAATTTAAGAGCCAATCTTGACCTCATTGATGAAGCAAGAGATCGGGCTCGATCAAAATGGCGGCCTACCAGCAGCAGGTGGCGAAGTATTACAATACCCGCGTCCGCTCGAAGAGCTTCCGTCAGGGAGATTTAGTTCTGAGAAAAGCTTCGGTATCCAAACCAACAGAAGGGGGCAAATTGTCTCCGAACTGGGAAGGGCCCTACCGGGTAAGAGAAGTCCTTCACCGTGGAGCATACCGACTTGAAGACCTGAGTGGACAACTAATCCCCCGAACATGGAACGCAGACAACCTCGCCCATACTACCAGTAATGTAATGTATTTATCTGAATATTAAATGAGCCTACACATTTGAATGCATATTTTTAAACAATTCTTTAAGATGGCTCGACGGCCCTACAGTCCAAAGGACACCCCCAGGCCGGTATAACCTACCCCTGAGGAGGTTCAAGTCCGTGACTCAAGCGGCCTCGAATCACGCTCTCCAATGAATAGATGGCTCGACGGCCCTACAGTCCAAAGGACACCCCCAGGCCGGTATAACCTACCCCTGAGGAGGTTCAAGTCCGTGACTCAAGCGGCCTTGAATCACGCTCTCCAATGAATAGATGGCTCGACGGCCCTACAGTCCAAAGGACACCCCCGGGCCGGTATAACCTACCCCTGAGGAGGTTCAAGTCCGTGACTCAAGCGGCCTCGAATCACGCTCTCCAATGAATAGATGGCTCGACGGCCCTACAGTCCAAAGGACACCCCCAGGCCGGTATAACCTACCCCTGAGGAGGTTCAAGTCCGTGACTCAAGTGGCCTCGAATCACGCTCTCCAATGAATAGATGGCTCAACGGCCCTACAGTCAAAGGACACCCCAGACCGGTATAACCTACCCCTGAGGAGGTTCAAGTCCATGACTCAAGCGGCCTCGAATCACGCTCTCCAATGAATAGATGGCTCGATGGCCCTACAGTCCAAAGGACACCCCAGGCCGATATAACCTACCCCTGAGGAGGTTCAAGTCCGTGACTCAAGCGGCCTCGAATCACGCTCTCTAATGAATAGATGGCTCGACGGCCCTACAGTCCAAAGGACACCCCCAGGCCGGTATAACCTACCCCTGAGGAGGTTCAAGTCCATGACTCAAGCGGCCTCGAATCACGCTCTCCAATGAATAGGCGGCTCGGCGGCCCTATAGTCCAAAGGACACCCCCAGGCCGGCATAACCTACCCCTGAGGAAGTTTAAATCCTTGGCTCAAGCAGCCTTGACTTAGACGGTTTCGAGTCACGCCCATAGGCAGATACTCGGTTATCCTCGAGGTACGATTCTGCAAAAACGCCAAGTGGCCCCACAATCCTAAGAGCATTGTGCCTCCTTGGACCTAAGATTAGCTCCCCTACAAGGGCTTACATTTAATACGACATATCGGGAAGCGACCCGAAGATTCGGACTTAATGCCAACTCGTGGACGGATTTCCTAATCCATAAGTAGGAATCAGGAATCAAACAGATGAAATATTAAATAACACCAAATAAACAAAAGGTAGCACCTGCTCATTTAAAGTCAATCTACTAAAAAACTTTATAAAGTATCATCAATAAACTGACATTTAGTTACAAAAAGAAGTCCTTTAAAAGGATCAAGTCAAGAACAGAAAAGCTAAAGTTAAAATCGAAATAAACTTAGGCGTCCTCTATCAGTTCTCAAAATGCTCCTTCTCATTGTTGGGATCGGAAGCTGGCTCCTCAGTAAGGGCGTTTCTGCAACAGAATCTTTGGTCGCCACCACCCTATCCGCCACGTCTTCGACCTCCATATCAGAAATCTCTTCATCATCCACAGGTCGAAAACGTTCAAGGTTCTCTAAGTTGAAGTGTCGGGCTAACCTCCGTTTACACCTCTCGAAGCCTTGAACAAAGGCGTCTAAGGCGGCCTCCTGAAACTCTGACGCAAAATCCGGGGAGCCCTTATACTCCTTGATAGCCTCCCGGACTTTGGCTTCAGCCATAGCCACCTTTTCTTGGGCTTTGGCTTCGACCATAGCCACCTTTTCTTGGACTTCAGCTTCGGCCGCGGCCACCTTTTCGTGAGCCTTGGCCTCGGCCGCAGCTATCTTTTCCTGGGCCTCCGTCATCACTGTTGCGACCCTGTCGAGAGCGTCCTTAGCGTCTTTCTCGGCTAGAACCAATTTTTCTACAGCATCGCGGGCCGTAGCTTCCGCATTGTCTGCTCGATTTTCAGTGTGTTCTAGTCTAAGAGTAGTTTCTTTTAACCTCTCTTCCGTTGGCAATAATTTCGCCCGGACCTCAGATAGTTGAGCATCTAAGCTCCGTAGCTCCTTTTCCGCCCTTCCCCGCCATACCCGATAATCCTCCTGAATGACCTGAAGGTCATGTAGTGCTTTTGACTCTCGGGCCTTCGTCTCCACCAACTCTTTGTCTAAACTCACACCCCGAGACTTGGCCTTGTCTAAGTCTTCACGCAGTACAAAAAGGCCATTAGACATCTGCAAAATACATTCAGTGAATGCCCAAATTCGACAATCACAAAAGGAAAAGATCGTAACTTTACCTGAAGCGCGGCTGTAAACATAGTGTCGAATGACTCTTCTTGTGTTACCTTCCTCATTTTGTCCTGGAACCTGGGCAGGATCGCAAGTTTAAGAATTGTCTCCGACAGGCAACTCTTATACCCAGCACCCTGATTAGGCGGTTGAGAAGGTGGAGATAGATTTCCCAAAACATCTGAGGGAGCAGGAGCAGGAACGCCTACTTCCTTTGACAACGATGGACCTGGCGAATCGATTTCAACCGCTTCCGCGCTCCCTACAGATCCCCCAGCACCCTTGGTGGAGGATGGAATGACCTCCGGAAGCTCCCCCTCAATAGGATCTCCTATCGGGATCCCCTTTAGAGGACTTGTCTCTCCCTCGCTGTCTTCTATCAGGGTCGCTTTAGGAATAGCCACTAGAGGCTGGGCCTACAATCCGATCCTGATTGACGGAGCCTTTTAGGTTCATTCCCTGCCATGCCATGATCGCTCCTCTCTCTCTTTCGAAGATTCGATATTAAAAAGTCTTGAGAAAACTTCATTGCTACAATATAGTGGGCATGGGGTTAGCTAAAAGAAAGATACCGAATATGTTAACTGCGAATATAACGACAAAAAAAGAGAGAGAGAAAGATGAATTCTTCGGGGCTCACCGGGCGCTGCAGCCAGCGACACCGGCATGGACGCGATCTCCCGGAGATTATCCTCCGATAGTAATTCTTTACTGGGGGGAATGATGGTAGAGATTAGAGTGTTGAAAAGCTCACGGTCTCTCTCATCAACACTCGAGTTCTGGTTGGAACTGATATCCGGGATACCCCAATCTACACTCAGCCCCTCCAGATGTGCATAGAAAAATCGAGACTTCCACCCTTTGATCTTAGAAGGAAGATTAAGCCTAAGAACCCTTTTGGGCCTCGATGCGAAACTCCACCACCCATCCCTGACCGGGTTTCGAATCCTATATAGTGCCCTAAATAAAGAAAGTCGAGCGGAAGCTCCATAAAAAGAACAAAGTACTAGAAATGAAAAAATAATACGAATAGAATTAGGAGTAAGCTGTGCAGGAATAAGGCGATATCTGTTTAATAAGTTTACAAAAAAAGGGTGTAAGGGTAGTCGTAGACCACCCTTGAAGAACTCTTCATACAACGCGACCTTTCCTGGTCGCGCTAGGGTGACCCTATCCTCAGGAAGGGGAATGGAGAGCCGAATGTCATTAGGGATCCCGAACTGAGCCCTGAGGTTCCTAAGATCTTGAGAGGATATAACAGAGGCAACGTCCGCCGGTCTAGCCAACTTAGAAGCAACCACGGGAGGCCCTACCTCACGACTGATAGACGAAGAGGAAACCCTAGGGGACTGGGATAATAACCTAGACACGGGCTGTACGGACCGAGCAATGGATTGGTCCCCACGGATGACTACCCCTCCAAGAGCCTGTCGACGCGCTTGAAGAATCTCCTCTTGAGAGGGCTCAACCATGGGGCCCTTACCCTTCCTATCTTCGGAAGAATCCATAAAGAGAGAAAGGGAAGAGGAAGAAGTCGACTGACCTGGGCTTGAAGAGGTAAAAAGCGCAGGAAGATACACAAAATCAAAGGTTAAGGGAAGGAGATGGCCCCCTCCTTTTTTGTTATATCAGACGCGACGCCTCGAGCACCGCAAGCACACGTGGTGGTCCACCAATGGAGCCGGACAAATGAAAAGACGCTATCCTCTTAGAGATATGCGCCTCCCCTTCTTTTTTCTTTTTCGAAATATCACTTATCATGTACTGGATTTTTGAAATTTGAATTTTTTCGCCCTTCTCCCTTGCACGTACACAACACACCTGAATGCAAGGAAGATGAGCGAGGGAGCATATGATATGGATAATAAATAAAACAGTTAGAAAATAAAAAAGTCTGGGCGGCCCCAGTCCTGGGCGGCCCCCAGAGTCTAAGCGGCCCCCAGTCCTGGGCGGCCCCCAGAGTCTGAGCGGCCCTCAGAGTCTGGGCGGCCCCTAGTCCTAGGCGGCCCCCAGAATCTGGGCGGCCCCCTGTCCTGGGCGGCCCCCAGAGTCTGAGCGGCCCCCAGTCCTGGGCGGCCCCCTGTCCTGAGCGGCTCCCAGAGTCTAAGCGGCCCCCAGTCCTGGGCGGCCCCCAGAGTCTGGGCGGCCCCCTGTCCTGGGTGGCCTCCAGTCCTGGATGGCCCCCAGAGTCTAGGCGGCCCCCAGTCCTGGGCGGCCCCCAGAGTCTGGGCGGCCCCCTGTCCTGGGCGGCCCCCAGAGTCTGGGCGGCCCCCAGTCTTGGGTGACCCCTAGAGTCTGAGCGGCCCCCAATTTCAGAATAATACTAAACACGATAAACTGTCATATTTGAAACAAAAATCGAGGAATGTTAAACATCATAACGCTTTAAATGATTCGAATAAGACAAGTGCTGAAACACCGCCGTTTATCTAGAAAAAGGAGATAATGAACTCCTGTTTTAGGGCCAGATGCCTTTTCTCTGACTCTGACATCCCCACTAACCCTGACATTCCCTTGGGATAATCAAGGTCATCATGAAAATCCTTATCTTCATGAGCAAGTTTCTTAACACCTTTATTATTAATTATCAATGAATGACCACGTAGCGAAAAAAAAATGAAGGATGAACATTTATCCTACACGTGGACCTCTTGAATTAAACAAAAAACAATAATAATAAAAAAATTAAAAGAAGGGGATAAAAGGAAAGGAGGAGAAGGCAGAAGGGGGGTTTTTTTTTTTCTAAAAAAGAAAGAGAGATCTCAGAGCAAGAAAGAAAATCTGGTGATCCAGCATCAACAATAATCTATTTTATAGTGATAATTTAGATTATCTTAGAAATATATAGCTATTTTTGATAATTTAATAATTTTTTAATAAAATTCCTCTTATTTCATCGATCTTCACCATCTAGCATATTGAAACACCACGAAATTTCTTCCAGATTGATGGCCTTCAGCATTGTCACCGATAGCTTCGAATATCATTTATAAATAATTTTTTTAAATATTACATTTACAAATATAATTTTTTTAAATTAAATATATAATAATAATATATAAATTTTTAATAGATTTAATTTAGAAGTATTTTAAGAATTTGATATTATATGGCTGATAATATGTTGGTTATATCAAACATATTAATCAATATTACTGATAATTTATCAATATTACTGTAGCATTACCCGTCTATACCAAACACAGTAATCAAAATTACTGATAATCTATTATATGGTAATCTATTTTGTAAGTAATTTATATTACGTCTGATTATAACCTTGAGGGTTTGTTTTGGATCCCAAAACGAGTGATAAATTCTAAGCAGGGTGGGTGCGTGCGTTTTTCCTCACTCTTCTCGGGCTTGGTCTGGATTTTTCCGGTTTTTTTGCAGATTAGAGTTAGGATAGCATCGTTAATTCTTGACCGGTTAATTTGATGAACCCAGGTGAGCTTCGGTTTGCACCTGAATTTGAGAGGTATGGTTCCCAATTAGGACTACCTAAATTGGCACGACAACAAGTCTCACGGCACACGAAGAGGGACAGCATGTGAGTGAGACCCTGCTATCACGATCGTTATATCACACAAGAGATTGCCATGATTAAAAAACCAGTACGAATTTGAGAGGATCCGAACTCAACGTTAGATTGCTGGTTCCTTGGATCTCATGAAACCAGAGTTATCTATCTGTAAATTTTATATCTCACCTCCATTCTCTACCATGGCCAGAGTATTTTCTAATTAATAAAAAGGTAACCACAAAATTGGGAGTAATTTAATTTTGTCTTTTCATCGGACTATTTTTGACCGTTATGCTACATCTTTAGTTATCCCGTTTCGGAACGAGATCCAAACAAATTCAAAATACGCTGTTTGGAAAGGAGGAAATTCATGGTAGAAGCTTGCTATTGCTAGACTAATCCAAGTTTTGGCAAAGGGGCTCCTGCAATCACATAGCTTCAATGCTACGTGAGTTTCATATGATTTATTGAGCAAGGCTTGCAGAGTGTTTAAGAAGGCGGAAAGCAGGTTAAGCTCCATGGGATCTTATAGGCTCGGATTCAATTATGCACAGCATAATGTACAAAATTTAGGTCCATGGCCTGGCCTAGGTATGAGTCCTAAACTAAAACTCGAACGCTGCAAGCATTGATTTTGAATTATAGTAGAAAGAGCAATGCAATATTTCACACCCTCTCGTCTGAAAGTATTCTGTCATTAATATTCATTACCCAACAAGGTGATTACCAAAGATTCCAGACTCATCAGCATTTATAATTTTCTTTAAACCACCAAAAGTTTGATCAACACCTATAAATCCCTTTCTGCTAATTTGTTTTATATAATAAGCTCAAGAGAACAAAGGGCAAATATTAGCAGGGAAACCGATGGTGAAAAAAATGCTCCTGCTATTTGCAAATGAACGCTAATGTGATGTTCCTATGGCAGCAAAAGCAAAGCACAGAAAGCAAAGCTACGGTGCCTTTTTTTTAGCTCATCTCCCACAAGGAGCACTTACAGCCAACACCTACATAATTAAAATTGGGATGACATTTCTTGAAGTCATGGGGATTTGTTTCAGTGAAAATTCTGGTCTGGTCCCTTCCACAAAATTGGATTTCATACTGAATCACTGATTTTCATAATTAATGGAGGGATATGAAGGGAAAGACATCTTTCTCCATCGCAATAGCGTGATCATCCTAAATCCATGTGAACCAAGGCTTGACTCAGTGGTCACACCCCTACACCTAGCAATCATAGATTATTTCACAAATATTTATATGTAAACCACGCTAAAATTACTCGTACACGTGAAAAACCGAAGCTAGAATAAGCATATGAGCTTTGATCCAACACACGACCAAGAGACACATAGAATCCATCGGATTCAAGCCGAATTTGAGGGATCATTTTTATCCAAACGATTCATCATCTTCTTCCAGTTCCATATCCAATACAAATGTACTAACATAAAAATTTTCTTAGCACAGTACAATGTAAGTTATAATGGTCAGATAAAAATATAGAACCGTACCAAACTTCGTCCTAATACAACGGGTATCATTCCAGTAAGCCCAACTCCAAGACTTGCCTTTAGCCACAGATTGTTCTAACATCAATTATGTAATAAATTTCTCACTTGTCAAATCTGTTTGCTCATCTTAAGTCAAGGTGCAGCAATCTTGGTCACAATTCATCCTCTCTTTACTGGTCTCTGCACATAAGATTTGTTTGGATCTTCTGTTTTGAGCCTCGGGGGCCGAATCTCTCCCTTTTTACCCTAGAGAACAAGATGCAAGATTTTTTTCCTTTCAGAATGTCCACCATGCTTGTCATAAATTTATCCACAGTCGCTATGCAAAATCTTTCTTACCTTCTTTCCAGTCTTCATGAAGTCTCTCCAGCTGGAGACCTGTGAATACCACTAAATCAGATGAATGAAAAGAATATGAAAGAGAAGGGTACACAAGTTCCAGAATCTACCATGATTACTAGTTTTGTTATCTTCAAATTTAAATAAAATGTTAATGGAAGATCCAAGGAAAACAGTGATATGACAGTGAACAAACAAAACACAATACATACGATATGTGAACTTGGGTCTATATAATTTGTTGTGCACAAAAATGGGGGTGGGGAAAGCAAAAAGGACATGCATTAAGGATTAAACACATCAGGTTTGCCAGCATCTAAGCTCAAGCAGACTTCATTGAGCAGCTTCTCCAACAAGTCTATTGACAGGAAAGCAAAAGTGCTTCTTGCAAGTGCCAAATTGTAATGCAAATTTCCCAAATTCATCAATAATCCTAATTCTAGCAAAGCTTTCACAGTATGATGCGGCAACCTAGCTTTCTGCATGTTGCAAGACCTAATTTGTTAAAAATCCAAATATTGCATTCAATGGCATGATTCAAAAGAAGAAGAAGAAGAAGAAGAAGAAGAAGAAGAAGAAGGTGCATTATGAGAAGACTTGCATCAGAATTTAGTCAATTTAGAACTCCACAGGTTATGCCAATCTCAACATGAAAATAAGCAACCTTGTGGACCTATTCATTGATCATGAGAGCAGATCATGAGAACACCACATTATTTTCAAAAATATCTATCCATCTAATTAGAAGGTTAAGCTGAGAAGATGGCCTCTGTAATCTATGGTCAAAGATAATATATGGTATTGTGTCAGGACTAAAAGCAAAAAGCATTATTCTATGCATATAAAACTTGGTTCAACTCCTATCAATGATCCAACCTGTAAACATGTTTTCTCCTTGAGTTTTAATCACAACCATTATCCTCAGAATGCTTCCTCTAGATTACATATGTCCATGCCATCTCAATCAGTGTTTACTAATACTGGTCAAAACATAACCTTTGTTTATGCTCTGGTTATATTAATGAACTCTTCTTGCTCAAACAGCTAGTTTCATCAACACAATATTTATATCCTGTGAACGAACTCTCCCATTCAATATTTTGTCAAAAACAAAAAAACATTATCTTCTCAAACTCTTGATTTCATATAGTTTTTTAACCCATCAACCAGTATACCCCCTCCCTTCTGTGACATTTCTTTGTGATGCTTTTTCAGTGCCTTGCAACTTCCTGATCAAATCTCATCAATGAGATAATATCTTGTAGCACATATTTATGCATGGTCTATGGATGTCTCTTTGGATACTCCTCGGATTTACTTGTCATAGACGGGCAATTTACCATCACAGCTCCTGTAGCTCCTGATCTCATTTAGTGCAACTAAAAACTGAACAAGCTGCAAGACTAACAGTCCTTACAAGAAAATTTAAATAGACAGTTATGCTTTATCAAGGGGTTCAGCTACCATGTCAGCACATAATGAGGTGTAAATAGCAATATTTTTGATAGATTTTTTCATATTTTTGGTCACAGTTAAATGCTTTTATATTGTTTTATTTCTGAATTGGGCTGTTGACAGCAGGCCCTTTAATAAGTGGATACAAGAAATGTTACTTAAGCATTGCAATGACTCTAAAACTATACATACATTATACATAAGGGAGTCTCATCCATTGAAAAGTCATATATTTTAGGATTCCCTCATGCTCTATATCTCTTTTAAATATTCACCCCAAAATACATACTGTGACCATCATATTGAACATGGCAATTTTTAGTCCATATGAATGATCCATGCAGCTCATGGTTTTTAATATGCCACATATTTCCGTCCTATTTTGCTACAGGTTTCACCACCAAACGTATACAGTAAATTGAAGAAAAATCTTGTGAAGTGACAGCACTTGGGACTTCCACTGACTCCATGTTATGTTGCTTCTTGTAAGTAATTTTCATATATCCTCCCAAGTGCCAAAAGTTACATCCTTTGAATATTAAAAGAAGAGAGCGTGAACAAGCATTCAACAGAATATTCAACTCTATATTTTACATTATTTCCCATGGAAGGCATCTCTCATATTGCTAAGCACATTTCTAGTACAAACAACCATATTTTAAGTACCTATGAAACCCAAAATGTTCAGGAAAAGTAACATTCCACATGTTCAAGATATAGAATGGTTCTATTAAAAAATTAATAAGAGAAATCTCAGACATTATAAGATGTAGAGTTCCCTTTGTAGACCATAGCCCTAACATTTAGCAACATAAGCAAGTTATTAAAAATCATCATTAATGAAAAATTGATACCAATAAATAGAAGAAGGCATAAGTAGCCACTGTAAGCTAACATAGATGGACCTGAGATTCTTATTGCATCAGATGTAGGAATAAAAAATGGAAAAGAAGACAGAGAGACTCTTAAAAGTGATCATATAGGCAATTCATATAAAAGATTTGTTCATAATTAGACTGAATAAAAAAAAGCAAACATATGATACATGAATAATTATGTATGTGCTTGAAAGCAAGATAACGACAAGATAAACTAGATCAATCGAGGCTAGCATGAAGTCCCTGTGGTACTTAGCAATGGTTGTAAATCCCCTAAAACTATAACAAACATATGAAAGCTTTGATTACTATTTAGAATAATAAATTTGCACGCTTCTGGTTTCTACTAATTGCAAGATGAGTTTAATAAAATTGTTTACAAGAAGAAACCTGTTAAAAAAACATAGAAAGCAAGCATACCCGCTGATCTCTTGTTTCTTCCCACTGTTCCTCGTGCTCACGCTTCCTTTTCCACATCTCCTTAGTATCCTCTTCATCCTTCTTCACTCTTCCTTCCTCTTCTGATATCTACTCAATATAGAATTGCATTTTGAAGATGTTTAATGATCCACTAATTATTGTTAGTTGCTAATGCAATGAGGAAAAGAAACACTGAAATAAGGTTTCAGCAGACCCTCATTTGCATCTTTCTCCGACGCCACTCTTTCTCAGTTAAAACTTCACGCGCTTTCATTTTCAACTGCTGCTGGAATTCTTCTGATTGCTCATACTGCTGCTCATATTTTCCCTACATTTAGCAGCCACAAATTTCTTCAGTCAAAGTTTAAGTATAATATCATTCCCTTGTTCACCCTTTCTAGAGTAATATTTAGAGGAAAAAAAAAAGCAAGATCAAACGTTAAGTGTCAGAAACATATTTTATTTATGTATTTCCCACGCACATAAAACTTCAATTTAATCCAGACATATGCTTACATCAGGAGGGAAAAAAAATAACAGTAAAAGAGAAAAAGGAATTAAATGATACTGGCAACATGCAAATGCCATATTAACATCATTAGATTTATATAGACACTTCCCATAATCAACACTAGTTAATTCTCCTACTTTAGCAACCTGATGGCATTGATTGTCTTTCAATATGTTGCATATTCAACTAATCATAGCTTCATATATAGTAAAAATTCAAATGCCACATGAAAATCAACACTTCAATACATGATATATGCATGTCTAGAGAATGCATGTAATTTACATATTACAGGAATGACATATATAGCACACAGAACTATTCCTAAGTACTCATGATTTTATGAGCACTTTGAATAATTAGTCTTATTGATTATGTTGACTTGTGGAAGCGATACAGATGCTGCATCAACAGAGCTAGTTCTGAATATTTTCAGACAAAACTCAATTGTATCCTCTAAATGGCAGTGGGATAGACTAGGCAATCTCAGGCAATCATCCTGGGAAGTTGCAAAGATGCCAGGTGATAGACCTAACACAATGTCTATTAATTAAATTTTGAGACAAGTAATTCATTGATGCTATCAGATTTTTGTACCATCCTCAAAATTAAGAATTTCAAAAACCTTAACACATGCACAGCATCTTAGCTCAGATGATAGAGATTGTTAAGTTTTCTCAGCCGTCAATCTTGCTGGAAGCTTGAGCTCAAAATATAGAGTTTTAAATAAAAGATCTATCGCAGTCACTCTATCAAATATTAAATTTGTTTCATAGTACAAGCTGGTTGCACCACAGGCTGAGGTAGACTCTTTCAAAAATGTGAAAATTAAACTCCATGTTCAATCCTACAAAGCTAATTAAAATTAAAAAGTTAATCCTTGAAGAAGGAAACTATGGACTAAGAAATAGCGGTTCCCAAAAATCATAAAGCACATTTGTTTTAGGTTCATATGATAATTAATTACAGATATAGAGTGCCCCAAAGAAAGAACAAATGACTTTATTCTAGATTCAACTCTGAATATCAAGTAAGCTGATTAAGAACTAAGTACCACGACAATCAATAAAAAAAAGGGTCAAAAACATTTTAATTTCTAAGGGTTAATATTCAATCAACTTATAACAAGAAGCAAAATTTTCAAGCTTCAACATCAAGTACATCAATAAAGGAAAAAATAAGTTTAACAAAATTGCTTGATATAAATGCTATATCTCAGAGATATGGCATAAAATGCATGAAACACCTCACTTTACCTCATCAACCAGTGCTTTTATTTTAGAAGCATTGTCTTTCTTCATCTGTTTCTTCCTCTGCATCCTTAGTTCTTCTACAGTTCATAATCAAGAGGTGTACATTGTTTCGTCATTAGGATACCATGCAAATCCAGTTGTTCCAGTGGTATAAAGAAAATAAATAGAGGATACCCAAAAATCAATTCCAAATATGGCACTTGCTGATGATAAAGCATATCAGTACTTGGCAAAAATGATAAGAAGTAATTCCAAAAGTGAAATTCAAAACCACTAATCCAAGGGACACATTATGATAAGCATGAAAAAAATCATCTCCAGTTGCTGATAAAGCATATCAGTATATGATAAGAAGCATTTCCAAAAGTGAAATTCAAAACCACTAATTCAAGCGACACATTATGACAAGCAAGAAAAATCTTCGCCAGTTGCTGACAAAGCATATCAGTACTAGGCAAATATGATCAGAAGCATTTCCAAAAGTGAAATTCAAAACCGCTAATACAAGAGACACATTATGACAAGCATGAAAAAACATCTCCAATTGGAAATTGCATCTTTGTCTAGCATGCCAAGCATACCAATTATAGCATGGACATTATACAAGAGAATGAAGCAACATTGCCTTAAAGGCAAAATATTTTACCAAGGTGATATGCAATTGTGAATGGAAATCTAATACATCAACTGAGTCACCACTGAAATAAGAACTTTACCTTTCAAAAGAAGACACGGCAATTCCAAAAAATTATCTAATGACTAGACAGGCTTAGAAAATGTAATGAAATTGCTAGCAGAACAGAAAACATATAACCAAAGGAGAACAAAGCAGCACAAGCATGTAGATCTGCAAACCTTTTGCAGCGTTTATTTCACCAAGAAGATATTCCCTTTCCTGTGAATCGAGTAGTAACTGCTGGGCTTTTGCCAGTGCTGTTGGAAGGAAAAATTTAATCATAAGCAGCACTTTAAAACATGAATGAAAGGAACTGACTGGCAGTCGCTAAAAAAGCTTTTAAACAATTAGGGATAGAAAAAAAAAAAGAACGCATTAGCCATCACATATTTGCATCATAAAAAGTCGTATACTTGGAGCATGGTGCTGTTTGATGAAGAAAGTTGAAAAATACTGAGCTCTTAGCCACAGATTTCTAATGTTTTCATTAAATGTACTGAACATCAGTGACAGAAGAAGGAATGATTGCAGGCCTCATGCTATCAAAAGAAAAGATGAACAAGCTTCAAGTAAAATGCCATCAATATATAATATAGATTTATTATGCTTTACAGTTTACTCAATCAACAGTTAACTGCAAAGATAAAGGTAGATGAAGAAAGCATCTAGTGGTAGACCAATACATATTAAGTCAGTGCTGGTTGAGGAAAATATGGATGTGTTGAATGCTTGTTCATGGCAAGTAAGATCGGACGAAAGAACAAAGGAGCATCCCTGGAGCAGACCCATGGGCTGATGATTGTTTGCGAATTTCCATAAACAGGAAATCACAAAAAATGATTATATGCATGGTCTTAAAAAGTGGCCACAGCATCATAGCAGTTGGGGTACCGTGTAATACATAGGTTCTGTGTGGGTTCATATGCAGACAGTATATATGCAGTGGGTACCTTGCAATTATATTTCCTATGCAAGCAGTATATATGCAGTGGGTTCCCTGCAATTGTATTTCCTAAAAAATAGCATTCACATGAATAGAAAGAAATAAGCAGAAAATCAGAATTAAATAAGGAAAAAAAAGTTCACACTTATTTAAGAGCCTACTTCAGAAGAAACTAGGATGTTAAGCTGAAAAAGTAACATGGCCTGATGAACCATAATCAAATATTAAGCCACCCAAACAACAGAAAAATCTATGCATTACTAAATAATGAGCAATCCAAATACAAGGTACAAAAATGCATGACTTATAACCAAGTTTAAAGTACCCATTGAATAAATAAAGCAGATAGTCTATATAACCTACTAATCTTCAAAAAGCCACAGTAAAGTCAATGTGGAAGTAACTTGTTAGACAGTCTTTGATCATTATCAAAACCCATATATATTTGGGTGGCACGTGCATGATGTGGGTATCTAGCAGGGCATTGTGCCTTGTGAACGCCAGAACAATCAGGATAAGCATGAACATATACTGCCACATGGACTTTATGGAAAATAGGTTAACATCTCCTTTTCTATAATTTTTGCGTTTTAGGTTTGCTGACTGGTGAGGATTTCCAGAACAGGTCCGAGCAAATTGACCAAGCTGTACAACTCATTATTTTAGCTTATCCACAGATCCATCTGATAAAAATTGACAACCAAATACTCCTTGCAAGGTAAAAAAGAATATGTACACCTGGTGACTTCAATTTCATGTTGGGAGAATTTAAAAAGAAGATGAGAAGGTACATGATGAAAATGGCTTTGGAGATAGAAACATTATGGAGGATCCAATACTTTAGTTCCTATGGACCTATTATGCCAAATAATTCTTCCAAAAATCAGATCACTCTAGAGAGTGGATTGAATGCATCAAAAAAATTATTTTCTTCATAAGAAAAAAGAGATAGCATGAAAAAAATTCTAAGGCAATGTCTGGAGAGAAGCTAGCCATACCAATATAAACTGGTTGTTACAAAAGCATATATTCAGATCAAAAGGGAGAGAGGTGAAACCATAAAATGACCTACCATAAGGAGAAATTAAATAGAAAGGGAAAATGATTGTTTATTAGCCAAAAAAAAAAAATTGAAACAACGGAACATAGTTGACAACTGAAACATGACTGTTATCTGCATAAGATGCGAAGTACCAAGGAGATGGAAAAGCCTCGAAGCTAGCTCACTCTGCAAATAAGAGGGAAGACAATAAAAGAGGGCAATAAAGAAGAAACAAGGATAGGAAAAGGAGAGGAAGAAACCAAAAGAAGAGATAGGGGTGTCTGATTTGATGTAGTTATTTAGTCCATTTCATGCACTTAAACACTAATTTTTGTCATTTTCCTTTTCTGTGCACAGACAACCCAACTTGCTGACAATTTCCATACTTCACATCCCCATGCATTGTATTTGTTTAACTGAGAAGAGAGCATACGTGTATGATTTTGAGGTTATTTGAATTCTTCAAAGTGGTCATGTGAGAAATTCATGACTTAAGTGAGTCCACCGAATTGGTATTTAAAACAATGAATCTAGAATAGAATTACAGAGGTTATACAAAGGAGTGAAATGAAACAAATACTCGATTGAAATAACATCCAAAGCCTGACATAAAATCACGGAATGTAACTTCTAAATTCGTCTATTCCAGATCAAATAAACATATGCACGGTACTTCAAAAAAAGCATGAGCAGGAAACAAATCATTTAAAAACATCACATCTCATGATAGGAGCTTAAGAGGAAATTTTTGATGCTAAGACTTACACTAGCACAATTATATAAAGGACAAACAGCAATAAAACAGCTTCAGGTAGCAAAAAAAGTGAGCAACCATAAGAAGGGGGAAAAATTACGGAAAACAACAGGTTGAAGAAGCAAGTGGTCTGAAAAAACTAAACAGAGGATGAAAGAGAGGAAAAAAGGAATGCAAGAATACTTACCAATGAAGAAGAATACAGACATCAAGCTTAATTGTTATCCACATGAAAAGAGACATAGAAAGATGGATAAACCTCAAAGTTTGTTCAAGATGTAATTGCATTTGGTTTAAGTCTTATTACAATTTAAATCGTAAGGCTTTTACTCTTTATGAAATTTCTCTAATGCCTACAACATACTAATGTTTAAGTTGGATGAAACCACTGAGACTTACTTGTCTTATGCCCATTCCATTATCGTTTAAGTGATGGATTTGGCCAACACCCACATCATAGGCTAACATTCACCTCACATAGGATAAAAAAGTGCATGGCAGTGTTACATGGAAGACTAAAGCAGAAGTGTGAGCATGCTAATGATCCTGCTAACTCATACATGCTCAGCAAAACAGTCCAAATTTTCAGCACAAATATCTTTTCATATCATAAAGAATGTTCTAGGCCAAAAGACAAAAGGTTTGGCCTACTATGATTTTTTTCCCCCCATAAAGAAGCTTGAGTAGTTAACACAAAAGGTTGAGTCATAAGTGAACCACAAGTGGGCATTGATATCATAGTGGGTTCACATATATTTATAGTCAAGCACCAAGAAGCATGCCTACATGGGAAAGCACCAAGAAGCATGCCTACATGGGAAAGCACCATATCAACATCTAAGAAAAAGGCTTTAATGAAGCAGGTGGAAAGAGGATGGGTGTGATTAGGATAATGTCTGGGTCAGTGGATGAAGTTAAGATTCAGAAATAGGGTTGCCTAGGAATTGAAGTGGGAAGGAACCTTGAATAACCTTCCATGATACTCACATGGATTAAATGGAGGGAATCATGTCAACCTGCTGGGTATGGTTTCACATTCCTGTAGCATAGTGACAACCAATTAAGATGTCATAAGTGAAGTCTAGAACCTTAGGCAAGATGTGCAAGTGGCTATGGACACATTCAAGGTATGTTACATCCATGGGGTTAAGAAAAGGTGTTCAATGCCAAGAGAAAATGAAGGAAAAAACTAAGACTATTAAGATCTCAGACACACATATTGACTGATGAACTAGACATGGCACGAGCAGTCAGTGCAAAACGAAGCTCCACACAAATGGGGTCTTGGAGACAAGGTGTCATGGATATTACAGGATACCAAGTTAGAAAACTTGCTTGGCAAGCAGAGTAGTACCTAAAGGTACTAGTTTCCAATTTCCTAAGCCTTCTAGAACCACATTCTTTAGGGAAAAAAATATTATTCTTCAGATAAACCTAGATCCAGAAAGTCTAATCAGACAGAACTTTGAATTAAAAGAATGAGTCTTGTTAGAAACTCTAGAGGCCTTGAAGCTTTGTCTTATCAAAACCATTACTACTGATATCTAATGGATATTGCATAGCCTCAATTTTTGATTCATAATAATTCTCATTTATTGTCATACCATTATAAAAAATCTAGAGAACAATATTATCAACAGAGGGAGGAATGAAACATATTATCATTAAAGATAGCAACAACAAAACTATTTTCAATTCACTTCATCATCATACAGAAGAAGAATATCTAATTTAGAGCACCTGCAAAAGCCTCCTTTGCTTGTGGATGCTTGCACTTGTCAGGGTGAACCAGCAAGGACAACTACAAAGTTAAACAAACTTGGAAAATGTCAGAATCCAAGGATTCCCAATAATAGTTAAAGAGAAGCAAAATCTGTTTATCAATTTCAAATATGTAAGTAATGTTACCTTTCGATATTGCTTTTTCATGTCATATGTTGATGAATCAAAAGGTAAATTTAGATGCTCAAAAGGATTTAACTTGAAGCATGAAAGTATCCTGAGGAGGGTCATAGTTGTTAAGAAAGTGAATAAATATGCAACAGCAAGATAAAAACATAATAATTAAACATTCACTGGACACCACTTTAGAGTTGTGCCATCTTGATGGGATATGGTAATTGTCATGAAGCCGAATTAACTAAAGACTATAATGGATAACATAATTAAAATTATAAAACTTAAAAAACTTTAGTGCAACTTAGAGCATGATTTACTCTGTGCACCCGCTCCCCTTTCCTAAGGAGGAGTGTGGGAGAATCCAAATATTTCAGTGCCCAGCCTAAATCAACATAAATGAGGCACCATGAGCTACCCATTTCCAGCCCATCTTGTAAAGCTCCTAATTCACGAATCAATTTTGAGTATGCCTGTTTAAGGCATCTTATTTGGAGAATGTACACTGACAAAAAGTTGCATTAGTTATTTTGGAAGGCAATCCTATTAGGGATTGAATGAGAATAAATGCTAAGAGTTGGGGACTTAGGGAGTTATTATTCATCTTATTAATTCCAAATTTGTAGGAGACTTTGCTTATGCTGCTTTTGAAGTATCTGGGCTCTAGTTCCAGCACAGCTTGATGCCACATCACTCTTAAAAAAAAGAATAGCTACAATATTTGGAGTGCTGATCTCTCAAATAAGTGATGGAAATTCAGAAATTTCAAAGCATAAATAAAAAAAGGATCCTGAACTAGAAAATGCTTAAGCTAATATGGACATTAACGATAGGATATCCTTTTGAAGTGGATTCTATAATTTTTAAGGCTTGCAGTTATTTAAGGTGTAAATATTTCTTTGTTGATGGAGACAATTTTCTTTGACTGATCCTGAAGACCTTTTTCCTAAATGTCTTCTCTTCTTTTATCATCTTGGTATGGACAGCTAATTTCTTTAATTATATTAATAAAGATGCATTTAGTTGTGCATCACCCTATCCAGTACTATCTTACGAGTCCAGGAAAATCCAGGAAAAAAAAAGAGAGACGACCAGCTACCGTATGCTACAAAAGCACCCACTTATATTCTCGTAATTTGAAGGTTTTCTCATCGTATCGTTTGCTTCATTCAATCTTAGGTAGAATTTAAAGCAGTTATCGACCCATTTATCCTAAAACTTCGAAAATTCTGAAAGTTAATGTTTCGCAATATTAATCATTTAATTCAGACGAACGCAAGGGAAAAGAAAACCCTGATCACCTCCGAGTATACCACATTTAACTCTCCCTGTCAAACAGCTGAACAATCAAAGCATTCTCACTCCACACCCTTTCTCCGTCAAATATCCTAACCTTTAAACAGTTGGATTCTCGGTTTCTCAGGTATATCAAATTATTCCATGAAAAGAAAAGATTGATCGATGAAAACTTCATGGTGATGTCTTTCCTTTGAACCCTCACCAACTAAAATTCCGTCTATGCTTCCTTTAAAAATTTCCACTCGAAAACTCCCATCCTAATTTCTCAAGAGTCAGTCCAGGTATACAATAAAAAGGCATAAATCTCAAATCAAATAAGCATCAAATTTCGATGGAGCTAAATCAGTGGTAATATCGAGAGCAAACAAGAAAAAAAGAGAGAGAAGGGGGGTTGGGGTTGTTGAGACCTGATGACCTCATTGTCCCTCTCGACTCCGCTAACCTCGGCAAAAAAACTCTTGAGGAGAAGATCTTCTTCCGTCTCGGCGCCATTGGAATCGTGAGCTGGGGCTTGGCGTTTTCACCGGCCGCTCCTGTGGGAACCAAGCGGCTTCCCGAGAACTGAGAGAACCGAAGCCAAACGGGTTCCAGAATTCCGGGAAGCGACTCCGGACGCACGGCGGTTTGATTCCTGTCCCATCCGCCGCTCAATCCTGCTTTCAGATTCGCGCACATGATTGACACGTAAGGATGTGAATGGGAACCGGAACGGAAGTAATTTTTTAAATCGGTGCCTAAAAGATGATTAACACGTAAGGATGTGATTGATAATAGGGAACAAAAATAATTTTTTAAATCAATACCTTTTGGAAAAACAACTGGTAAAAATACAGCTTATTATAAAATTAATGTAAAAGTAAAAAATATCATTTCAAATAGCATTTTCTATTTCCACATCGATTTGACCTCGTCAGCGAAAGGAAGGGGCGGTAGGTAGAAATCGTCACTTCGAGTGGCGATTTCACGTAGGTTGAAATCACCACTTCAAGCAGCGATTTTCTCAGTTTTCTCCTTCCCGAGCTCGATCGGACTTAAAACCCTACGCGGACTCCATACGAACAAAGCTTCCCTCCCTTCGCCCTTCCTTCGCCCATAACACCATTGCCCATCTCTGCCTCCTGTCATTGGACCATCCTCCACGATCCATCGTCTATACTCCGCCCTCAGTTCCTTCAAGGTAGAGATTCACATTCCCTCATTTTTTAAACTAATTTTTATATGCATGCTATCATGTAACTGATCTTTATAGATTTTTTTGGGAGAAAGCATGAGATGTGTATTTTTTGATCTATGTATAGAGATGAAAATATGGGAGCATAAATAAACATGAAAAATATTTTTATTTTTATGTATCATATGGATGCACAAGGATATTGGTGTTTTATTTTAGCTATAATATCATCATGGGAAATTAAGTGTTTTATCTTAATCTGTGCCATATGGATCTTGGAAACTAATATGTGCTAAATGCTACTAAAATATATGCATATTAAAATTTTTTTTTTGTTTATAGCTGATCGGAGATAAATTTTGATTACCCTTTTTTTTCAGATGGAAATTGTATGAGTTCTGCTTTATTATGATGGATCAATTGAACATAGCCAAAAAGGGATACATTATAATCTACCTCTACGTAAATGTTTGAAATTGAGCACGGGAACAAACTTTGTTGAGTTGGTTGATCAGGTATGTTGGCCCAGATGGCAACCCAAGAGGGGGGGTGAATTGGGTTCTTAAAAAATTTAACACTTAAAACTTAAAACCAAATTTCACAAGGATTAAGTATACTAGTGAAGTGATGCAATAATTTAAATACAATGTGTGAGAGAGAGATAGAGACAAAAGCACGATAAACACACAAAGATTTATAATGGTTCGGTGTATCCCACACCTACGTCCACTCTCAAGCAACTCTTGGGTCCACACTATAATCCACTGATTACAGTTGAGTTGTTTTATAAGCTCACAACTCCAACTTGTTGTTTTACATGGGGTCACAACGATCCCAGCCGGTTTTCATGGGTTCACCAGCACAAAACCCAAACCCAAGCTAAACTAGCTTGTTCCCGAGGTAAACTACCTCAACTAATTCAATCCCCCTGATTGAATTAGTAAACACCAAATCAATTTAATGTTTACATAATGGAAAGCTCCTTAAATGAGCAAATAAGCAATATAAATAAACAAAGGTAAGAAAAACCTGATTAAAGCGATGTGGATTTGAGCTTTTCTTCTTTTCCTCTTCTCTTTTGAATGGTTGAGCAAGGATTGAATCGTTGAATCTTTAACATAGCTCGTTGAAGAAATAGGACTTTTTCTCTTCTTCTCTAGAACTTTAGAAATCCTCCGATTTTGAACTTTTAGGACTTTGGATTTCTCTTGAATCTCTCTTGGATTGATAGGCTTGGACTCAGAGATTTTTCTCTTTCTTTTTCACTAGGGATTTCTTAATTTTTCTCTCTTTTTCTCAATTTTTTTGTTCTTTTTTTTTCTTCATTTTCAAACGGATGAATCCCCTTTTTATAGAGTCTTAATCCAAATTAGGTGAGAAACTAGCCGTTAAAATCATACCTGATGCTTCCTTACGCAAAGAAAAGTATCCATTGAGAGTTAGGTGAGAAAATATATCCGTTAGAATTCAATCTGATACTTTTGAAAATCATCCTTGACAGGTTGGAGTTGGCTCCAACTTTTCATGTGTCGGCTCCAGATCATGTTTCCATAAATAGCAAAAATCGATTTGATGTATAGTCGGCTCCGACTTTGCAAAGTGTCGACTCCCCGCTGACTGGAGTCGGTTCCTGATTTCTGAAGTGTCAGCTCCAAGAATTGCTCCGAAAAACACAGTCTCTGTAACTCAGGTTAGAGTCGGCTCCCGAAATCCATGTGTCGGCTCCGGCTTCTGAAGCAGAAAACAATTTCTCTGTATCCCAGGTTGGAGTCGGCTCCACCTTTTCATGTGTCGGCTCCGAAACCTCAGGTGTCGGCTCCGAAACTTTAGGGTTGACTCTGAACCGTGCCGAAAATATATAACTGCTCTGATACACACTGGAGTCAGCTCGAATGGTTCTAGGTGTCGGATTCAAGTTCTGAACTTAAATAAATTCCATTGAAACTTGGTTCAAAACTGATTTATAAGTGCCATTAGAATAAATAACCAATCTTAATTCCTGAAACACTTATCAAATCTATCAGAAACGCAATGAATATACTCATGGCTTTTGTTAATCATCAAAATCAATAATTGGGTAAATAATTTCTCAATAATTTCCCCAACAATCTTCCCATTTTTGATGATGACAAAAATATTGAGTATATGCATAATTGTCAAAGTATTTACATTTAAGGTTAAGCTCCCCCTTAATGTGGTAGCTCTCCTATGTGTGTGCATATGTTAAGTTCATTGAAACTTTTATGCATATCTTAATTCCATGTAGTATTAATTCCATTTAACATGCATATAAGTACCATTCTTTCATTAATTGATTATGCATATATAAGTATCTCTTCTCTTATTATTTTTATGCATATACAAGAATCTCTTCTCCCCCTTTTTTGTAATCAACAAAAAGTATTAGAAGGTGCATTAAGATTTAAATTAACATCAATTATAGGAATCAAGTATGATATTCATTGAATACTCAAAACTTCATTACATCATTCATAAAGTTAAAATATTTCATTACATCATTCTAAGCATCAAAATACTTCATTACATCATTCATAAAGTCAAAATACAAACTAAACTTCAAAGAGTAAGTACATCAAAATGTAAATCAAACATCAAAAGCTAATAACATCAAAATCTAAGAAGTCTTTTGAGCTCTTCTAAGATCTTTCCCATTCCTTCACTTTGGATTTTGATAAAATCATTTAGTCTTCTATCAATAAAAGCAGATGCAACTATAATTTTCTCTTGTGACTCTGCATTGCACTTAGAATAAGTATCAGAATCTCCTCCAATGTCCTTGATCTTCTCAAAAATGTGCATAAGATCAGTCTTCAAGTCTTCTGAAGAAGTTCCAAAGGATGATTCAATTCGGCTTACTCTATCTTCCAAGGAATAGTACATTTCCCTCAAGCTCATAAGTCTACTATCTAGCTCAATCTTCATCTCTTCTTTATGACTAGCAAAGAGTTCCTTTAATTGTACTAACTGAGCATCAGAAAATCCAGATGCAGGTGCTAGAGTAGGTGCTAGTGGTGGTGATGATCTATTAGGCTCAGGTGAAGGATGCCTCACTGATGGACCAGCCACCGATGGTGCAGCAGCTCCAATATCAGCTGCCCTGTCCTCCAGATGTCCTTTCCTTTCCCAATTTCCATCCACTTTCACGAACCCCATCCGATGCACAGTTGCTAAACTATAATAATCAGTATGCCTTAAGTTCTTCTTGGGTTCACTGTCTGAAATAACTACCCCTTAGCTTTGGAAGGCTAATGTTAAGACCATGCCGTAAGGTAAAGTGGATCTCTTCTTGTTCCTAGCCTCAGCCATGTACCAAATCATCATACCAGCTAAATTAATTTGCCGACCAGTCAGAACACTGTCCATTATAACAATGTCTCGCTCCGAGACATACTCAAATCTACCGATCTTTGGAAATAAAATTGTTGAGAAATTTGGGAGATTGTAATTACCCCAACTTTATTGATTTTGATGATTTCCAAAAGCCATGAGTATTTTAAAGGAAAGAATGAGTTTATTTATCAAAAACCTTGAGCTTATTCAAAATGAAAGCAATGGACTCTCAATGTTTAAATTCACTGAGTTTTGAATCAATTTCAAATAGAAGTTTCAAGCTCTATATTTAAGATTTCAAAAAGAATTTTTACATGTTATATTTCAATCAATGATTTCTTGAAACATGTCTTGAATTCATGCTTAATGACATATTTATTGTATTCAAGTCAAAATATCATTTAAAATTATTCTGGGATGAATTTCAAAGTCAATCAGAAAAATTTCTGATTTTTGATACGTTCCGGAGCCGACTCTAGAGTTTCAGAGTCGACTCCTGTAAGTAACAGAGATTTCTGATTTTCTCGAGTCGACCCTTGGATTTCAAGAGTCGACCCCGACTCTGTGCGAGCCGACTCCGGACTGTGCGAGTCGACTCCGCTCAAACAACAGAAAGCATGTTTTTTGAGCGCTTCTCGAGTCGACTCCCCATTTTCTTTGAGTCGACCCCCGACTGTCGGGAGCCGACACTTTGGTTTTTCGCGAGTCGACCCTCTAACGTTTAAAATGTTTCTATTTTTAGTAATCGACTTCGAGCCGACTCCCACAGTGCTCGAGTCGACTCCGCAAAATTCTGGGTGCAATTTTTCACGACGACATGTCAGCCCCAACGGTAAGATTTTGAATAACGGCTATTTTCTGTATTTCTAACGGATATATTCTTGCAGAATCTATAAATAGAGAAGCTGTTTTCAAATCAAAGTGAAAGATATAGAGAGAAATTTATTTCAAAGAAAAAGAAGAAAAGGGAAAAACAGAGCTTCATTGAAAAATCCTTCAACTCAAGAAGAGAGATTCAAAAGGAGTGAAATCAAAGAGAGAGATTCGTGTGCTCCAGATCTACATTCTACAAAAAGTTCAAGAGGAGATCCCAAAGCAACCAAGAGCAAAATCAAGATCTTCCAACCTAGAAGAAAAAGAAGAAAAGCTTCAACCAACATCCAAAGCCCCAAAGCTAGGAGAATCTGTGCTGAGGCCTGATTCCACACTTCAAAGGAGTTGGAGAAGAGAAGCAAAGAAGCCAAGCCTGCATTCAAGCTCATTCAATCAGGCTTTTCTAAACCTAAGCTTTATTTTTGATTATTCTGCTCAAGAGGAGCTTTGTATCTAAACTCTATTCTTTTTTTTGTGTCTGTTCAATTGGGATTGAATAGTGGAGGTAGTTTTACCTCGGTAAGCTTGGGATAGCTAGTGAGGGGGTTTTGTGCTGGTGAGCCCGAAAACCGGCTGGGTTCGTTGTGATCCCGGGAAAAACAACAAGTTTGAGTTGTGAGCTTGTAAAACAACTCGGCTGTAATCAGGAGATTATAGTGTGGACCCAAGTGAATCTTGGGAGTGGACGTAGGTGTTGGATACACCGAACCACTATAAAATCTTTGTGTTTGCCGTGCTCATTGTCTCTATCTCTATCTCTATATTGCATTTTATTTTTTGCATTGCACTTTAAAAAAACATTTCAAAAGGCTTAATTTTTTAAAGAACCCAATTCACCCCCCCCCTCTTGGGTGTCATCTGGGCCAACAATTGGTATCAGAGCAAGTGCTCATTAGATTTTGATCACACGATCAAGAGCTAAAGATCCAAATGGCAACTCAAGTTGGATCATTTGCTGAAGGTCATTCTACGAATAGACCTCCACTGTTTAATGGTTCCAACTATTCATATTGGAAAGCTAGAATGAGGATATTCATTCAAGCTTCTGATTATGAATTATGGGGTGTTATAATTAATGGACCTAGTACACCCACACACGTTATTGATGGCACTATTGTTCCTAAGCCCGAAAGGGATTGGAATGATAATGATAGGAAATGGCACAGCTTAAATGCTAAAGCCATGAATGTTTATATTGCTCCTTAGATGCTAATGAATTTAATAGAATCTCCACATGTAATTCCGCAAAGGAGATTTGGGATAGATTAGAGGTTACCCATGAGGGTACCAATCAAGTAAAAGAATCTAAAATAATATTCTTGTTCATAAATATGAATTATTTAGCATGGAACAATCTGAAACCATTGCATGCATGTACACTAGATTTACTGATATTGTAAATGGTTTGAAAAGTCTTGGTAAAACATATACTAACTCTGAACTTGTTCGAAAATTCTTAGGTCACTTCCAAGATCATGGGAAGCAAGGTGACAGCAATCCAAGAAGCAAAGGACCTCAACACCTTACCCTTAGAGGAGCTTCTAGGATCCTAATGACCCATGAGCTTGACAATGAAGCAGCATGTAAGAGGAGACAAAAAGAAGAAGACCATTGCCCTCAAAGCTGCAAAAGAAGAAGCAGCAGCGATGATGATGATGATGATGATGAGACTGCTCTCTTAGCAAAAAGTTCAAAAGATTTATGAGGAGAAAGAAACCCTTCCACAAGAAGAAATTTGGAGCAAAGTGGAAGGAGAAAAGAAAGAAAGGACAAGGACAAAGAAAAAGAGAAAGACCCCTTGACTTGCTATGAATGTAATAAACCGGGGCATTTTAGATATGAATGTCCTTTAAGAAAGCCTACAAAAAAAAAAAAGGCTTATGGCGACTTGGAGTGATAGCGAAGAATCTTCTTCCGAAGAAGAAGAACAAAAGGAAGTTGCAAATGTATGCTTTATGGCGGACGACAACGATGAGGTAAGTTCCGAAACCCTTGATGATGAATTTGCTTTTGATGAATGTTTGATGCTTTTAATGAACTTGTGGTGATTTCAAGTTTTGAAAAAGAAATTTTTGAAGCTTAACTCTTAACTCTGAAAATGAAAAAAAAAAGAAAAAGAATCAATTTCAATGAAAATGATAAACTAAAGAAAGAGTTGAAAAATATAAGAACATAGTTGATAAATTTACTTAAGCTCAACTAAACTTAATTGTTGTTAATAGTCAAAAAGCAGTTTTTGACAAAGCTGGTTTAGGTATAACACTTTAAGAAAACAAAAATCATTGAAAAATATTTTTGTAAAAGCTAACCAAAGTAATTTTACATGTTTAAATGTAATCAAAAAGGACATAAATCTTTGAATGCAAAAAAAACCTAATAAAATTAAATATAAAGGAAAGAAAATATGGGTTCCAAAGGAACAATTTTTATTGCTACTAACCATGAAGGACCCAAGAAAGCTTGGGTACCTAAACATAAAGTTTAAATTTTGCAGGAGTGTCTTGCGGCCAAAAGATCAAAGAGAAAGTGGTATCTTGATAGCGGCTGCTCAAGGCACATGACGGGTGACAAAGATCAATTCATCACCCTTGAAGAAAAAAGGAGGAGTAGTTACATTTGGCGACAATGGCAAAGGCCAAATCTTGGGGTTTGGTAACATTCAAATAACTCCCTCCACATATATTGAAAATGTCTTATATGTTGATGGTTTGAAACATAATTTAATTAGCATTAGTCAATTATGTGATAAAGGTTTAAAGTATCATTTGAATCTTCTATGCACAGTTTCTAATCCCATTGATAATAGCATTGTTTTTATTGGAAATAGAAATGGCAATGTATACTTGATTGATTTAGACAATTTCTACTAATAATCATTGCTTAGTTGCTAATAATGCTAATATGAATGAGATTGGTTGGTTGTGGCATCGTAGATTAGGTCATGCAAGCACACACCTTATTTCAAAACTAATTAGAATGGATTTAGTAAAAGGACTTACCTAAATAGATTTTGAAAATAAAAAATATGTGATGCATGTCAGTTTTGGAAAA
>UESW01004973.1:123010-308747 GCA_900491605.1 Calamus simplicifolius | reverse complement strand
CCAAAAATATTTTGGAAGTTGGCTTTCACATAGCATGGTACGGGCCATGTCTTCTAAAGTCCTATTCTTTCTTTCTACAACTCCATTTTGTTGTGGTGTCCTAGGTGCTGAAAAATTATGATGTATCCCTTTTTAAAACAGAATTTTTTAAATAAGTGATTTTCAAATTCAGTTCATGATCACTTCTAATAGACACTATGGTAGTGTTTTTCTCATTTGTGACTTTCTTAACAAATTTCAGGAATATTGAGAAAGTCTCATCTTTGTGAGCCAAAAACATTACCCAAATGAATTTAGAGTAATCATCTACTATCACAAGACCATATTTCTTTCCTCCTAGACTTATGGTTCTAGTAGGTCCAAAAAGATCCATATGTAGTACTCTAGTGGCCTAGTAGTTGAAACAACATTCTTAGATTTGAAAGAAGTTCTTGTTTGTTTTCCAAATTAATATGCATCATAGATTCGATTATTTCAAAATTTAAACTAGAATACCTTTAACTAGATCCATTTTCAATAGTTTAGAAATTAGGTGTGTGCTTGCATGACCTAATACGGTGCCATAGCCAACCAATCTCATTCATCTTAGCATTATTAGCAACTAAGCAATGATTACTTAAAGATAAATTACTCAAATCAATTAAGTACACATTGCCATAACGTTTACCAACAAGAATAATGCTATTATCAATGGGATTAGTAACGGTGCAAATAGAAGCTTCAAAGGAAACTTTGAAACCTTTATCACACAGTTGGCTAATACTTATTAAATTATGCTTAAGTCCATCAACATATAAAACATTATCAATATGAGTAGATGAAGTAATTTGAATCTTACCAATACCCATGATATGGCCTTGACCATTATCACCAAAAGTAACTACTCCACCTCTTTTCGATTCAAGGGTAATGAATTGATCTTTGTCACCCGTCATGTGTCTTGAGCAACACTATCAAGGTACCACTTTCTTTTCAGTCTGATGGCTGCAAGATACTCCTGCAAAATATTCATATCTTAACTTTAGGTACCCAAGCCTTCTTGGGTCCTTCATGGTTAGATGCAATAAATATTGTTCCTTTGGGAACCCAAATCATTTTTTTTATCATGTGGAGTTTTACACATATAAGATTTATGTCCTTTGTTTCCACATTTAAAACAAGTAATATTTGATGATTTTTCAGCATGTACAAAAATATTTTTCAAGGATTTTTGCTTTTTAAGTAGATTATATCCTAATCCAGCTTTATCAAAAACAGCTTTTTGATTGTCCAAAATCATATTAAGTTTGATAGAGCTCAAAGTAAATTTATCAACTATAGGTTTAAGTCTATCAACTTCATTTTTCAAGCTTTCATTTCTTTTATCAAAAGTTCTTTTTCTACAACATGCTTTTCATTTTCTAAAGATAGATTTTGCATTTGATTTTTCAGATCTTTGTTCTTTGAACTTAATTTTGTAAAATCATCCATCAATTCATAAAAAGCACTATGCAACTCATCGAAAGTAAAATCATCAAGAAAACTTAGACTTACCTCATCATTGTCCGCCATGAAGCATAGATTGGCCATTTCACTCTTCTCTTCCTCTTGAAACTTGAGCTTTCGAATCACTCCATGTGGCCATCATTGCCTTCTTTTTGAATTCGGGTGCCTTTCTTTAGTTGTGGGCATTCAGATTTAAAATGACCCGGCTTCTTGCATTCAAAACAGATAACTTCTTTTTCTTTGCCTTGTCCTCATATTTTCTAGCAAATGCTTTTTCTTTTCAAACTTTTTCTTCATGAATCTTTTAAACTTCCTTGTGATGAGTGTCATGTCCTCATCATCACTTTCATCTTTAGATTCATAAGGCTCTTCCATATATTCAAAAATCTTAAGAGCCATAGTCCTCTTCTTCTTTGACTCATCATCATCAATATGTTGCTTAACTTGAAGCTCATGAGTCATTAAGGATCCCAATAATTCTTCCAGGGGTAGGGTACTTAGATCCTTTGCCTTTGTATTGCAGTCACTTTAGCTTCCCAAGTCCTAGGCAAGGAACGCAAAACCTTTCTCACAAGATCAAATTATCATAAGATTTACCAAGACTTTTTAAACCATTAACTATATCAGTAAATCTTGTAAACATATCAGAAATAGATTCACATGCATCCATTTTAAACAATTCATACTTATGAACTAGCATGTTAATCTTGGATTCCTTGACTTGATTTGTTCCCTCATGGGTAACCTCAAGTCTATCCATATTTCCTTAGCAGAAATGCAAATAGATATACGATTGAATTCATTTGCATCTAATGAGCAGTACAAAACATTCATAGCCTTGGCATTAAGTTGTGCCAATTTTTTATCATGCTCATCCCATTCCGTTTCCGGTTTAGGAATCTCATGCCATTAATTCTAGTAGTGGGTGTGTGTGGTCCACTGACTATAATGCTCATAGATCATAGTCAAGTGCTTAAATGAAAATTTTTATTCTAGCCTTCCAATAACCATAGTTTAAACCATTAAACAAGGGTGGTCTATTTGTAGATTGGCCTTCGAAAAAAGATGAACCAACTTGAGTTGCCATGTGGATCTTTGACTCTTGATCGTTAGATCAAATCAAATGAGCACTAGCTCTGATACCAATTGTTGGTCCAGATAGCAACCCAAGAGGGGGAGTGAATTGGGTTTTTCAAAAATTAAACTCCTGTTAAAAAATAATCCCTTAGCGGAAGTGAAAACTTAGATGTATACGAATTAAAACAGAGTGTGCAAAGATAAGAGTAAGAGACAAGGAAACAATCACTGCAAACACAAGAAGTTTTATAGTGGTTCGGTACCTACACCTACATCCACTCCCAAGTACCTCTTGGGTCTACACTATAATCAATCTGATTACAGCAGAGTTGTTTTGCAAGCTTACAACTCAAACTTGTTTTTCCCGGGTGCACAACGAACCCAACTGGTTTTCAAGGCTCACTAGCACACAACCTTACAACACAAGCAACAGCTTGCACAAGGCTAACAGCCTCAACGGAATCAATCCTCTGATTGACCCAGCAAACAATAACATTTTTACAAATATAAAAGCTCCTCCAATGAGCAAATATACAATAATAGAACAACAATAAAGAGATAGGAATCAAAGCCTGATTTGCAGATCTTGGTGGCTTGCTTCTTCTCTTCTCTTGAGTGATCTTCCTTTAGAATGCTCTTGACTCAGAAGATTAGAAAACTAGGGCTTGCTTCTTCTTTTGAGATTTCTTCAAAATAAAACCAAGAAGGCTTGAAATCTCTCTCTTTTCTTTTGAAATCAGTATAATTTTTCCTTTCGAATCTTCCCTCTTTTCTCTTTTGATTTTCTGATGGATTTCACTCTTGTTTTTCTGATTTTTCTCTCTTATTATCTCTCTCGTTCGGATACAACAGAAACCCCTTCTTATAGATCCTTCTTAATCCATAAATAGCTAAAAACTATCCGTTAGAATCAAATGTAAGAAGGATTAGAACCAAATATGGTAATAGCCGTTGGGATTAAAAAGATAAAAGTAGAGTTTAGAGATTCTGACAGTTCTGGAGTCGTATCTGACAATCTGGAGTCGACTCTAACTTTTCGGGAGTCGGCTCTAAATCGAAAATCCCAATCCGCTCGATCTAGAGTCGTCTCTGACTTTTCTGGGGTCGACACGAAAATCTTCTGGAGTCGACTCTAACAGTCCAGGAGTCGACTCTAAATCATGACCGAAAAAACCATCGTTTGTCTTTTCTGTTGGAGTCGGCTCTAACAATCCAGGTGTCGACTCTAAATTCTATGCCGATTTCGGAGTCGACTCTGCGATTCCATGTGTCGACTCTAATGTCTGTAATCTTACCTTGACATTAGATTCGAACTAGAACTTGATTTGTCTTGTGATTTTGATTAATAGATCAAATCATAAACTGAAAAATTTAACCAAAATCATTAGTAACTTCAAATGTTATATTCAAATTATTTTGTTAATCATCAAAATCAATAATTGGGTCAACACCTACACTCACCCGCATGTCATACCAGTGTTATACACTCTTTGGTTTAAGAGAACAAACCAACCCATATGACATACAACGACCTACACTTGATTACGTCGTCGTCCTTCGTAACAACGTATCATTTGGCCGCGAACAGATTTAAGAGTTACTCAACAATTCCTCCATTGTCGAATACATGTAACTCTAAGGACTACAACATATTGGAATTCTACTGGAAGATGTAAACTATATGATGTACTGCCAAAATAAATCATGTTCATATACGTCAACTCATAACCGTCTACAAGCTAGACGATTGGCTGTAGGACACATTTCCTTACAACTCCCACTTGAACTATAGCCAATCGGAACAGTATCTAATACCCATCTTCCACTTGTGTTCATTGAACTCCTTGATTCCGAGTGCTTTAGTCATTGGGTCAGCTAGGTTTTCCTTTCCGTTGATCTTTTGAAGGTAGATGTCACCTCGTTCCACGATCTCTCGTACAAGGTGGTAGCGGCGCAACACATGCTTGGTTCGTTGATGCGACTTTGGCTTCTTGGCTTGGGCAATTGCTCCCGTGCTGTCACAGTATACTAGGACGGGACTCTCCAGGGCAGGTACCACTCCCAGCTCGCCCAAGAACTTTCGTAGCCATACAGCTTCCTTTGCTGCATCTGATGCTGCAATATATTCAGCCTCGCATACTGAATCCGCCACTATGTTCTGCTTGGAACTTTTCCAGCAGATCGCTCCTCCATTGAGGGTAAAGATAAATCTAGATATGCTTTTGCTGTCATCTCTATCTGACTGAAAACTGGAGTCAGTGTACCCCACTAGTTTTAAGTCAGGTTCTCCATAAATGAGCCATTGGTCCTTAGTATTTCTCAAATACTTAAGGATGGTTTTTACCACCTTCCAATGTGCTTCACCTGGGTTAGACTGGTACCTACTCACTATCCCTAGTGAGTGTGCACGTCTGGTCTTGTACATGTCATAGCATACATGATAGAACCCACTGCCGAAGCATATGAATTCTACTCATATACTCTCTCTCCTCAGGAGTTGTCGCACAATCCTTCTTGGAGAGAGTAATTCCATGGCCTATCGGAAGATAGCCCCTTTTTGAATTATCCATGCTGAACCTCTTCAGCACAGTCTCAATGTACATGGACTGGGACAATCCCAGCAGCTTCTTAGATCTATCCCTATAGATCTTCATCCCTAGGATGTAAGAAGCTTCTCCCAGTCTTTCATGGAGAACTGAGACAGCAACCAAACCTTTATTCCCTGTAGTGCAGGGATGTCATTCCCAATCAAGAGAATGTCATCCACATACAATACAAGAAATACAACTATGGAACCATTTGCCCACTTATACACGCAGGGTTCTTTTTCGTTCTTAATGAAGCCATAAGTCTTGATACATTTATCAAAACATTTATTCCAACTTCGAGAAGCTTGCTTGAGTCCATAGATGGACTTATGAAGCCTGCATACTTTTGACTCATTTGTGGATGCGAACCCTTCAGGCTGTATCATATACACCTCTCTAGCTCTCCATTTAGAAAAGCCGTTCGGACATCCATTTGCCAGATCTCATAGTCAAAATGTGCAGCTAGAGCAAGCATAATCCGAATGGACTTGAGCATTGCTACAGGGAAAAAGTCTCGTCATAGTCAATACCATAACTCTGACGATACCCCTTAGCAACCAGACGGCTTTATAGGTCTCCACCTTCCCATCTGCACCCCATTTCCTCTTGAAAATCCATTTACACCCTATGGGTTTTACCCCTTCAGGTGGATCAACTAGTGTCCATACACTATTGATCTCCATGGATTCCATTTCGGACTTCATGGCCTCTAGCCATTTCTCAGAGTCAGATCTCTGCAGCGCATCCATATAGGTGATTGGGTCCTCATCGTTCTCATCGAGTTCGATGGGATCCCCGTCACGGACCAAGAAACCGAAGTATCTGTCCGGCTGACATGGTACTCTACCAGATCTCCTTAATGGTACCTCAACGGGCTTCGGGTTTGAACCAATCAAAGCCGGTTCCATAGCGGTTTCTGAGTGTAAAGGTACTTCTCCTTGTCGAACTTCATTAAGTTCAACATTAGCCTTAGCACTTCCAGTAAGATACTCCTTTTCTAAAAAGGTGGCTCTCATACTGACGAACAACTTTTGCTCTTCAGTGTGGTAGAAGTAGTATCCTTTAGACTCCTTAGGATATCCAACAAAGAGGCATTTGTCAGACCTTGGTCCTAGCTTGTCTGTCAACAATCTCTTGACATAAACCCTGTTTAGAATGTAACAGTTTTAGCAACAGATTTACTAGGGACCCTGTTAAGAATGTAACAGGCCGACTCAAGTGCATAGTCCCAAAAGGAGATAGGCAAACTAGCAAAGCCCATCATGGACCGAACCATATCTAATAGGGTTCGATTCCTCCTTTCAGACACACCATTTAACTGGGGTGTCCCTGGAGGTGTCCATTGAGAGAGAATCCATTCTCCTTTAGATATGTCAAAAACTCATTAGAAAGATATTCACCTCCTCGATCTGACCGAAGGATTTTAATATTCTTTCCAGTTTGTTTTTCTACCTCACTACGATATCGTTTGAACATTTCAAACGATTCAGATTTATGTCTCATTAGGAAGACATAACCAAACCTGGAGTGGTCGTCTGTAAATGTAATGAAATAGCTAAACCCTCTCATAGAGGCAGTATTCATAGGTCCACAAACATCCGTATGTATGAGGCCTAGAATCTCATTGGCTCTTTCACCTTTTCTAGTAAAAGGTGACTTGGTCATTTTTCCAAGAAGACAGGATTCACAAGTTTTAATTGATTCACAATCAATGTCATTGAGGATCCCCTCTCTGACTAACCTGCTTATCCTGTTCTTGTTTATATGACCTAGCCTACAGTGCCAAAGGTATGAGTCATCGACATCATCTATTTTGGGGCGTTTGTTTGGAGTGCATAATACATTAACAGCTGTGATAGAAGGTAAATTCCATTGCTCAATTGTCCACACATCACTGATACATCATTCATAATGATATTTAAAATATCTTTCTTTATTGAAAAATCATATCCTTCAATAGCCAACTGGCCTACAGAAATGACATTAAATAAAAATGCAGGACAATAGTGACATTCACTAAGCAATATTTTATTAAATTCAAAATAAAGCTCCACGACTCCAACGCCAGTACTGGAACTCGGCTTCCATCACCCACGTTTAGGAATCTTTCACCTTCTTTGAATCTTCTACTAATTCGAAGCCCCTGCAAAGAATTGCAAATATGAATTGGACTCCCGGTATCTAATACCCAATTAGTAGTATCACAGATAGAAAAATTACAAGGTGTTATCATATAAATACCTTGTCCAGCAACTCCTTGCTGGTTTTTCTTCTTAGGCCTGTTTGGATCCAGGGTTGCTATGTACTGGGGACAGTTCCTTTTCCAGTGACCCAACTTCTTGCAGTAGAAGCACTCTGCCTGACTTTTGTCAGCCCTCTTCTTCTTGGTCTGACTAGGCCCAGCATGTTGCACCTTCTTTCTTTTATTTTTCTTCTTCATCCCTTTCTTAAGGTGTTGACGACCTGCCCCCGAACCTCCCACCAAGTTCACTGACTTCTTTTGAAGCTGGTGGTCTTTCTCAAAAGTCTGCAGTAGACCCAGCAAACCATGATAGTTTACTGCAGGCTTCGTCATTCTATAATGACTGAGAAAGTCCAGGTAGGAGCTAGGCAGGGAGTTCAGTATGGCATCCTTCCCAAGTTGCTCATGCAAAGGAAATCCAAGTTTGCCCAGACGTTCTATCGTCTCGATCATGTACAGTACATGATCGGTGACAGAAGTCCCATCACGCATACGCGCGTTGAAGATGGCACTAGACATTTTGTACCTTTCAACGTCGTCTGGCATCCCAAAAGATTCCTTCAACATTTGGAGTATTTGTTCCGGTGGGCCTCCTCAAATTTCCTACTGAACTCATCATTCATAGAAGCCAGCATTATGCAGCGCACTGTGGTACGGTCATTGGTCCACTTCAGATAAGTGTCCCTGGCCACACCTGGCACATTAGGGGCTGGCTGCTCAGGTGCAGGATCCATTATCACATAAAGGATTCTCTCATGCTCTAGGACTATCCTAAGCCTTCGATACCAGCTATCGAAGTTTGGACCTGTCAGTTTATCACTGTCCAACAGTGACCGAAGCGACAGATTTGTAGGCATTTCTGAAAGGAAAACCAAAAACTTATTAGTATACATGATTTATTTAAACCTATAGACTTGGACTTATAGTCTAAGGCCCTCCCACTATTTTATTCAGGTTGGTGGCCCCTACCTCCAATCGAGAAATTACTCCTAATTTCTTAGTGGGTACTAGAATCCAGTAGACTACATATGAGCCCGACTTTGGCTGGCCCACCCACATGTATCTAAAGGTAGGTTCATAACCAATTGTTTCCCAAACAATTTCTAGTAATTTATTTTGCCCCAGGTTGCACGCCAATCGGCCTTTGGGCCTCCTATTGGGTGTCCTGGTTAGATCCAACCATTAACATGACATGTTCAAGCTTCTAACTAAGGAATTGGTCAAGCCCGACTTTGGCCAGCCCACCTGACCATCGTTGAGAGAGTTGCATTGAACCATCATAATATGAATGATAATTCCAAAGACCAGATGAGTACCAGGCCTTTGGGCCTCCAATAATCATCTTAGCCATTGGACTCATTATCACTCTCTTAATGGGAGGCTATGACCTAATTATCCCCATAATTTAGTCACTTTAGGGACCTAATAATTTTAGAGGGTTTGATTAATTTGTGACACATGAATGACATGGACCAATTTAAGTATTCTCCCACTCATTTAGTTGGGTTCATTAATTTGGTCCATGGGTACCTAAATCAGTCAAACTGATTTTCCTTAGGAAGCATGGGTTAGCTCAAGTCAATAGGCTAGTCTAATCAAGTGCTGGGACCACTTAGCCAGGCCGGCTTGATCAAAAGGCCGAGTTGCGCCATTAACCATCTTGCCTAGACACCAGCTGATAATCAACTAGCCAGGTGAGAGGTAGCCGCGACCTTGATCAGAACCTTTCTAGACACTAAGTGGTTGACCAAACCCAATTAAATTTGCCTGAAGACTTGGGTATCCACTGAGCCCCAAATCAAGTCCATTTAGATGTATGGACCGATCAATCTAATCTAATTAGATGGATCAAAAGAAAAGACCTAACTCAACATTTGATTAGATTCAATTTTTCTAATTTAGTCCAATTCATCTAACCTTAGGTCTAACCCAATTAGAGAACCTGATTCATGCTAACCCAATTAGCCCATGATTTATGATCATGTTTTAAGGTTTTTAATTCATAATTCTAAATCTTAAGTTAATCCCTTTTCAAATTTGAACCAATTTCAATTTTGAGATTTTAAAAATTTTCAAAATTTTTTTTTAAAATATTTTTACTTTCATATGTTCTTTACATTCGTTCATGGGTTCTTTCACAGTACACGTCATAGGAAATCTTTCTTGAAAAAGAAACAGAGGCTATGAAACCTCCCTATGACGGACTGCCTAGTGAATATACCCAATCCAAGATATAATTTAACACAGCATGCAAGATCTACATTAGATCTACATCTAAAACATATATTTAATCATCATTAAATAACTTTAATATGCTCTCATCATGCAAAACCTTTTAAATCTACTATAGATCTAAACTAATCATAATAAGATCTACTTTAGATCTACATTAGATTATTTATGCATAATATTATCAGATCTACTATGCTTATACATGCATTCCTAAGCCTTAACCTTGCTCTGATACCATTTGAAGGGAAAACTTGCTTTTCCTATGCATAGGATCTCAAGGTGGAAAGCATGTAATTCAATTTTAATATTCACATTGAATATAAATTAAAGCATATTAGCATATCTAAAATTTAAGAGTATGTAAAAATAAGTTTAAAATAATACCTCTCGATGCGGAAGCTATAGATGACGAAATAGCAGATCCGATCTGCAAAGAGAAGTTCCTCTTCGTGCCTTGCAAGAGCCGCATGCGCCGTTCCTCTATATCACACGCACGCCTGATGTATGTAGATAGGAGGCGGAATCCTAGAACAATGGAAGTAAAACTCTTCTCCCTAAGAAGAGACAAACTCTTCTTGATTCGACTTCTTTTGACTTTCTATGATTGCAAACGATCAGCTTTTCACAGAAAGATCTCTATCAATTTTCTTCTCTTCTCTTCCCTTTTTGCTTCGTATTTTATACACACCGTAACGTTTTTACCCGATGAAATGCATTGAATATGCATTGAAAAAAGTGTAAAAGCCCTTTAAATAAATGCCATTACGAATACCTTCATGCATTAAGTCAGCCACCTCATCAATGCATCCCTCAAACGCATCGAAAGAAGTAAAACGGCTTCAATCAATGCATGGAATCAAGCCAGCTTTAAAGGAAATGAGTGATCGGTTCCTTGAGCATCCTCCCGTTAATATATCAATAACTCCATTGCTTGGCTATTATAACTAATGGATGATCACGTATGAAACTGTAAGATTTCAATTAAAATGTCTTAATATTACAGAATTGATCCAATCAATTCCGTTGAAGTCCAAATTCAAATCCGAAAGAAGCTACTCGTAGCTCTTGAACCATACTTCACATTGGGCCTATCCGAGTTCCAATCTGAAGTGATTTATAAATTCAAAATTATAAATAAACTTTCAGAGGCTCTATTGGAAATCCGGATCGAACCACTTCGAACCCAGATCCAAACCACTCTGTTATCAGACCAACCATTGGTCCATAGTTCAAATTAACTTCATACCAGATTCATATCATGTCCCAAAATTCTATTTGAGTTACTGACTAACTCAAATCATCCTCGAAGTAGGTGCTGCCGCTAATGCCTAGTGCTAGCTAGACATAGCCAGAACAAACCCCATATGACCCATCTGATTTAGTCCCACTCAAATCAGTGATCATGCTTGCGTACAATTCATCCGACTATGTGCGTGACTCCATAGGTTCAAACCTAAGCCGGTAGCATAGGAACGCTTCCTATACTAATCGATGTGACCATCTAGCCATGGTTCCCGACGTCCGGTAGATCGAATTTGCACAAGGCAACATTCAGGAACCCAGGCTATGGTTGCCGCATAATTCATCCCCTTGTCCTAGTACTCAGGGCGAATACGGAGTTAACTGCCAACTGCAAGTCATCACCCAAGTATGTTTCAATGCAATGAATCTTTGACACCTCACAAAGATTACCTTGGCCAAGGTTTTGCTAAATTGAAACATAGTTCGAGCATTCTCTCTAACACTTAGAGTGGACAATCCCATCTTGACTCATCATTGACCCAATAAGTACTTGACTGCACCCAGCAATCTTCCGTCATCGGATTAGAAATCCGGGTGGTCCAGTGCCTAAGTACAGTGAGTTGCTTATCAAGTCAACATGATAGTCTCATGTCAAAGGGACACTTATACCCATTGCCTTTATGTGAGTTGCTCAAGGCAGTAGAGCACTCAGCAGAGCTGAGTTACTGTTCAGTGAATGTACTCCTACACTCACCCGCATGTCATACCAGTGTTATACACTCTTTGGTTTAAGAGAACAAACCAACCCATATGACATACAACGACCTACACTTGATTACGTCGTCGTCCTCGTAACGTATCATTTGGCCGCGAACCGATTTAAGAGTTACTCAACAATTCCTCCATTGTTGAATACATGTAACTCTAAGGACTACAACATATTGGAATTCTACTGAAAGATGTAAACTATATGATGTACTACCAAAATAAATCATATTCATTACGTCAACTCATAACCGTCTACAAGCTAGACGATTGGCTGTAGGACACATTTCCTTACAGCATGTACACCACTCTCCTACATCACACACACGGAGGGAGAGAGAGAGAGGACCTACAAGACACCCTATAAAGTAATGATAGAAAAAAATTCATGCTATCATGAAAGCTAGGATTTTGTCTATGGTTATTAACGAACTGGGACCTACAAGTATTGTTGTGAATCTGGTTGTACCTAAAATTACCATGGGCATGCTGTTTTGTTATTGCCCATGGGTATTCAATAAGTTGCTAATGATGAACCCTAGATCAAAGCTTGACACAGCATACCTAGATAAGCTGGTCTATGTAGTTTAACATACACATGGTTTCTATAACAAATCATGATTAGTAGCCTTCCTAATATTAATTTGATAAATGGATGCTTAGAAAAACAATGTTAATTTTCTTTCAAAACTAAAATAAATTTACTCTCACTGAACTTATGGTATATAATCATCAACCACAATCATCTCAAAACGAATGAGAACACTACTTGGTGAAATTTATAATACCATCATCGGGATGCTTGCTTGAGCCCATAGATGATTTCTTAAGTTTGCAAACCATTTTCTTTGGATCACCAAACACAAAGTTCTCTGGTTGCTTCACATAAATTGTTTCATCAATGTCACCATTGAGAAATGCTATCTTTATATTCATCTGATGCAACTCAAGGTCGAAATGTGCCACTAATGCCATGATGACTCTAAAAAGTCTTTCATTGAAACTGAAGAGAAAGTCTCTTTGAAGTCAATATCTTTCCTTTGAGTAAAACCCTTTGCAACAAAATGAGTTTTATACCTCTCTACATTGCCATTCGAATCCCTTTTGGTTTTAAATATCCATTTGCAACGAATGGGTTTCTTTCCTTTAGGCAATGGAATGAGATCCCAAACATCATTATCTTTCATGGACTTCATCTCATCTTTCATAGCATTGATCCATTCTTGAGAGTTAGAACTTTTCATAGCTTGTTGAAGTTGACAGGATCATCTTCTATCAAGTCAAAAATATTCTCATGTTCTTAGAGAAATACTATAAAATCATCCAAAATTGTCTTTCTCTTTTCTTTCGTAGATCTCCTTAATGGCACCAGTTCTTGAGGCTGTTGAGTTTGTTATTAAGATTGTTCACTAGGAACAATTTCTTCAATTTGATCGGGAAGAGCTTCTACATCGTCTTGAAGTTTCGAATCACTTCTTGATCAATGACAGGAATTATAACCTGATTCTGATCATTGTTATAAGTAATGATAGGAATCGAGGGTACCAGAATTGATTCCTCTTTAAAGACAATGTCTCTAACTTGATTTCTTCCCTCAAACTCTACATCATTAAAGAACGTTTCTATTCTTGATTCAAAAATTGCTTTGATAGTAGGATCATAAAACTTAAAACCCCTGGATCATTCAGAGTAACCTATAAAGTAGCAGTTTATAGTTCTAGAATCCATTTTCTTTTTCCTTAGCTTATAAGGCCTTGTCTCTGCTGGACATCCTCAAATATGCAAATGCTTTAAACTTGATTTCTTACTCGTCCAAAGCTCATAAGGGATCTTAGTGGCTGCTTTAGTTCGTACTCTATTGAGAATATAGGCTGCAGTCTTAAGTCTCTCCCCAAAGTGACTCTGATAAGGTCGAATAACTTATTATACTCCTTATCATATCTTTAAGAGTCTGGTTTCGTCTCTCATCAGCAACACCATTTATGTTTGGAGAGCCCCACATGGTGTATTGAGAGACTTTACCACATTCCTCTAGGTACTTGGCAAATGGTCCTGGATGTTGTTCACCTAATCATCATATCTGCCATAAAATTCTTCACCACGGTTAGATCTAACGGCCTTAATTTTCTTATTGAGTTGATTTTCAACTTCAGTTTTAAATGTTTTGAACACATCCAATGTACTGAACTTATCTTTAATGAGATACAAATAGCCAAATCTTGAGTAAATTATCTATAAACGATATGAAATATTTGACAATTCCAAATAGTTATAGGGAATGGTCCGTATATGTCCATATGGATGAGTTCTAAGACACCAAAATTTAATTAGCTACTAATCTCCTTTTATTGGTTTGTTTCCTTTTAATGCAATTTACACAAACTTAAAGTCTATGAAATCAATAGAATCAAAAATTCCTTCTGATATAAGCCTTTCTATTCTTGTTTTAGAGATGTGACCTAATCGCTTGTACCATAAGGAAGCAAAATTTTCATTAGCTAATTTATATTTTATACCTCTGAAAGAAACATGCAAAGTTTCATTAAATGAAGTAATAGTATCAAGTATATAAAGATTATCGTAGAAAGACAAGGAATCAGTACCAATAATAGTAGAATTTAAAGAAACACTAACTTTATTATTTTCAAAAGATATCTAATGTAGAAATAGAAATTAATTTTGTCTAAATGATGGTGCAATAAATATGTTCCTTAATTCTAAATAATGTCTCATCTTAAGTAATAACCTAAAGGACCATATAGCCTCTACTTTTACCGATTCTTCATTGCCTACATATATGAATCTTTCATCATCAATTGGCTTTCGATAGTTCAGGCAACCCTATATGAAAATACTTATGTGAGCAGTAGCACCGAAATCTAGCCACCAAGTATTTCTAGGTACAAAAGTTAAATTAATTTCAGAACAAATCATAGTAAGAAAAATATCTTTCTTTATACATCATATGTTATATTTAGTATAATCCTTCTTTATGTGTCTAGATTTCTTGCAGAAAAAATAACCATTCTCAAATTTCTTTTGTTTTTTTGTGAAGGACCTTCAACAGCCTTTTTATCCTTCTTTCTTTTCTTACTCTTGAGGAAGTGGCCAAATAAGCATCTCGGTCTTCTCTTGCTTCAATCTCTCTACCTCTTGCACACAAAATGAAATGAGCTCATTGTGAGACCATTTCTTCTTTTGGTAGTTGTAACTGACTTTGAATTGACTGAATTGTGCTAGAAGAGAATTAGCACCAAATGAACAAGCAAGTCCTTTGAAAGCTCTAACTTTAGTGCCTTAAGCTTAGAAGCAATGTGAGACAATTCCATAATGTACTCTCGAATGTTTTCTTCGCCTTTATATCTCATGAAAACTAAGCTTGCCAAAAGCGTGTTCATTTTTGCCTTATCATTTTTAGCAAACCATTTCTCGATCTCATCAAGGAAACCCTTAGGTGTATCATATCGGCCATAGTGCCTCAAAAAGCTTCCAGAATGCCTTTTTTGATAATCATTAGACTCATGCGATTTAAATGCTCCCATTTCTCATATTCTTGCTTGGCTTAGCAGTACTAGTTTTCGTAAGAGAAGCGGGGCGTTCAATCCTTAATGCAAGGTTCAAGTCCATACATTCCAAGAACAATCATGACATTTCTTTTCAATCCTTGAATTTGGTCCCATTAAGCATAGGAATCGAATTAATGCTAACAGATATATTAAAAGCAGATAATGTAGCTGAACAAAGAACAAAACACAAGAAAACATACTCACATCATGCCAAAATAAAACATTGAATTCAATTTAAATCCCATCGCAAGAAATCTACACAACATTAATATCTAGTCTTTGGACATCAATATTAACTTGTAAGCGATAATTTGGTGTAGTAATCAAATGCTAATAGAAAGTCTGGTTAAGCAATAGTCTTTCTTTAGGACTAATCTATAGCCCACATGGATAATCCTTATAACTATCTCATATTTATTACCATAGGTATGCATGTAATTTGGTCAAATTTTCACCTTCCTTTGGGATCGGTAAGAAAATGCATAAATTAAATACATACTACTCACTTAATTTTTTTAAATAGATTAATCTATACATGAGAGCTCACTTTGGTGGGACGATGCTTCAGTCAACCTGTTCTAGAAGTTGATATATTTTAATTAAACTCAATAATTTTTTTTTTGAATTATTTTTCAAATGACAGTAATGATAGGCTATATGTCATTAAAAAGATATTTTCATTCTTTTAAACCAGAAATTTATAGAGCACTTTCTTAATGGCCTTGTTCATATGAATGAGAACTCCAAATCTGTGAAAGAAACCTGGTATAATTTCGTTTGTTGCTAGATCTTTGGAAAGGTCCGCTCTTTTAATGCTTTTCAGTGAAACCACATCTGGTTTCCTTCGTTTATTACCAAATCTTTGGAAAGGTATGCTCTTTTAATGCTTTACGGTCAAGCCACATCTGATTTTCTTAGGCGGTGCCCTAAGAAATAGGAAAGCTGAGATCTTGACCATAGGAACCACATTATTGGAGAGGTGGAATGGGGACGTCGAATCATCCTGTGAGAGGGAGGCCTGGGAGAAGGACACCAAAAAAAAAAATCTTCTTTGAAGGACAACGATTTCACCATCCCCCCATCTAATGATGAGGTCAAAGATGGAGCACTCTAGATGGCGGCCCTTTTTAATGAGGTGGCCCACGGAAAAAGAAATCCAACGGAAGGGTAGGCTCCTTCAAAACATGCTATTCTTTATCAAAGGTGCCTCCCTTTCAAAACAGGGACGGCATAGGATGAACATGCTATTCTTTTATTCGTTGAAAAGAGAGACAGTTAGGCACTGTTTGATACATGGGATAAGAGGGGATATTCCTCAGATATCCCCTCTTATCCCCAAAAGCAATAGTTGCAGGGGTTATCTTTGAAAAAGTTTAACCAGAGAGGATAACTCATGTTTAACCATGGGTTATCCCCTAGACTTATTCCCTAAAGAACCCAGGAATAACTAAAGTTATCCCTTGATGGCAGAGTGGTAATTTTAAAAAGGTGCTTATCCCCTCAGCTATCCCCTGGATAAATGCTATCCTGTACATTTATCCAGGGATAGCCAAAAAGCTATCAAACACTACCTTAGCATCTCCCTAACGGAGATGGGGATCAGTCTTGGGACTTTTCATTACACATATGGTTAAGGTTACCCGCTTTCTCGAATCTTACCTAATTTTTTTTTTAATAAAAATTATTCATAACAGATTCAAGTCATATGAACCAATAATAAAACATCATATCAATCAAAATATTAACCTTTATTACTGCAAAATATGATTTTATTCAAGAAATATCAAAGCATAATAAGAATGAAAACCATACTTTTGCTATTCTAAGATTTTCGTATAATGATTCTTATAAAACAACAAGATGGACTCGATAATATATTCATTCATTTTGATATGCATGAATAAGAAAATAATAATTATTTTTGATATTCAATATAATGGCTCTGATACCACTTATTAGATATCAGAAAGCCGAATATGAATCTATTATCAAAATCTTTATGTCAATAAATTGAAACACAATATATAATTAAGAAAGTGCGAAATTTATACCTTGTTTTGCCATTATCGAAAATGAAGAATGTTGCCAGTTGATTTGGATAGAAACGGTGCTTCCGATTTGTTAACATAATTACAGAATTTTTTTTGATAATGATGGAAGTTATCATAAATGCTTAAATAGAAGAAGGTATCCTTTCGTAAGGACCTTTCTAAGATACTCCTTTAATGAATAAGGATCTCTTTACTAGAAGATACCCTTTTGTGATGGACTTCTTTTCCTATAAATCATATCCAAACTGAAGATCATAACCATTTGACTTTATGTAATCATATCTCTATTCAGTCCATCATAAAATTAGTGTCATGTTACCGGTATCTACACATTGTATTTCATACCAAAAAATTAATTCTTAATATCCAATAACTTTATTAGATCACTTGTTGTTGGACTAACATTATGATAATCAAATATACACATTTAAGTATGTTAGTTCACATAATTATTTTCCAACAGGAATATCTTCATCAAGCCCTGAGTTCTAATCATGCCTAGGCCATCCATTTCAGTAGCATAAACCCAGAATTTCCCTTCAATTTCATTAGTCTAAGTCCGCCTAAGCATAGCTAACAGAATGCTTGTTTCCCCCTAAATGTTGTTGATGCATTCCAGTCCCACTCTTCCAGCCTATTCTTTCTTGTTCATACTTCTAACAGAGAAGTGTCAAAATCAGTCATCTCTTGGTTTCTATGTTTTTGGATCTTTGATAACATCTAAATCAGATCGAAGGTTACTGGTTGGGAAAGGAAATGAAGAATTCTCAATGAAGTGTTCAGATGCAGTCAAATTTTGCTGTGGCTCATGCAAGCATGAAATCATGCAATGACTGATGGGACCAGAGAGATCCAAAGGTAATTTAACACAAAGTACACCAAGAATCAATTCATATATTTGAATTTACCACTCTAGCTTAAGAACTGAGCCACTTTGCTTCAAGCTTGCAGTTTATATTTCAAGTTCACATCATATATTTCTGATTTACTATTTCATTTGGTTCATATATTCTGTACAAGATTACAAGCACAGCAACTCATCCCTTCTGGGATGGTTTGCTGCCACTTGTGCTTCCTGCTACCAGACACATTTAACACTAATTTATTTGGACAGCCTACACACTGCATGCCAGGTGGTCCACCAACAGCCGCCCAAACACAATAAATTGGGTAGTTCTGGCTGTGGATATGATTGCCTCCCAAGGATCCCTTTGGTGAGCTTCCTCATGGCCTGCGTCGCCAGTCTTGAAGGCCATTAATGCTAGCAAACAATCTGGGATGAGCTGAGTTCAGCGTTTCAATCTTCTATGAAGTTAGATTTGACTTAATGAAAACAAGAAACAAAGTTGGCTAACTTATTAAATTTGATTAGACTTTAAGATATTCCACATTTCAACTGTCCGTTCGCTTGTCAAAGTCAATCACGACTTGATATAACTGCACATGACCATGACTGGTTGTACTATTTTTTTTTCCTTCCAACTTGGTCGAGTCCATGGATAGCTATGACCAAACAGAGAGAAAGGAATGGTTTGTATTGATACTACTTTTTGGAGCAAGGAAAGGTTTTGGGCTTCTTTATTTATGAGCTATGTGGCTGAAAAGAAGCTATTTTATGTGATAATTGGTTAGGTTTTAGTGCATGCTAATCATGTGGTTTATTCATGGATGGATGGCTGTAGTTCCATCGATTAAGATGTTCATTATAGATTTGATGAATATACAACCATTTTTTAATTTTTTATAGTTATTTAATAAAAGTGAATTTGATTGAAGGAAATATATTTTTAAAAGAAGAGTGCAGTGATAATAAGATTCATGGACGAAGTCTACCTATAGCAAACAATGCCTAAGTTTTATTGAATTGTTACTGAATCAAACCAAATATTGGAATGCATCTAACTAAGCCTCTTATGGCAAGCCATGCCTAAATTTTATTGTATCGGATCAAACTAGTTATTTGATTTTTTTTTTTTACTTTTATCGTCTAAATTGGCATGTAATTAAACCAAATTGCTTGCGCTTAATTGTATCTAATGCTAATGTTTGTTTAACTTGCCTTAGAAAATCATTGTGACATCTTTAGTTGATGGATACATGATGGTGACAGATGTAGATGGGATGAATGATGGCACTTTGCAACAAAATTCTATAACTACGTGATTGATATGTTCAACTCTTATATTTATCAACTTATTTGTTAGCTTAACCTATTGTCTCGCATAATTAAAATAAAAATTTTAAAAATCATTCTTATACCATCAACTCATAGAAAGCATTACAATATTTATGACCCAAATTAGAGATGTATATACAATAGACCATTTGTCGTAGTGTTGTATGTAGGTAAAATGAATAATAAAATTTATTTTGAATTGCTTGCATTGCTCAAGGATTCTGTTTATCCCCCATCTACTTTGTGAGTAAAAAATGTATATTTAATTTATTTTTTTGGCATAGAATCTAATTCTTGTAACTAGAAAATAGATTGTCAAATTTGGAAATCAATCTTGTATGAATGATATTTTGCTGGAGTAAAAGTTGGCATGCAGTTTTATATTTTTAATGTCTTGTAAAACCTGCAGGCCTACCAAGCAATCTATTTTTTTATAAACTCTTATGATATGGGGTTCATGTGCTTGTTTGATTCATCTCTAGTGGAAGAAGGTAATAATAATAATAATAATAATAAACTTTTTTTTTTTGGTCTATTAATTTGCAATAAAATATATATTTAAGATGGTACATATAGGAAGAAAATAAAAGATTAGTATTTTGTCCAAAAATATTTTTCTTTCCATGTCTCTGCCACTAGCCTCAACAAGCCTCAATTCATAGTGTTTATTTCAGTTTAATATAAAACTAATTCATGTGATCTTGTTTTCCTCAATAATTTTTTTTTTTTTTGAGATAATTAAAGAATGTCCAATTTAAGTAGCAGTGTTACATGACAAAAAAAGAAGGCCCAGAAATGAATAATAAAAATATAAACTATAAGGATCACCATCCTTCAATGCAAATGCTAAAATAATTTCTATTATTGTATGTGTTTTACCATTGAGGTTTTATGTGGCTTATTGTATGTGTGCATAATAAAGCTAAAATAATTTAAATTTTAAAAAAATTATCTACTTATTTCTATATCATATGTAAAAATAATTAAAATACAAAATATTATTAAAATATAAAAATAAAGAATTAGATCATTATATATTAGAAAGGTTATAAAAATTATGTTCATTATCATCATTTTTTATCATAAAAAAAATATTTAATTAATAATTTAATTTTTTAAATTTTTTTAAGTCTATGGTGTTAAATTAATTAATTTCTAAAAAAATAAAATATTTTATTTAACATATATATTCATCTTATTTTTATTTTTAAAATTAATTATAAAATTTAAATTTAACAATATGACATTAAAAAGTTTATAATTTTTATTTATCTTATCAGAGAAGCTATCACCCAGCCGTAATATACATAGCATAATTATTAAATTTTAAATATCCCTACCGTAATAAAATTAAAAAACCGTAAGAGGGGGCGGAAATGTCAACCAGACGAAACGCCTTCGACTCTTTCGAAATCACGTCCCTCGAATACGATCAGACGGTAAGGAAAGAACAAAGAGCCAGTCCATCTTTTCTAAAATATCCTCACAAAAATCTCCGGAGTTAACCGTTTTTATTGTTACTTTATTCCACCCTGATGACGTCATCGTCTAGTGGTCTAAGGATGGCCTCGGCTCTCGTGGCCTCACGTCATCTCGTCCAAGTGGCGCGGTTCATTGGTGGTCCAGCATTTGGGCTCGGCTCTAAATGCGCCGAAAAAATTATTTTTCACACTCACACTTTAATATATATATATATATATATATATATATATATATATATATTATTATATATAATTAATATATTTTTCATAATTTTTTTTTAATTTCTTAATAGGCTAGATCGAAAAGAAACCTTTGTTCGTTCGAAGCCTCTTTTCAATTCCTAATAGGTTAGACCGAAAAGAAAGTCTTTATTCGGTCAAATTGAACAGAAGCCTCTGTAGGTCGAGCAAAGAAAGCTGAGGGCTACAGATAAGAAGATGAGGCTAGCATAAGAGAGTCGGGCCGAAGAGAGCTGAGGGCCAAGGAGAACCTAGTCGATGCATCGAGCTAAGGGAGGCCAGAGAGGCTGAGGCTAGGAGAAGGGAGTCGGTGTTGGAAGAAGGGGGAGTTGGTGTCAACGTCTCCATCGAGAAGGGAGAGAAGAAAGGGGTGTGAAAAGAAAAAAAAAAAAGTGAAGAAGGATTTAAGAATGATTTAAAAAATTAATTTTTTTTAAAAAAATTGAGAGTGTGAAAAGTAATTTTGTGGTGGTGCGGAAGCCAAATATTTTTCTTTCTAAACTGCCCTCCCACCCTCGTGCGAACCAGGGTTACGACATAGCCGGCGCTCGTGCCGGTTTGTAAACAAGAACGGTAGTTGGAGATCGAAATTACGGAATGGATGAGGTTCGGCCACGTTGGTTACCAAGATCAGTAGGTTTGATTAATAATATGCGTCAATCAATCAACCTGTGATCTAGACTTCTAGTTGATTTTGCGGTGCTAAGGCATGTCAGGAAAATTAAATTCAATCGCGTAATTGGACTATCGTAAGAAATGAAAAAATTAAAAAATAATTTCAAATAAAAAAGATTGTATAAATGATTAAAATTCAAATATGGCCTTCAATAGGTTTTAAATAGATCAGACTGTATTGTTGAATCATGATTGATCTTGTTATGATTTGATCTCATAATTAGATTAAAATTTTAAATTCTTGAGTAGACTCATCATCAAATGCGATGCAAAACTAATTCAAAATATTTAAATTGATGATAAAATTAAACCAGATTGTATTTGCATTTGTATCAAATATCTAACTACTATTTTATGATTAAAGTCTAGTAAAAATAAATCAATTAAATTTATAAAAATAAATATTAAAATTTTATTTTAAAAAATTTTAATTCTATCTATAATATTTTTAGATTTAGAAAATATAATTTTCAAAATATTTTTTTTAGTATACTTAAAATACTATAAATAAATATAAATATTTAGATATAATTAAATAAAAGTATGTGAAGAGAAATTTAATTGTTAAAATAAAAAAATAATTAATTTAAATGAGGGTCCATCCAATGTTTGGTAAAAATAATAGAAGTAAAGGATTGAAAATAAAATGTATACAATTTTTGATTATAGACCAAGCTGATGAGTTTACTTTAAATATTTAAATTAGATTTAAAACGATATATGGGTTTGAATAAAAAAAAATTAAGATATAAATTTTGCATGAAGCCATGAACTCGAGCGCGAATCATCGCACGATGAAGGGTGTACCAAGACTTTTTCAACGGCGATGATGTTTTAAACCACCGGAGGGCATGCGGTCATAAATTAAAATTCCTTCCTCCCCGAAACATTCCGCGCGCGTGCGACGACCTGGAACCGGTGGTCGTCCACCCGGGACTGAGATCACCGTACACGTGTGACCCGCGCCCCGGGACTACGGCTTCCAGACCGCACGCGTGCGCCGCCCTGTCCCGCTCCCTTCCTTCGGCCACGTGTCCTCTCGCGTACTGGTCGATCGCGAGTCGCCCGCGTCCGGCCGGCTCGTCCGCCACGGTCTAATGACTCTAATCAAAATTCGAAACCTTTTTATTAGTATTAGAATTACTGACATAATTAAGTCTATCCGGCATAATCTATTCTTATCATTTATTAATTGCTAAAATCGGTAAAAATCTCTCGCTGTTCGAAGCGTCGGTCGAGAAGCCATAAAAGAAAGCCCCGCTCCGCCTAGGGTTTCTAGAACGTCTTGTCCGCCATCGAATCCAGGGTTACTTCCATTTCCTGCTGGAATTCGATCGAATTGGAGGGTTTTCGGATGCTAAATTGCCGTGGTGCAGGCTAATTGTAGAGTCCCTTTGGTGGTTTGCCGGAGAGGGAGAGAGCTAGGGCTTAGTGGCATGTGACAATGCCCGCCGCCGAACACCAAGGATCGTCGGCGCCATTGTTGTCCACTGGCCGTTCGATCCTGAGACGGCGGGATCAGGTCCACGCCATGGACGCGGCCCCCCACCAGGAGGCCGGCCTGGACCAGAACCTCGATGCCTTCCCACGCCGCATCGCAGCCCTCTTCCAAGACCTCGCCGGCGGCGGCGACGATGAACTCCTAACTCTCTCGTGGGTCCGGAAGCTCCTAGCTGCCTTCCTCGTGTGCCAGGAGGAGTTCCGCCTAGTGCTCGTCAACTACCGCGCCAACGTCGGCCGGCCGCCGCTCGACCGGATGATCGCCGACTTCTTCGAGCGCAGCGTCAAGGCGCTCGACGTCTGCAACGCGATCCGTGACGGGATCGAGCACCTCCGGCAATGGTGGAAGCATTTGGAAATCGTTCTCGTCGCGCTCGCTGATTCCCGGCAGCAGCGACGTGGGGCACTCGGGGAAGGCCAGCTCCGAAGGGCCCGAAAGGCCCTCACCGACCTCACCATACTGATGCTCGACGACAAGGACGCCGCCGGCTCCGTTCTCTCCCACCACAACCGTCCTTCGGCCGTAGCAGCGGCTCCTCCTCCAGTCGCGGCCACCATCAACACCAACGCTCTCCTGGCGGCCACTTCCGATCGCTTTCCTGGAGTGTCTCCCGGTCATGGTCTGCTTCCCGCCAGCTCCAGGCCATCGGGAACAACCTCGCCGCCCCACGCGCCCACGAGGTCGTGGCCACCAGCGGGTTTGCAGTCGCTGTCTTCGCCATGAACTCGGTGCTCCTCTTCGTGATGTGGGCGCTTGTCGCTGCAATCCCCTGCCAGGACCGTGGCCTTGGTATCCACTTCTCCATCCCCCGGAGCTACCCGTGGGCGGCCCCCATCCTCTCGCTTCACGAGCGAATCGTCGAAGAGTCCAAGAAAAAGGACCGGAAGAATTCGTGCGGGCTATTGAAAGAAATCCATCAGATTGAGAAGTGCGTTCGCAACCTGACGGAATTAATGGATGCAATCCAGTTTCCATTGACGGGGGAGGAGGCAGGGATAAAGCTGGGAGTGGAGGAGCTGGCCCAGGTTTGCAAGTCCATGAAGGGAGAACTGGACCCACTGGAACGCCAGGTGAGGGAGGTGTTCCATAGGATTGTACGCAGCCGAACCGAGGGGCTTGATTGCTTGCCTCACACTCCCGAGTGAAATCTCTAGTTGGGGTTTCGTCAGAATGGGATCAAAATGCCACCTTTCTTGTATTTGGGTTCACGAGGGAGGCGATGGAGTGAGAAACGACCGGAAAAGATGGATCAAATATCTCAGCCCCCAAATAAGCAGGTAGTGCTCTTGTATTTACCTTAAATGCATTCTGTGAAAAGGAAGGATGGGATTGAAATGTCTGTTACTGATGGTGCCAGGTCTAGCTTCGGTGTCTTTGTTGTATAATTTTCTATTGATTTGCTGGGTTCTTGAATCCTCCATGAACATAGACAATTGCAGGAGTGGCTTTTTACCTTATGAAAATAGTACTTCATTTCCTTGAGAACTTTTGCATTGCATGAGTTGTTTTGTGAATCTTGCATTTCATTTTTTAATTCATAGAAGTGACATACAATGTGATTAAAAGGGTCAAATGGAAAGTGATAAAGAAATGGGCAAGGTTGTTTACTTTTGCATCAGAAATATTAAGAAATGAGTTGCTTATGGTGGTTAATTTTTGTTATATAGGATGCATATCTCATCACAAAATAATGCAGTTATGATGTTTGTGAGAATATTTTTGTCAGCCATTATGCTGCTGTCTCATGCTAACCTGTATTTGTGGTTGTAAATGCAATCCTAAATGATTGCTTTCTTGAATTTGTATCATTGTTAGGTTTAAAAGAACAGCATATCAGCCTGGATGGATATGGATTGATGAAGGAAGTGGATAATGATTCGTGCAGACGCTATTACCTATAAAAGATAGCAATTTAGATGGTGCCGAGTTAAATTGATTCATAAGCATATCCTAAGGGGACCCTCTTCCTTGTATCAAGATGGTAGGGAAAGAAATAAAATGTTTTAAAAAATACATCCTTATCATAAATGCAGTTCATAAAGCATTTTTATGAACAAATACTAAGCTTCAATTGCCAAGTAGAAAATAATGAGAATCTGAATGTAGTCCAGATCTTATCCTCCAAGTGTTACCATTTGTTTTCATACAGTCTACCAAACAACTATGGACTAAGCAGCCAATTCAGTAAACCTCTAAATTCAAGTGGTAAGTGTGACAGTTTCGTGAAAAGAACACCACAGCTCTCAACCTGAAAGTTTTCTTTTCTCCATGAAACCAAACATTTTCCCTCTAGGATATTGTCAGTACCATCGTCTGGTTTTTGTTTGTGTGTAATGGTTATCCAGACAGGAATGCAATTTTACTTATTCTGTTTTGCTAGAAGACTAGTAGAAGAATCGAGGAAAAAGAAGTTACATTTCGTTAAGTCAGTTCATTATGTTTAAATTTCTTATGATTTCTTAAAACAAACATCAAAATAAATTGTGGATGCTGTGGAGCAGTTAACCAGATATCTTGGTTATTTAGTTGGGATCAAGAGTTATGCCTGATTAGATGATGTAACATGTTCAAGCTAATTGTAAGAAGTGGACTAAGACTAAAGTGGTGGGAGAATGGGCTTAGATTTGATTGTGAAATGTCTGTAGAGTATTTTAGGAGCAGTGTGGAAGAGCTATGAATTGTCATTGGTCTTAGACAATCCATTTATCAGGTTCGGCATGTGGGTAAGGTTAAAACTTGAATGAGGATGAACTACCTAAAATTTTTGAAGGATTTGTTGGATCAAATTGTATATCACGTTGATGAGAATAATGAATAAATTGAAGAAAAAAATTGGATCTATTAATGAATTCTTTATGGTAGATGATGAAACAAGATAAACTTCAGAAAAACTGTGAATTGCTAGGTTTGACAAAACAAAACAGAGTGGCAATAATTGCGCTTTGAATGGTGTATCTTCGGGATCATGATACCTTATATCAGGTTTTGGACTATTTGAGGATTGCAAGGAAATTGGTGATCTGAACATAGTCGTGAATGAATTAATTTTCTACTAGTTTAATCCTGTGAAAAATTTGCTTACAAAAGTGATGTAATTATTCTACACCCAAAAAGTAGAAAGTACACAGCACACATATTCCGATCATTTGGGAGAGTAAAAACCTAGAATGGTGCATTCATCTTGTATACCATTTGCAAAATTGTTGACATGGTTATCTTGTCTTTTTGCTGGATTTAGCACAAAATAAATGGTGGGTTATTTGGAAAGAGTTGAACCAGTGTCTTGAGTATTACAGGTTTGATAAGGATAGTCTTTGGCATTTCTTTGTTAATATGGGTTTTTTTATTATTTTTACCCCAGTAATATAGGAATTGGCTCCCTATTAGTGTTCTTTGTTGGTGAACTGTTGCTTGTTGCATAGGCTGTCATATGTATGCCTTGTTTATATAGCCCTTGCTTTGTCTGGCTATATGTATTGGATACAGTACATTTTATTCTGGCTAGGATTATGCAATATTTTTTATATATTTTTGTTTGAACTTCAATGTAGGTTCTAAATTTCTCAGAGGAAGGATGCCAATAACCTGTAGAAATAATTTTGATTTATACTGGGATGGTTAACTGTGCAAGCTATTTTCTTCCTTGTACTAGGAGAAGAAAAATTCTACAAATGTTTTATTATGGACTTTGGAATGTGGATCACAGAGTGTAATTTGTGACTATAAGGAGAATTTTTATTAAAAGATTTAGAATAAAAATGTGAAGGACATGCATACAAGAGCAGGCACAAGTTTAATCATTGCAGCGGTCTGCAAATTAAGGTTTTTTGATTGATGTACAACACGGCTAGTCTTGAATATTGTGGAATTTATGAGGAAGATTATATATAATGAAAGGATGCTAGTGTCGAATGCTAAATTGATTTTATGAAGGAGAGCAGAGATAAAGGTCTAAATGCTGGCAGGACTAGTATCCTATGTTATTTTGGCAGAACCATGATAATTGGGCTACAGTCAAGATTTTTTGTCCAAAGATGCCTTAATGTGATTGTATCTGTTATGTTGGATACACTATTGTATAGAAGAATGAGACATGAAAATTTGTGCCTGCTTTGTTTTCATAAGGCTTGTCAGAGTACAGGATTAATTTTTTTCACACATGGCATGACTAGAGAATGTGTTCGGAATGCAATGATACAGAGATTTCAACCAAACTACTTTTGACTGCCACTGAGATTTAATGTAGACTAATATGATTCATACGGAGGAGAATGTTAAACTCTGATGAAGCCTATGAGTTAAAGTAGAGCACAACATACTGTTAGATTCCAAGGTTCAGGCATCTGTTAAATATGCTAATTGCTCCCTTCGGGACTGTCTCATCTCAAATACACCATGAAGGGTGAAATGGATATTGACACCTTTTTTAATTTTGGTGTTCAGTTTGATTAGGAACTAACTGCAGAGTAGGATGGCAAACCTCCAAATTGAAAGAGTACATTCTTGTTTACTCTTCTAGCTGACCATGACTTTTTCCAATGCTTCCTCCCTTTTTTCTTTTGCTTCTAGTCAGTTTGCTTGTTAATTATGTTGAGAATAATATATCATTTCATATTATTAAGGTAGATCAAATGCATGGTTTATACAGTTGTCTCACTAAGCGCATTATTGAGTTTAACCGTGCCCTGTATCCTGAATTTTACCAGGTTGATTAATTAGAAAAGTTATCAAGATGAATTAATGAGTAACTGATCTTTCTTCTTTAACATTATCATACTAGGAATTGTACAAACCTGATTCCTTATTTTGGCCAAACTATCTTGTTTATCATGATCTTTTTCAATCTCTCTAGTGTTGCTTTTTAGTTCCTTTTAGTTAGGGATTTAAACATAAATTTTCCTGATATTACATCTTTGCCCAACATGATGTATAATAAATAAATAAATAAATGGATGAAAAATTACTTGTTCTAGTGCTTACTGGCTTAAGATTTCTCATCTATTCATAGGTCCAGGGGACACCTGAAGTCATCTCATTGCATTGTGATTTACAACCTTGATAGCGAAGTATTGCATGGCCCCAAAATTATACAGTGCATCTCAAGTCTAAAATATTATCTTATTTGTATTTTCTCTGATTGTGCCCTTTTATCTTTTTTCTTTCTTAAAAAAATTCTGGCCATTTGATTCATTGGACCAGCTTATTCTTTGATTACCTGAGTAGCAGTCACAGGTCAATGGTTCACCCTCCTCTCGCTGAAGCTTGAACTTTTTTTTTTTTTGGTCTGGCAACACCATCAACACGCAGACAAATGTTCTGGACAACATATGTTTATCCTCAATTCTAATATCTGTAGTTATGAAGAAAGAGAATCTACTTGTGGTGAACTGAAGCTAACTAATCTTCTTGGTTTTGAGATAAAAGGAGCAGCTTATAGCCTCATTATTCAAAGTCACAGCTCATAGCCTCATTATTCAAAGTCAGATCCAGTTGTTGTGTGAAATGGTTTAATGGCTGAAGTGATGGTAACTGATTGAAACAGGGATGCTTAGCATTTATTAGCTTGGACTTTGTTTATCTTTGCAATATCTCCTCCATGAAAGAAAGATGCATCTGTGTCTACGCAGCACCTTAAATCACGTGTATAAGTTTTTTAACAAGCCTTCACCACGCTCGGTACTCTCCTAGCAGAAGTTATTTTCATAGAAAAGAAAGGAAAAAAAAAATCATGTAAAAAGAAATATTGATTGGTCTTCTGATCAAGCTGAAGCCTTCTTTTTTACTTCAATCAACAGCTCCTTTCCTAATTGGTAGCATGACACGAATTAGTACTTAATCTGCTGCAAATGTACAGATTAGTTTTCCCGAGATTTGTTTGTTGCAATGGTTGCAGGATACAAGACTTTGGTGTATAATATATCAGCTCGTTCACCACCAAACTTTAGTTGGATTGCCAAGGGTGTCAATCCTCGTTCGGCTTTATGCTTTATCATGGGGGTTCTCTGTGTTGTTTCTGATTGTAAATTATCAAAACAGGCAGAGATTGTTGTGTCGCTGGCTGAAACTTTGGAGTTGTTGAGCGTTTTGAGATTGATCAGAGGTGCCAATCCACTTGGATCGAATACATAACCCTTGCAGTTCAACTTCAGTGTACGTATGGATTAGGATTGAAGCTGTCTCAATACTGCACCCAGGTAGAACTTTCGAATGAGGAAAAACTGTATTTGAATTCCCGTCCCTAAGCCTATGCCAGGGCCAGTAATCAAAAACTGTCTACTCTTAAAAGGGAAGCAAAAATTCCGAGTTTACATCTCGCTTGTACCAAGGGACTACCTCAAGTCCCCTAAGTTCTGAGCTATATCCTGGTAAGCCAGCTTTGCGAAGAAAACTCAGGGAGTATGAGAGACAGCAAGGAAAGGTTGCAACCGTAAGCCGTGCAGCTGCGTCCAAAAACAAAGCCTACTAAACTTAGCAGAACATTATAAAATAGAATTTTAAAATTAGAGGCATAACTTATGGCTAGTTTTATAGAGTAGAACGGTCTGTTCTCGTGGACAGCCTCACACAGTCAGAACATTTCTGCAATCATGTACTTGTCAATGCTTGGCTGCTTTTTATTTTTTATTTTTATTTTTTTTAAAAAAATCATCATCTTGTCATCAGGCAACATAAGGTACAAGACCAGCTTAGGACCCATGGAAGAGCTAAACAAATAAATTCAAAAGTGAACGGCAGATGGACAACAGAATGCATAAAAAAGACAATCTCTTTTCAGCATGATGATGATGCAATACATGTATTACAAATGAAGGGTATCATGAAAAATATGAAACTCTTATTGTAGCATCAGCTCATTTCTCTGATTACCAAAGGTGACCTTCCTACGCTGCCCTAACCTTTGATGTGAACATACTCATGGAAAAGATTTAATCATAAACAACAAGCTCTACAAATACATAATTACATTTCTTAAAGCTAACAAATGATTACCGATCTCCATGTTCCAAAGCTTCCTAAGTGCAAAATTTACAACATAACCATGAATGTTTCAATTCCAGCATCACGCTATGCCCAGCTCCTAGTACTAGAAAATAGGTTTAAGGAATGTGTTGCTCGTCATTCTTAGCAGCTAATGGATGACTCCTCGTGTTAATATTGGAAAAGGTTCTGCAAGCAAAAGAGGGAAGCTTCTAGCTGTCAAAAATTTGGGTAATGGTCAAAGGAAGAGTTCTGGATAGGACCACATAATAAATTTCACAAATATGTCAGTCTCCAGAAACTCAATGTGGGCTGCTCGGCCAATGATCGTATTCAAGTTTCTCCCTTGAGTAGATTGGTCAAAGTTCACATCACATCGCATAAACACACGCCTTTGAGATGAGGGAGCACGAATCTGATCCAAGCAGTTGTTCAGCATTTCCATAAAGACTTGTGCCTTCTTTGAGTGATCCCAAGACGATGCTTGGCATAGCTCAATTCTGGCTGAATGATAAGGAACATAACCATCCTGGCCAAAGAAGGTAAAATGCAGTGAGGCAAAGTTCTAATATGTAGTAATATGTTATATTTTCATGGTAAAGGGCTGGGTAGTAAAATAAACAATACTTAGAAATTAAGGGGAAAAATCAAACTCAGTAACAGCTAACAAGATAGTGCTAATCTTGCACCATATTTGCTGCTATTTAGACAATATTTTTCAGGAAATTCGGCAAAATAAGAATTGGCTCTTCAGCAAAACTTTAAGTTTCAGAGAAAGCCACAACATTAGAAAAAAGAACACAAAAAAAAGGTTATTACACATTTACTGAGAATATGTCAACAAGCAGAAGTGACTTGACATTGAAATGCTTATTATGGAAATATATAGCAGAAGATGGGTTACTGAAATATATAGGATGAATGGGGAAAAAAATTTAAAACCAGTATCCGTGCTAGTAAGTTATCTTAAACAAAAGGCTTGCCCTTTCTTTCACCTTCATGATTGCTTGGATACTGCAATGTCTGGTGTCAGAATTGTTGTAGGTTATTACACATTTACTGAGAATATGTCAACAAGCAGAATTGACTTGACATTGAAATGCTTATTATGGAAATATATAGCAGAAGATGGGTTACTGAAATATATAGGATGAATGGGGAAAAGAAAATTAAAACCAGTATCCGTGCTAGTAAGTTATCTTAAACAAAAGGCTCGCCCTTTCTTTCACCTTCATGATTGCTTGGATACTGCAATGTCTGGTGTCAGAATTGTTGTAGGGTGGGGGTGGAGTTTCCTATGAAATCATTCCACGGTAGAATAAACAAAAGAAATGTACAGCTTGTCCATACAAGCCAAATCATCCAGGTAGAAAAATCCTGTGGCAATTTCATATATATACACAGGTACTATTATTTTATGTACATGACTAAATGGCAAAAAGGGTAACCGATATACCGTAGAAACAAACATATACTTAACAGATGCATCAAATTCATATGAATCCACACATTTTCTCTAGTAAGTTTCCCATTTCATCTATTTGTGTTGTTCTAAAACATCATAGTATCTAGGCATGTAGCTGCTTTTGTTGAAACTAGCCATATCTATAGATGAATGATTGAAACACAGCAGAAATTTTAAATTACATTATGATCATTAAGAGAATGCTGTCAGCCTTGAAAGTGAAAGACGGTTTATGCAAGCTAATGTCACGTTGAGCAATCACATGCATTTGTTAATACCACAGGTATTTTAATTTAGATATTTGCAATAAAGTACTAAAAATTTAATAAGACAGTTCATGAGGTATTAAAAAGAATATATGTAGGTCTCATACAAAAGAATAATGATAATAATTTATATTGTTTCCAACAAAGGACTGAAAGATTTAATAAGACAGTTCAAATGGATTTTTTTTAAAAAAAAAATTGTAGGTCGCATCCAAATTTATTTATATTTGATTATGGAAGTAATTGAAGAGTCCCAAGCGGGGATAGGAAATATAATTAAAGAGGTGATAAAAGAGAACAAGGTTTCAAGATTTGTTTCCATATTTTGGTGCACATGGCATGCCTTCAAGAGTATGTTAACAGCATAATCATCCCATCCATCAGAGAAAGAAGTCATTATTATCAATGCAGAAATAAATAATACCTGTGGTGAAGATAATAGGATAATGTTCTTAAAATTCTCCAATGTCTTCTGCTGAAAAAGGATAAGCAAAAGGTATGAGCCTCTTTTTATTTGTGAGCAATACTGAAGTCAGTAACAGATCAATAGTACACATACATGTATCCATCTAGCTGGAACATGGCTTGTCAGAAACTGGTATAGAGGGGTATGCAAATGCATGTTTAGGGAGGGGCGAAATATTAATCATATCAACAGTTGGAATGGATTTGAAGAAAGAATTTTAAAAGATATTAGATTGGTAAAAGATTGATATCAGGGAGGGAGGTAGGCAACTTCGTATAATCTCAAAATCCCTTGTTTACAAGCAAGTCATAACAAGTGGAGAAATGAGAGAGAATCCAAATCTTATAGAGGAAAAAAAACGCTAAGGGCCCATTTGGCTCAGTTCAGCAGGATAGACCAGATTGGAGTGTAGGGTAGCCCTTTTCCCTTCCACCCAGCAATCTCAGGCCCATAATATCATAAACTTTCCTACTGCCCTGCAGCAAGGACTAAATCACCAGTCGTACCATCCCATACTAAAGGGTAGATACCATACCTTCTAGGAACTGGCACATGGCAGATCCTCAAAACCAATATATGAGCACCAACTTTAAATCAAGCCCATACCATAATATCAAGCTTGATGGTGTTTTTACACCTATTTCATTATTTAACATACTGTGACATTGTGGTCATATTATGAAACCAGCCAGCAGTACAAGGACGTACTGAGATTTTTAAAACATTGCCATGACCCCCCCCCCCCCCCCCCCAAAATTAAAAAAAAATAAAAAAAACCAAATAACATATTAAATCACAAGCAAATCACATAAATCACTATCCATAAATACCAAAAAAGCAGATTAGCCATAGTAGACATCTGATTAGAAACAATGCTCCTTTAAAATGGTGGGAGTGAAGGACAACCAAACCAAGCAGCTAACATAGAATTTTTATGATAAATCTAGTTGAAGTAATGATTAGAATAATTATGATGAGGTTGAAACTCCAGCATCAGAAGAGTACTTACAGTATCTTGTTAAGTGATTGTCTTTTTGAAGTTTTGAAGGCTATCTTGTCAAGTGATTGCCTTTTTAGAGGTTTGATGGCTTAAGAGAATAAACATTTTTAGACATAAAATTTGATATTTGATTCTGAGTATGCATTCATATAATGCAGATTCAACAATATCACAAAGGAGTTGGTGAGCCAAAAACAATACAAAACAACAACTGGTTCACTATGTGCCACACTCTGGATCCCAACACCACCCTCTGATAAACAATCTGGTTGCATTACCTCACAAAGCTTGTAAAAAAAGGTATTTTGGAGGTCTGTTTCATCACTGAAAGTAAGCTGATGAATGCACTGAGCCCCTTTGAGTTTCTTCAGTAGCCACAAACCAGAATTGAACAAAGAGTTTGAGCTGTAACAATATCCTAAGTGGGGCCCAGATACTGACATGTATGTATGGAGGTGTTTTAGAAATGGCGCCATCATGCTCTCTGTCAATTTTAAAACAAGTATTAGAATGATATATGGATAGCGTGTAAGGGACAGTGTGTGCACGGAACATCATAGAAGTTGTGAATAAATACCCGATAAGGCAGTTCTTATAATTATGTTCCCAATGGAATGCCCAACGAAGCTAATCTTAATGTCTTTGCAACCTCCATATTTGAAAGCTTATCCATTTTTCTTCTAATAAATGCAATCACTTCTTCAGCCAACCGGTTTCCCATTTCTCTGAAATCTCCAGAAGTTTTTTCTTCATTAGCCTCTGACATGAGACACTCAACTCCAGGATCTATCAAAAGCCATTGATTCCGAACAAGCCGTAAATCCAGATGGTGTCCCTATTTTGATGTAGATTGAAGTAAAAAAGTCAACTAAACCACAGTACAAGCAGTGGATACATTACTGTCAATTGGAAAGCGTTCTCTCACTAAAATGCACCATGGTCATAAATAGATATATGATAAAACAGAGACACAATAGTCATAAATAGAAGTAGAATGGGGATCAATAACAGATGAAGACACACAATTAAACCTCATCAAGGCTGAATCATATGCACTATCTTTGGCACTTCCCTGCAGTTGATTCTGAGTTCTGAGCATATACATCTTACAATTTTCTGTTTATCTAAATCATTCAAAATACTTCTATAAAACTCGCATACTTTGTGCTATATAATTTTACATATCATCCTTTCCTCACAACTATAGATAAGTAAATTCAATAATTAAACAGAGTTTATACAACATTTCATTTCAACAAACTGACTAGATGGGAACCAATGGTGAAAACAGATCTCAAGTAGAAAGAACAAGGTTTATAATGTTTATTTCTAGTAATTCCTTCTTTTCACCTTGGTATAGAAGAAATATGTTTCTGATAACAAAATGCTGATCATGGATAGACTGATCAGCGGTTTGGGATATGCTGAAATAGTGCAGAATTATTCAAAGTTCAGAATTGATATGGAAAATAATTTTACATCACAGGGACAAAGGGCACCATACATTTCAGTTCTGTTTTTGTAGCATGTTGGATTCAGTCCAAAATTCCAAAAAAGAATTAGTGGAAGATTCTTGTCAACTAACTACTTGGGCATTTCTGTATAGCTTCTTAGTCAGTTTTGCTGACTGTCCAGAAAAATCCTGGTCGGACTAAATGATCAAAAAAGTTAATAATGTAGTCAAATGTTCTATAGCACATTTTGGGATCGTAAAACCATTATAAACAAGTTTTAAAAGCAGTCAATGAAGAAATAATTAAATGCAGCTTTTAAGCAGAGTCACATATACATTAGTAATAAATTTTCTAATAGTAAGAAAGGGGCAGAGAGAGATGATATATATTTAAGAAGGTAAATGATCACATAAGTGGAACAAATTTAAAAGAGTTCACTGCTACTCTTTTTCACTAGATTTATTTTTTTTCATTGCTGTTGCCTCAAAAAGGTTTTGGAGTAGGTGCCACTAAAAGGTAGAAATAGCATAGACCTTTCTATCAAGTAGTTACAAGAGACAAGTTGGATTAGCTTCAAACTTGTCGAAGAATAGTCATGTAGTATGAAAATCCTGAATTTCATAGCTTGCCAATAAAATCATGGATCCATAACTATTCCAGTAAAAACTATAGAATTCCCATCCTAAAGAACTTTTAAAAAAAATGCAAATTGAGTATAGATGTACCATGATTTTCAAAAGAAAACTTGAAAACAAAAAATTTCTCGATCAGATTTCCATTGCTGAAAACTTCTTTAATTTACAATACTAATTCCCCTGCCTTAAAAGCTAAATTTTTATCTACAACTGCAGCAAATATAAGGAAGCAATGAAAAAATATATACAAATGTTTAAAGATGTGGAAATGCATCAAACAAGCATTTTTCATAGCCAATTATGACATAATCCTGAATCAACAAAATATATTTCTTTGAAGCAGGTTCACTATGGGTCTAAAGGCATTCCAGCAAAGCATGGCAGTCCCTTTTCACATTATATGAAGAAATCTTCATTCAGGAATTTAATTAGTAAAGACAAATCAGATTCATATAAAATAACAACAAAGCTTTAATCCCAAATTAGTTGAAGTCAGCTACATGAATCCTTTTTAACCATTGAGCTCATTAGACAATAAAATTTGAAAAACAACAGGTAAAAGGCATCAAAACAAAGCAATATTATATATGTGTTTGAAATGATGGTGGACATTTAATCATGTAATTGATTCTTAAAGAAGAATTTGTGTGTCATGTGCAAAAGCCCTTGATTTATGGAGAATATAGAAACAGAGTGCCATAGCTAGTAACTAAAGACATTTTCTTAATGCAAAAAGATGCCTAACACAACAATGGAAATTAATGCAACAACATTAAAGGATGCAGGTATTTTTCAAAAGACATGATCTACAAAATTAGGATAAAATAAGTCAGAGAAGTGGATAACAATGAAAGGGCTAAAACATCAAGTTTTAGATAGCTACCAAAGAAATTAGATAAAGGAATCCATTGAAGAATATAAGGAGTGTGCTCTGACCTATGAGAAAAAAAGGAAACATTTAGATTTCCCAAACTTGTATTAGCTTAAATCTAATTTAGATTTCCCAAATTTGTATTAGCTTAAATCTATGTGTGAATTAATAAAATGTCTGAGTACAAGAAAGAACATGCAGGCAGGGGAGAGGAGCCATAGATCCTAAGCCAAACAAAAGAAAGAAAGAGAAAGAGAGAGAGACGAAGACAATGGTTCATGCAAATGCAAATGGACAACATTATGGGCAGCTTAATTAAATAGTATGAAAGCCAACATTATGGGCAGCTTAATTAAATAGTATGAAAGCCGATGGCTATAAAACAACGCAAAGAGAAACCACTCTGACTTTATTTTATACACCATGTATATACAGATGACAAGATAATTATAAGAGTAACAATAATAAATTGGAAAAGTCCCCAAAGTTAAATAAATAGGGCAAGTTATGTTGAAGCAATCAAACAACTCCATGGCTTTATGCAACATATTGATCTGTTAGAGTATGAGAAGCATATTAAATAAAAAATTATCATTGAAGGTGGAGCACGAACCTGAAATCCATGCACAAAGACAACAACTTTTAGTATGCGGCCATTTTTCTTAGCACCAAAACCAAATTTTGGTGCCATCTTTTCTACAGTCCCTGTAGGTATTGCAACTGTCACATTGTGATTCGAAGAGTGCAAGGGTGAATTGTCACTAGAACCCGGAAGTGGAAAATTCATGATATGTTGTTCTACAAGAACAACAGGAACATGAGAAGGATTGCCAAAGATTTGCAAGTCTTGAATAGACCGACTGTTAATCTGCAGAGAGCTCACATTCTTCAGAATCTCCTGGAAGAAACATATATTCAACCACTAAAAATATTTACAACCATAACAATATCTCACCTTCATTTGTCCAATACTTTTTCTATGCAGTTCAGCTCGCATAATTGCACACTGTGCTGGCTGCAAATACATAAATCCACACTCTTGAATAAATGGTAAATGACCTCATACATAATATTTGACAAGAAACTTCTACAAAGTTTGAAACTACAGAAAACAAGTTTCATATTTAATGCCCGGAAATTGATGGCAAAGTTTTAGGCTCAGAGACATAATTACATCGTCACTGGATTTTCGTGGAGTTCCAATTTTTCCAAGCCCATTACGATGAAAAGAATCATCCACTCCACTTCTTAAATAACGATGAGGAACTTCAATCTTCGAATGAACCATCCATATAGACCATTCTGCTTTTCGACCAGAAGCCCAAGCATCGTATAGATGTTCAATTATCCTAATCCTGTTTATCCTGGAGAGGAACAGAGCAATTTCAATTATAAGAAATTGTTACAAGTTCACAGCCGCACACTGTAAGATCGATGCAGAGATGTCATATATAGTATGCATGGATGCATCTAAAAATTTTAAGTCAACATGCAATTTAAGCAATTCAATACAGCAAATAGACCGAAGGATATCAGCAAGGGTAGAAATGTATTGTGTGAAAACCAAGCAATTCCAACTTTCTAGTCTCAGAACGGTACTGATGAGCGATACAAAATCTTGAAGCAATATCAAACTTTATTGTTTGTTCTTATTTGCTTGAAAAGGTTGGACAAAAATCAGCACTTAAGTCCTTCTCCATGACCAAGACTCCTACAAGCCAGAGCAAAACATTGAAGATTACAAGCTTCTTTCGCTGCTTATGATGTTGTATGTGTGTCTTACTATGATATGCAGCATTACATGTAACAAGTGTATATGCTACTCAATGCATGCATACGTAAAATACAACCATACATATGATTGCAGGTGTATAATATCCTGAAATCCATTAGTCATAAAAGTGCCCAAGACCCACTTCCATTAGACATGACTGGATCACATAGTCCAGAGCATTGGTCATTTCTTATCAATCTTATCCCTTCTATGCTGTGAATAAGTCAAAATAATCAATTGTTTCATTGATCAACAAGTGGGTGAAATAAGGTTAGGTAGTTTAATCTCCGATAAGCAAGGCCAAAGAGCACCTGACGTCCTCTTCCTTGCAAACTAGCTACCGGCGCTCAACTCTTCTAGTGAACAAGTAAACTAGTTGGGTAACAAAAGAAGGTCCTCAGATCAAAGTCAGGAATGAGAATAATATCACTTGAAGTACAGCCAGAAACAAGGTTTGTCCTCCCCCTCAAGCCGTAATCCATTTTGTGCCCCAAAAGGGAAGTCAAGCAAGAATCAGGGAACTTTATCCACACCTGACAAAAGAGTTTGGCTGTACAATTGAATTTGATTCATTCAAACTGATTCCCAGTTCAGGGGTTCAAGCCAGGTAAGGCACAATAAAGGTTGGTGAACACAGTAGGCACCTTACAAATCAATACATGAAAGATCTATCAAACACAAAAACAAAAAGGAGCCCAAATTTGTATTATATTATATTATATAAAATAAGGAAAAAAAATCTAAATGGTGAAAAGATATGGACATCGGACAAAGACTAGAATTTAAATGAAACCTGGCTCTTCATATGGTAAAAAGCAGGGGAAGTGACTAAAATATTTATAAGACATGAATAGTTTTAAAACTGCTGAAGTGGAAACACATCATGATCAACATTATCAATCACAACATCATGATAAATTATGATATTAAGCTCAAATACCATCGCCTTAACAAATTTATTTGACAAAGCATTCAACCATTCAATTACTAAACCTAATATAAACAATCTAAATAACATGATGACAATGTTAAACTTCTTTTTAACTTGCACAAAAAGGCTTTAGTCTCACAGTAGTAGCATAAATATAGATCAAATGATGATCTCAAACAACAGAACATGGACATGCATTTCCACCCAATCAAAATGTCATATTAACAATACTGACTATAATACCCACACTACATATGTTAAATGACAAATCAAGTCCATCTCCATCTGTAAATTCTGGAGTTACAAAGCTGAGATAAAAAGCTTATCTTAGGCATATCTGACAACAAATATGACATCAAACTTCCAGAGCAATATGTGTGTGTGCTGGGATGGCTAGCAGGCGGTTGGCGCTGTGCACATGCTCGGTACAGTTAATCCGAGATAAGTTTTCATGGTGCCATCTCATGCAAAGAAGGCATACTGTTTCCATAACATGATATGTAGCAGTCTGCAGCAAGTCCAGTGAATACTTAGGAAACTGGTGCATGAGACTCGAAATCAGACAGTAATTGTTGTGAAAGTGATATGATTCAAGTGCTGGTTCCAGTGGTAACATGTATAACATCATCATAAATAAGCAATGCTAAAATTGAAGCTGAAATAATATGGGATGATTAAATGGTCTAGGAGTCGCTAAGACCAAGCAAAAAGTTCCAAATTTTAGACAGAATAGGAGGCATGTGGAAAGGGAATTGTAGATCAAAGTCAAATAATAACATGATTTCACATTATGGTATAATGTAAACATTTTTCAGAGGAAGTCCTGCCAGGTTGTTCTAATCATGAATTCAGATACAAAATTAAGCCAGGAAATTTAAATTAGAACTCTGATAGTCATTGTTTCATAGTGTTTATAAAAACTACATGTTCAAATAAATTACAATTAAAATTTCCAGAAAATTCATTCTGAACAAAGAATAACTCCTGTTTAGAGAAAAGCTGTACAAAACTCTCCAAAATGAGAAAAGGATTAAAAATACAGTCACTGAGGGAATCAACTGTACCTATGAAACTTCAAAAACGCATTCCATATAAATGAAAGTTGGTTGCCCACAGTGAAAAATATATCCAACAGCTCATCCTTGGATAGAGTGTACAGCATAACATCATTTCCAAACTCAATCACACCATTGGATTTCTGCATGAGCACAAAGAGAAGTGTCACTTAACTAAGAAGTTTGCAATATAGATATTTTGTAGAAAAAATAGGACACACTAGTATATCTTGCATGAAGGTGAGACTCAGTGCAACAGTAAGGTTACTCCATTGTGAATTGGGTTTTACAGGTTCAAAATAAAGAAATACCCTCTCCACATATAATGTTACAAAAGGTATATACCTCTAGAATATTATGTAACATGCCAACCAATTGCCCCACACCCATCTTCATTCTAGAAATGTTCAAACTTGCAGTAGGCGAATCTGGCCTTGAAGAACTAATTGACTCCAGTCTACCGAGATTCAAGTCAGCATTATTTAAATCATCAATTGTTTCATCAATAGCTTTGCTGATCTTTTGGAGTTCTTCAAGTAGTAGTTCACGGGAAGCTAATAGTAGCTTGACAAGTTCAATTGCTTTTGAGATCCACCCTTGATCCAAAATCTGAGCATAACATATTAAAGTTTAGCATTTACAGTGAACATACTGAAAGAAAACATTACAGATTAACTTTGAATGAGAAGAGTAGAATTGATCTCAAAGCACTAAAAAGGTCATTCTATCATATTATTGCTACAGACAGAATGTGGGAGAATTAACTAAATTCTCATATAAAAGTAGACCACTAGATTTTTGTGCTCTAAAACATCATTAATATACCTAATTTACATTTCAACTCTCTATCATCACCTTAGTAAATGAAAATAAAATATGGTCCAAACAGGGGAATTAGGATTGGCATTCAAATATGGGGAAAAGGCAAGGAGAATAAATTAAAGTGGAAAATAAAACATACAATTTTAAGACATATTGTTGCCTCCAATTTTCATTTATGAAGTTTTTATTCTCTTGACCATTACTTATGCAGCCATCTTATCATGTGAAGGAATCACTACGCCATAGCCTATTGCACATTTATCACTGTGTTAGGGATTTTGGAAGGATATTGAAGGTAAATTCAATCCATGGTGACCCATCAAGTCAATGATTCAAACCCTATGTGATTCATTATAAGTAGGTCAGTCTTGACTTAGGCTAGTAAATGCAGCATGAAGATTGAAAAGCAAGTTGAACGACAAAAATTGAATTCAAAGATCAAGCATGCAAACTAAAACAATTTGGATTGAAGAATCCTTTGTTGATAAAGAAAAGTTCTCACAAAATAAATTTTACTAATATCTCAAAGGCTGTTTTTTATAATGAATTAGGAAGCTATATATAAACCATGACCCTATCCCTAATCCGGATGCTAAACGTAATACAAAACCATACTAGGAATAGGACTCGACAATAAATAAATATGAAAAAATTATACTAGGAATAGAACTTGATAATAGGAAAATATGCTAGAATTATTTAGGTGTAAATGTAGAAACCCAGTTACAATTTGATATACTGTCTCTAATGGAAAAAATTAAGGAGATTCCACTGATAACCTCTGAATCCCGTTTGCTTGGATGCTCACTCGTACGATAGGAAAAAATTTAAATATTCAATTGTCGAAATCTCCACCCATGAATCCATTGGCTCCTGCAAAGTCTAATATGATTCTACTAGTCATTATATTTATTTGTTGTATTTTGTGCTGCACCATTAGTCTCAGCTAACCCACATCCAACCAACAGAGATTCCCCACCTAAATCCACTAATTTCAAGTAGGTTTGGGCAGATTGGAAGATCCCAATTCAAAATTTCCACCCCTATCTATGGTCATTTTCTTAAGATTTTGCACTATACAAAGGTGAGTAAAAAATGAGCTTAATTTCATTCTATTAAAACTATTGGCAAGGAAAAATAAAGAGGAAAAGAAAAGGAATATTTATATTTAGAGTCTAAAGAAATCTTGAATTTTAACAAGGTGTACCCTTAAGATCCAAAGGAATCCAGCTCTTACAATATTACTTTTTCTTTAAAAAAAAATCTTGATGTCAACACAGAGGTTCTACAGCCTTTGTTCTTAAAATTTAAGGAAAAAAATCTTATATTTCTCCTTCAGAAATCTCCACAAAAAAGAAAATAAAATCAATCAACACATTAACTTCCAGTCTTCTACTGTTTGGAGAATGGTTGATATACAAGGGCACCAAGTCTTGTTAAAACATCATCTAAGAAATATCAAGCAGGGAAAGAAAGTGGTCCTGAACACCAATTATAATTTGAACTAGGTAAATTCATGAAACAGTGCATGACTGACTCAGAACATGCTAACAGCAGCACAAATCCCACTTTTGAAGGTAACCAATGATAATCATATAAGAAAATAGCTCAAACAAAGTCAGAACTTGAGTGAGCATAAAATTCCATATTATAAGGTAGGATTTAATCCAATTATTAAGTAACAGCCTATAATTTGATCAACCCATGCTGGAGTTACATTATTATTATACATGTATGACATCTAATAATGATGTTATGCTGTATCTCATTTCCATGCACAAGTCATCATGCGGCACATAGAAGAATAAGAACTTGATGTGGATGCATACTTGATTGGCCTCTTCATGATATTCATCAGCATGAATTTCCGCCATGTGAGATGTACTGATATGTTCAAATGCAACAAGTCAATAAAAATATTAAGCATACAAAAAATATGTTCTAGCAGGTAGAAAATCCACCTTTAAGACTGAAAGCATCACAAACCTGGATACCTTCTGTGCACGTGTGTAGGTACCCGCTTTCAAAAAAGCAACATGTATGCTTAGGTCAACAAGTGCTGTATGGAAAGCATCAAAATGAACGGGACAATATGAATGCAAACCCAAAAGTGCTTTGGGAGGAATCCTGAACTCATGGGCTGCAGCTGAAACTGCATCGAAAGAACCCTGCATCTCAGAGCTGCGACAAGAACCAGAAAGGATTCAGACATAATCATACAATATGAAGCATGCATAATCAATTAGACATAGAAGGCAGAAAGACACACTGACATACTATTTGGGTAAGCCAAAAAAAATTGTGATTAAGCTTGTCCACTCACCCATTTTCTAATATTGGAGCATACATGAGCTCAATCTTTAGAATTACTGCAGATGCTGACGGGATCTGGAAATCAGAATGCATGGAAAATTATTAACCAGGAAAATGAATATAAACTCCAGTGAGAAGAAGAAAGTCATGCCAACCTCCTCTTTCCCTATAGTTAAATAAAAGGAGGCCATAACAGACAGAAGAACATCCTGTCTAGCATATTTGATTCGGAAGGGCTGCGTAGAGAAACTGTGATCAGCATCATCAATCCTCCAAACACCAAAGACATCATCCGGGGCTATATCAGGAGCTGCACAACCCACCTAGCATGTCATTGCCTATTAGCTAAAGTTCAAATTATGGAGAAAAGTAGGACAGTAAAAGATCAGTGCAGGCAAAAGAGTATTGGGTAGAATTCATTCAATTCTTTCAATCAAATTTGTTTATGTATATTTTACCTATCCACTAGCTAATCATGAAAATTGAATAAAAATCAAATTATTCTTATAATTTGAGGAGTCAGAGTGTGTGTAGGTAATATAATACAAGAAAAGAATTGCATTTTTCTCTCAAAATAAATCGAGGTTGGAATATCAAAAACTTATATGCAAACCGTAAAGTAAACAGCAGGTTTAGAACAGTTTGCAACAGTTAAAGCAAAGCACAAAGAGATCATGCTACCTTTATTGTTCCAATCCATATATTCTGCAATTAGAGGATGGACAGCAGGCTGTATCATTTTGAGATGATTTCAGCACATACAACAATAGGCAATGATAACAAGCATGTAGCTGATTTCTTCCTTCTATAATAAAACTTGAACCACATTACCGTAATTTTTATGCATAAATATTGGAACACTGTAAGGAGATCTCAGTAAATTCAGCAACTGGAATTCAAAACATCCTTGAATCGAAAACAATATTTTTTCAAAAAAAATTGTAGTCTTCAAGTCCCAAATGGCATCATGATATTTATGACAACAAAATCCTTGCCCATGATCATCTAAATTCAAACTATATTATAATTATCTTTACCAGTTCAAGTATTTCAGCTAGAATAAGTACCTTCATACTGTATAACTCTAGCCGGAGTACCACAAGATACCCTATTGCTGTCCTCCCATCTTGCACTTATCTTTATCTGATACCATCTGCAATTCAAACAGACACGATTCAAAAATAGTGATTCTAGCATCTGAAAAGATGAATCTTTGCATAACTTTAGAATTAAAAAAGAAGATAAAGGTTAAAAGTTCAGAAGATTAACTTTAAAATTACAAACGAATAAAACTTTGCATTTCTAAAAATTAGAAAATATTTCCATACCCTTGTTGAAAGAGATCGAGATTGTGGAAGCGATGGATATAAATAGCGATCTCATGGACGGTCTCCAACATATCTGGAGGATTGAATCGCATAGCCCTCCACTGCGGCGACGGGGGCCTCACATCAAGCAGTCTCTTCGGCGGTGGGCTCTTAGGATTCAGGCCATGAGGCTTCGAAACCGCCGAAACATATGTGTTCAGCGGCCCAAATCCTCCTCGATATTCGCATCCCTACGCCGTAATTTTTCAGATAAACTGATCAAATCCCCCTCAGGACGTCCCCATTTCCTCCGGCGTCCAAAAATCCCGGCCAAGAAGCGAAACGGAACGCCGATTCCCGCGTAGAAGTGGACGAGACCTTGCCTAGATCGATGGATTCCAACGCTTAGAAGCAGAGATCGGGATTACAGACCCGTCCTAGGGTTTCTATCTCCTCTTCTCCGGCGGGGAAACGAGGGTTTCGGCCGTGATCGATGGAAGAGACGGCGTAACCGGTTGGCTTCACTTCTTCTCGCCTTTGCGTTCGGAAAGAGAAGAGGGGAAAGTCGGTCTTTTTCTCCTCCTCTTTTTGTTTTTTGTTTTTTTTTTTCTAACTTTCCTTCGGTGGTCGCATTGATTGCCTGTCGCCAACCGTCCAACGAAGGTTCACGTGAAGTTAACGTACCAAGCGAGCGATGGAATCGCAATCGTGACCGTCTATTTGGTTCGACCCATAAATGGATGGTTCGACGTAGCTTCTAAATCGGTCAAGGGGATTTATTTTAACGCTAGCTTTTAGTCATTTCAGATCAGGTGGTGGACACTTCGTTACTACTTACCGTGACGAAATTTCAAGGTTATTGTTTCCAACTCCGTCAAGCCGGAGAGCCAGATCCGGGGACCAATTGCAACGTTCCACCACCGAAATTGAACGGCCCACCACGCGTTGACTCGTCGGATTATTGGGAAGCATCCAATCAAATGGTTCGTATCTCCTGCGCACACTTTATGACGGAGCGAGGCCATCAAAGAGCGTCGCATAAATGAGCGGTCCCACAAAAAGCATTCATTAATAATCACTTTTTTTTTCTTTTCATGCGATATTTATTTCAGTATATTTTCATGATTTAAAAAATATATTTTTACTCTAAGTTAGTGCACAACTGCACATCAACTTAAACAACAAAAAAAAATCATCGTAACTAATATGAATGCAGAAATTTAATTTTGAAAGACAAAAATAAAATAAAATAAAAACATAGGTTTGTTTTCTAAAATTTAATTCTAACATTCAAAATTTAATAAATCTAAAAATAATTTTTTTTATAAATTAGTAATACTTTATAAACTTATAATTTAAAGCCCACTAGAATCACTATGGATGCATTAAAGTCAATAAAACTATCAATTAATAGTTGAGATTATGATACATTGTCATGGTTAAAATCTGAAGTAATTAATAATATATTATTAATTATATCTTAGAATAAATGTAGCTTAAGAATAATAGCATGATGATTGTATTTTGCTATGAAACCATTTTAGCGTGATTTATTTTTTATTGGTGATTTATTTTTTATTGATTATTGATGTGGTTGATCAACGTCGTTAGAGAACCATAAAAGAAGAAAATCGACGGAGCCCCCTTTGGCCTCCATAGGGCCCTTCGGCCACGGCGGCGTTTATGGCCTTATAAAGCCACGTGCTCCCAATTGCTCTAATCCCCAAGGCCGATGGCTCCATGGTCGACGGCTCCAAGGCAGACGGCCCCATGGCCGACAGCTCCATAGCCGACAGCTCCAAGGCCGACGGCTCCATGGCCGATGGCTCCACGGCCGACAGCTCCAAGGCCGACGGCCCCATGGCCGACAGCCCCAATGGCCGACAACTCCATGGACGACAGCTCCAAGGCCGACGCCGTTAGAGAACCGTGAAAGAAATTGACGGAGCCCTGCTTTGGCCTCTGATGTCCCTTCGGCTGATGCGGCTGATCAAACCACATGACCCACGAGATGGAGGGATCACGAACTCAATGTCACACGGTCCGGCGCACTCCGCTCTTCTCGGCCTTAGGCTCATCTTAGCAGCGGCCCATCTCGATCTTGGCATTGGCCGCGGCCCACTTCGACCACGGCGTCGGCCTCGGCAACGGCATCGGCGTCGGCTCCGGCCCATCTCGACCTCCGCGTCGGTCACGGCCCATCTCGACCTTCACGTCGGTCGCGGCCCATTCCCGTCTCAGTGTCAGTCACGGCATCGGTCTCGGCAACGGCGTCGGCGTCGGCTCCGGCCCATCTCGACCTTCGCATCGGCCTTGGCGTCGGTTTCGGCAACGGCCACCCACGTTCAAGCTACGTGGCCCACTTCCCTCGAGAGTGGCGGATAACTTCACTATGAACGTGCTCGGCGACGTGGGCAACGAACGTGCCTTCCCTTGGCGCCACTAACAGCAGGCATGACCCCCCACGTTTGGCCCCACTACCCATCCTTTACGGTACGTCAAAGGACCAAAAACTGCCAACCATTCGGAAGGATTCAACGGTTGCGAACAAAGGGTAAGAGGGACCCCCGAACAGGTATATAGAGACCCCGACTCACAACGAGGGGGAGGAGGACTCAATCTCTACTCTTTCATTAAAAAATCCCTATTCTCCAGATCGCTGACTTGAGCGTCGGAGGGTCCCCGCCGGAACCATCTGTCTGGGACTTTTCTTGCATGCCCCAGAAGGAAGACGGTGACCTCTCTACACTCTCGAAGGCCTGCAGAGATCTCAGCTCACCCGGCGCTCATCGCAAGTGATTTGGCAGCAACAGATTGGCGCGCCAAGAAGGGGGGCAGGCAACGCACTCTCCCTGCGACTCCGTTAATTCTGTAAGGAAGATGATGGTGACAACGCGAGCTCAGGAAGTTTCCACCAACCATGCTGCGGAGCATGTCCCACAGGCTGAACAATCGGAGGATAACCTCCATGTTCCGCCTGCACCACCTTCGGTTGGCCAGGTCGATCGGCTCGACGCCCTGGCCCGTCAAGTATAAGATATGGTAACCGTGGTGCAAAGGTTACAAGAGCACTGCTTCGCTGCCGTACCTGAACCACCACAACCCCCTTCGTTCCTTGAGGAAGGCCATGATGCTAGTTGGCCTCATCAGGGTAGAACTCCCCCGGAAGCCTCCCACCACTCATCCCAGAGGCCGCGCTATCGAGAAACATCGAAACGATGACGATCCCGCTCTCGTCATTCTGACTATCTTTGCCGGCAACACGATGGGAAAGAGCCACGGCAGGTGCACTCTGCACATTGTCGTGCCTCCCCATCTTCATCCTCTGACTCTTCTAAAGATGACATCAACAGGAGAGCCACTCGTTGGGCTGAGCGGCGGCTCGATGAATTTCATCAGCGGTTGGAAGAGCTCAGTCGTCAAATCGCCAATCCTCACGAGGTGATATACAACCATCGTCCTCCGCTCTCCCGCCTCGGTTCCGTCTTCCCCAGCTGGACCCCTACGATGGTACGATGGACCCTCTGGACCACTTGGAGAGCTATAAGGTCCTCATACAGGTCCAAGGGGCGACGGACTCTCTTCTATGTGTTGCTTTTCCAGCCACACTATGGAAAGCAGCGCGTGCATGGTATTTTCGTCTGTCGCCCCGTAGTATCAATTCGTTTAGGCAACTTGAGCGGTCTTTCCTGGCTCACTTTGATGCATGCCGGAAGATCCCTCGAGTCGCCGATAGCTTGTTTGTCATCCAACAAAGGAGTGGCGAGACCTTGAAGGACTTTGTAGCTCGATTTAAGGAGGCCGCGCTCGAAGTCTATAACTTGGAAGATTCTGTCGCTACCCTAGCATTGAAGTGAGGACTCCGCCCCTCCAGATTTGCATATTCTCTGAACAAAAAGCCTCCCGGCTCCTATGCCGAGTTGCTAAGTCAAGCACAGAAGTACATCCACGCCGATGAGGCTGACTCGTCCAGAAGGGAAGCCGACAAGAGTTCCAATAAGAAGCCAGCACCCACGGAACCAGCTGCGGGACGATCCAGGCAGCCCGAACCACCCCATCGCTTTGACCACCGGCCCCAGGCGCTGATTCCTAAGGAGCAGTTTACTCCTCTCATAGCTCCGATCTCCCATATCCTACTATAGATTGAGGAGGAGCCTTACTTTCAATGTCAACGTCCCCTAAAGTCAGTAAACCCCCGCAACAAAGAGCTTTACTGCCGGTATCACCGAGACTATGGATATGACACTGAAGACTGCCGCCATTTGAAGATGGCCATTGAAGAGCTTGTCCAGCAGGGTCACTTGGGCAAGTTCGTTCGAAGAAATCCCACTGCCCTAGGTACGTCGGCACCTCCAGCGCCTCAGACTGGCATCGACAATGCCCCAACGAAAAAAACAATAGCATGATCTCATAGGGGACGAGCAGCAGCTCGAAAAGTCGACGGAAGGAGGCAAGCTGGCACTAGAATGGGAAGGACCTTATCGCGTCATGGAAGTGCTCCATCACGGAGCGTACAAAATAGAAGGGATAGATGGGAAGCTTCTCCCCCGCACGTGGAACGCGGACAACTTACGATAGTATTATCAGTAGCTTGCTGATTTTATTAGCTTAAGTTTTTTTTAATAAAGTATTATTCAGAATATCCTTGTTTTATCATGCTCTTGGGATGAGTATATTTCTTAGAAAAAGACCGGTTCTGCACCGACAACTTAAGACCGGCTCCGCGTTGGCAAAAAGACCGGTTCCGCATCGGCAACTTAAGACCGGCTCCGCGTCGGCAAAAAAGACCGGTTCCGCACTGGCAACTAAAGACCGGCTCCGCATCGGTACCAAAGACTGGCTCCGCGTCGGCACAAAAAGACCGATTCCGCACTGGCAACTTAAAGACCGGTCCCGCATCGGCACTTAAAGACCGGCTCCGTGTCGGCAAAAAAAACCGGTTCCGCATCGGCAACTTAAGACCAACTCCGCGTCGGCAAAAAAGACCAGCTCCGCATCGGCAACTTAAGACTGGCTCCGCGTCGGCACAAAAAGACTGGTTCTGCACCGACAACTAAAGATCGGCTCAGCGTTGGCACCAAAGACCGGCTCCGCATTGGCACAAAAAGACTGGTTCCGCACCGGCAACTTAAAGACCGGCCCCGCGTCGGCACTTAAAGACCGGCCTCGCGTCGGCACTTAAAGACCGTCTCCGCGTCGGCACTTAAAGCCCGACTCCGCATCGGCACCTCCAAGCTCGGCTCCGCGTCGGCACCTTCAAGCCTGGCTCTGCGTCGGCACCTTCAAGCCCCGCTCCGCGTCGGCACACTCAAGCCCGAGTCTCCCCTCGACACTCAAGCCCGGCTCCGCGTCGGCAATCCAAGCCCAGGACCTCCTGCGGATTCCATTCCAGCTGCCCTTGGATTTTAGCACTGGTCCCCCTCCCCCCGCCTTCGATCATCACGGTTCCCTGGGGGGCAGGTCATCAACTCTGCAGAAGGAGACCAATTTCTTTAAAGAAAAAGGCACCCGACAACTCTCAACTCTCTGGCCATCCTCCGGAGTTAAAGGCTCCCGAGCATGGTCGAATCCTAGCGACTCCCGGGTCATCCTCCGGGGTTCAAAAGGCTTTCGACGGCCTCAACTTTGCCTCAGCGGCTTCGTTACAGCCTCAACGGCTTCATTTCAGCCTCAACAGCCTCAACTCTGTATCAGCGGCCAACGGCCAATCGGGTAATACCTTTGTTTAAATTACACACTTACAACATATAGCTGGTTACTTTCAGCCATCAAGAAGCCTCAAGACAACTCACAGCTGGGAGAAGCCAACTCCCCAGTTCATAGTTGACAGGCATCCGCTCCCAAGCTCTCAAGCCTGTAATCGGCGTCAACATCAAATACGACGCAAGGGCAAACATCTACGAAAAAGGCTCAACGGCTCCCTCTGCCTCAGGAGCATCATTGCGGCCTCACTGGCTCTCTGCCTCCATGGCATGTGGATGGGGACCCACATCCAAACATCATGTCAAAAGTTGAAGACCCAAAGTCAGGTGGGGATCAGCCACTTGGAACGTAACACCCCTTTCACCTTGCTGGGGTGGGCCTGCTTCGTCTCAGGGGTGAGGGAGCATCTGATGTGGCTGATCCAACGCCGTTAGAGAACCGTGAAGGAAGGAAACCAACGGAGCCTCCCTTTGGCCTCCAAAGGGCCCTTCGGCCACGGTGGCGTTTATGGCCTCATAAAGCCACGCGCTCCCAATTGCTCTAATCCCCAAGGCCGATGGCTCCATGGCCGACGGCTCCAAGGCCGACGGCCCCATGGCCGACGGCTCCAAGGCCGACGACCCCATGGCCGACAGCTCCATAGCCGACAGCTCCAAGGCCGATGGCTCCAAGGCCGACAGCTCCATGGTCGACAGCTCCAAGGCCGATGGCTCCACAGCCGATAGCTCCAAGGCCGATGGCCCCATGGCCGACAGCCCCAATGGCCAACAACTCCATGGCCGACAGCTCCAAGGCCGACGCCGTTAGAAAACCGTGAAAGAAATTGACGGAGCCCTGCTTTGGCCTCTGATGTCCCTTCGGCTGATGCAGCTGATCAAACCACATGACCCACGAGATGGAGGGATCACGAACTCAATGTCACACGGTCCGATGCACTCCGCTCTTCTCGGCCTTGGGCTCATCTTAGCAGCGGCCCACCTCGATCTTGGCATCGGCCGTGGCCCACTTCGACCACGGCATCGGTCTCGGCAACAGCGTCGGCGTCGGCTCCGGCCCATCTCGACCTCCGCATCGATCACGGTCCATCTCGACCTTCGCGTTGGTCACGGCCCATTCCCGTCTCGGTGTCGGTCACGGCGTCGGTCTCGGCAACGGCGTCAGCGTCGGCTTCGGCCTATCTCGACCTTCGCGTCGGCCTTGGCGTCGGTTTCGGCAATGGCCACCCACGTTCAAGCTACGTGGCCCACTTCCCTCAAGAGTGGTGGATAACTTCACTATGAAAGTGCTCGACGACGTGGGCAACGAACGTGCCTTCCCTTGGCGCCACTAATGGCAGGCATGACCCCCCACGTTTGGCCCCACTACCCGTCCTTTGCGGCACATCAAAGGACCGAAAACTGCCAACCATCCGGGAGGATTCAACGGTTGCGAACAAAGGGCAAGAGGGACCCCCGAACAGGTATATAGAGACCCCGACTCACAACGAGGAAGATGACTCAATCTCTACTCTTTCATTAAAAAATCCATGTTCTCCAGATCGCTGACTTGAGCATCGGAGGATCCCCGCCGGAACCACCGGTCTGGGACTTTTCTTTTTTCAGATGGAAGACGGTGACCTCTCTACACTCTCGAAGGCCTGCAGAGATCTCAGCTCATCCGGCGCTCATCGCAAGTGATTTGGCAGCAACAATTATTATTTAAAGAAATACATATTTTACTATTAAAGATAATATCGTTTGTAGTGCTACAATATATAAATACATGCATATACTATTTTATTATTATTTAAAATCTTACATACATTCATGGGCCTTCGTGCCACTTAGCGGATATGGGCATAAGGGAGAGAGGTGCAATTGATACTATTTAATGAGATTAAATAATTATTTCTAACTAATTATTAAATAAAAATAATTTTTTAAAAAAATAAAATATGAAGTTCAATTTTTATTGTATGAAAAATTATATTAATTTTATAATTTTATGTATATAAGTAAATACATATATATGTATATATATATATATGTATACATGTATACATGTATACATGTATATATGTATATGTATATATGTATATGTATATATGTATATATGTATATATGTATATATGTATATATGTATAAATTTATTAATAAATAAATTTTATTATAAAATTTATTGTACTTATAAATGAGTTTTATAATATCTTGTATTTCAAATAGAGCCTGAAAGATATTTTTATAACGTAAAATTCACTTTAGAATGAAATGTGAGTGGTTGTCAGCATTAAAGAGGAGAGGAAGGGTAAAGGAACTGACTAAATTATGCTGTCTTCTATATAGTTTAGTATTTCACGATTAAATTTAAATTTAGAATGATAAAATATATATATATATTATTATTATTTAGACTATTTTCATATCAAAGTAATTAACCGTGCATATGTATCATAAAAAATAAAAAATAAAAAAACTGACAAGCCTTTAGCCCTGTACCCGAGATACCACGAACCATGCTGCCCAGCTTTCAAACACCGCTGCATGGCCTATAATTCGCAGCAAGAATTTAATTAAGTATATCAACTCATTTGGTTAGATTTTTATAAAATTTAAAAATAGTCACATTAAAAGTATATAAATTTATTTAAAGTTTTGATTAGATTTTTATACTTTTTAATTAAGTATATCAACTCATTTGGTTTTTAAATTAAGTATAATTTTAATGATCGTATGTGATAACTTGACAGATCATATGACTATTGTTAATGGTAACTTAAGTATATTAACTCGTTAAAATTTTTTAATTAAATATATTAGTCTATAAAAATGTTTAATTAAATGTACTTATTTAAGTTTAGCAAGTATTGCAAATGCATGATAAACAAATCAATCTAAAATTTTCATATGTAAAAAACTATGCATAGTAAGCTAAAGAAGAAATATTATTATTTATTTATACATAGAAAAAATCATATGCATGAGCAAAAAAAAAATAGTGATTTTTTTTAGTTATTCAACTAACAGTAAATAAATTAATTAAAAAAATATTCTTCACATACGTGCATTATTTTAAGTTATAAACTAACATATTTGTTCATAGAAAAATTTTGTTCTCTCTTAAAAGTCATGTGATTCTGCAAAAATTATTTGATCCTGTCACATAAAACTCATTGTTAAATATTGATATGAAACTTAAGTAACTCATCTGCTGGCATAGGTTCCTAGGCCATGGATAGCATCAATCATCATCAGTACATTCCAGTTTCAGTTGAAGACTAAATATTTTTTGTGACTACATGTGTCTATTTCATGGATGATATGGAGCTTGGCTTAAACATCTTTAGCAATTATATTCTAGGATATGGTTGTGTATATTTTGACATATTGTATTATCCCCTTGGATTAATAGTCCTGCATCGAATGGAAAAAAAAAAAAATTGAAAGGTTATAACTCAAGTTTAATCATCTATTATCATTTAAGCCATGCTTTAGTTTGTAAGGCCATAGATCACATAGAAAGCTTCTATAAAAATTTGTTATTACTATTTTTTATTTGTTAATATTTGCATTTATATTTTTTTTCCAGTATGATACAACTATCCTATGTAAGTGCAATGCAAAATATGGTTTTGGTTTTGCTCATCATTGTTTTTTATGACTTATTGAATAGGTTCAACCATTGTGCTCTTTTAATTTTTTTTTTTTTTTAACGAGCTTCAATCCTATCCATATAAAGCCACTATTCAATACCTTAGAAGCCTATACCTAGCCTACCTAATGACCTTATACCCTTAGAGTCTATTATTCATAATATTACTCACATACAGATCGAAGCATAGAGAAAACTAGAAGGCTTTCTTTGAATTTCATAATAGTTCTAAAGAATAAAAAAAAAGCCTAAACATATACTTTTGGTCCTTAAACTTTCACTCAAAATTTATTTTAATCCATAAACTTTAAATTGTAGTCTCTCATATTTTAAAAATATTATATCTATAATATTTTATTAAATAAAATTAATTAAAATTAATAAAATAATTGATGTGTTGTCCTGATGCAAATATATAGACTAAATCATAGAATCATATTTTATCAATTCCATCAATTTAGCTGACTCTATATAGTGAGATATTGTGAATATAATCTTTTTAAAATATGAAGGATTAAATTATGATAACTAAAATTTTAAGGATTAAAATAAATTTTAAGTGAAAATTTGAGAATCAAAAGTATATTTTTGCTAAAAAAAATCTCTTGAGGCACAAAACAAAGAAAAAGATTGGTAGACTTCTTTAAAATCAAAGAGATATTGCCCCAAAAAAAACACTAATGACATGTTCCATATTACAAAGGTTATGATGTGATGTAATTATGAATTTTACTAATTAATTTTATTATCTTACATACATTCTTTTTCAAAACTAAAAATTTAAAGAATATGAACTGAATTGACATACTCTTTTTGTATTTCTAATTCAGAATGAAAAATTATGTTCTTCTTCTTCCACAAATCACCTCATGCCGTGCTATAGATATTAAAATAACACAACAAAATTGATAACAGCAGTACTACAAAATAATCTAATCTAACCTATGTTAGCAATGGCACTACTTGAAGCATATATTATAGCATTTGAGCCATTTATGGTTCCCAATGCATGCATTTGCCTTTGAAGTTTTGTAATACCTTAAGCTCACCTGCTAGCTCAATTAATTTCATTAGCAGACCAAAATCATGTAGCTAAAAAAATTGAATGAAAGTTGATGCATAGTAAGTAGACTTAAGTTAGAAGCACCTAACATGTTGTAAGCTAGCCAGAATCTATTCCTAAGCTGGATCATTGGTGCTGCAAGGATGGCTTCATGTTATGGTGAGACTCCATCATCATCCCATGAGTAGTTATTTCCTTATGCCTATCAACTTTTGCATAGTTGGGTCGGCTCTGATACCATTTATAATGCCTCAAGCTCATTTACTGGTCTAATTAACTTTTTAGTGAACCGAAATCATGTAGCTCAAAAACTCGAGTTAAAGTTAATAAATAGCAAGTGAACTTGAGTTATAAATATATAACACATCTCTTTTTCATCTAATGTTGTTGGATAAGTAAGAAGAAAAGATAGTACCTGGGATGATCTTAACTATTTGAATCTATTTGAGAAGATGTTGTGGCGTGCATGATACTGTCCTTAAGAGTATATTCGCGCCTCTCGGAGATAATATATCGGTGCAGAAGATCAAAGCACGACTACCCTCCAGGATACAACAGCAGTGAGTCTTCTAACAGGCATGCACATACCAATGTCAAAAGAGGATGAATAACAGATTGAGTTCCTTCTCTTTGGATAAGAACGGAGCAAAAGAATGAATCTTTTGACTGAATAAGGATGAGGGAGTGATCTCTGGATAATGATGGAAAGCAAAAAAAAATTGAATTGAATTATCACCGGCATTGCTTCGACCGATTTGCATTGGGCTTGGCTCGGCTCGCGCGTGCATGAGCTTTCTCACGACCATTCAACCAAGCAAGAAAGTAACACAAATATAAGTAAAAGTAAGATTTGTATGTTTTTCATGTGGGACTAAAAGAGTGGTTTCATGACAAAAGGAAGGAAAGCTTTTGGAGGGAAACTTTTAGAAAACTTTTGGATATAATTTTGGAGGAAACTTTTGGATATTGGAATATACTATACTATAATTTTCAACAAATGCGAGACTAAATTTGAGGTATCAAAGGTTGGTCTTAATCCTTGGAGAAGCTTCACTTTCATTACCTTCTTCATGCTGACCAAATAAGGAATCAGTTTCGCCTAAGGTATCACTTGCCATTTGGAAAAGGTTTGAGACTAGCCTTTCACTTTTCACTTGCATCCACTTTGCCTGATGAAGATGTACCGCAGCACTTTATTCAGCATTTGTCAATTAACTTCCAAAATGAAGATATTTTGAGCATCACATGATGAAAAGAGCCGGCGAGAGAGGATCCCCTTGTCTGACCTTCGTCTATAAGGGAAATCATTTCTCCAGAGACCCATTGATGAAAAGAGTAACCGTGCCTGAGCTAAGTATGCAACGAATCCAATCAATCCAGTTAAGAGGAAAGCCTCCTGCTAAAATCTCTTAGAGTCATCAACTTCAACATGCTAGTCATCAAGTAGATCTCCGAAATCTATCTTTCCATTAAGAATGGTTTTAACTCTAACAAGCCCAACCTTGGTCTAGATGTGCCCATAGAAACCATGATAACAAGTCTACCTTGTTATTGTGCTGCAGACCTGTCACGCCCTAGACCCAATGTGGGATCCAGGGGTGGCAACCCACTATATGCCTGGCATGCAAGGCATCCTATAACAATCCAATTTATTCAAGGAAGGATAATACCACTATGTCATTCAGAGTCAAATATTTTAGTATAAACCATAATTATGAGTTTTGGGCTATATGCCCATTATACATAAATCAATGGGGTTACAACAAAATGTTGGATCTTAATTTCCTCTGATAGAAGCTCTAACTACCCCAAATCCCATTATTCAGTCTTGTGGCTCTGAAAAATATTGTGAGATTTATATGAGCTCATACTCAATAAGTAAGCCTACTATCATATAATATAATCATTTCATTATTTCAAGATATTATCAAATCACATTTTCATGTATAAAACTTCCAATTTCAAATACATTCATCATGTTATCAAAACATGCATGTCATCAGCTCAAATAATTTTGGAAGCTTAATTATACAATAAATGCCGAAATATGCAATGTAAACAAACCCACTGTATTCATATTATTATTTCTTATGTGTCTCACGGCCCTACAATAGCCATCTGGTATATCACTCTTTAATGTCCCCTAAGAGGAAGGGTCCTGGTACCAACGTTATGTCATATATCATAATCAATCACAACACATCTTCTAGATGTGTATGCGTTATGCCATATATCAATCACATCACATCCTCTAGATGTGTGTCCTCCATATATCTCCCTCTATGGAGGTGGGTCCTGTATCTTTTGGCATTTCACATCATATGAGAACCACTGCAACACATATCATCATCATATTTGCATGTAGCATATCATGCATCATCATGAGCATAAGCTCCTCATGTCACATATACAGTGGTTTGTGCATTCATAGCATAAAATACATCAATAGTACCAGTATATTTTGCAAAGCCAAAATAACCACATCATTCAATTATTTTGCACATTTATAATCTATTACTTTGCAAAATATTAGCGATCACATATAATTATAACAGATACTCAATTGCATACTCGTGGTACTAAATAGCAAAATTCATTTTATCTCATTTTTCAAATAATGCAATATATATCAATATAACATTTAAATACATAATTTTCATATTCTAATAAATTATAAAAATTATAATAAATGGCTTACTTACCTCAGTACGCTAATCCCAAATTGTAAATTAGCTATGTGGATATATGGTTATCTACAGCATTAATTTTCACAATTAAATCTTTAAAATTGGAATAATAAAGATCCCCTAAGGTATACCCAGTCTAATCCTGGGCCTAACTTTGGGCTCGAATATTTTCCAATGTATAAGCTCGAATGGGGAAATAAAAATACCCCAAGAAACTAGAATCAACGCTGAATCGGGCCATATTTTTATTTTTCTATTCTCGGCCCAATACGGGATCCAAAACGCGGCCCAAAGATGGCTCAGAGTTGGCCCAATAGGGCCCAACGCGGGACGGCCCAGCCGGCCCACGTCTTCTTCTTCCCCACGCGCCTCCCATGTTTCACCCGAAATAGGGGGGAGCCATGCCGGCGGCCAGGGCCACCGTCGGCCAATTCCTGGGCAGCCCGGCCGCCGCCGCGGCCGCCTCCCTTTCCCTCTCTTTCTCCCTCTATTTCTTTCTTTCTCTCCCATTCTCTCCCGCGGCACGAATCGTGTCGGTGGCACGGCCAGCCACCATGGCCAGTCGGACCCTCATCGGACGGTTGCCCGCCGCCGGTGAGGGCCATTGGCCACCACCTAGGCCCAGCGAGGCAATGGGCACTCCGCCGGGCCCGAACCAAGCCGTGAACCGGCTTGGTCCCGCCTCCCTCTCTCTCTGTTTCTCTCGCATTCTCTCTCTCTCTTACCTTGATGCTGGGGGGGGGGGGGATGAGAATGGAGAAGGAGGGGTGCTCCCCCCTCCTTATATCATGGCAAGGGGAGGGTTAGCCCCTCCCCTGTGCTCGTGTGAAGGGGGCGCGTCGATGCCTCCTTCCGCCATGCCGGGTCAACAATGGCGGAGGAAGGGCGGCAACTCCCTTCCTCCATCAACAATGGCGGATCCTCACATGGTGAGGATCCGGGGGGTTCACATTCTCCCCTCCTTATAAAAATTTTGGCCTCGAAATTGATAGACTTCATATAACATTTAGAATCCAAAGCTTGATCATATGATTAATCTTCTTTCCAATTACATATGCTATGTTACAAACAATTGAGGATATTTCTTTTTAATTTCCTCCTCAAACTCCCAAGTAGCTTCCCTCTCAGAATGGTTATTCCACTGAACCTTGACATAGGGAATGCTACGCCGTTTTAAAACTTGATCCTTGCGGTCCACAATACGCACAAGATGCTCCTTATATGTTAGATCCTTCCTTAACTGCTTGGGCTCAAATTCTATCACATGGCTGGGGTCAGAAATGTACTTTCTCAACATGGATACATGAAATACATTGTGTACCCCAGAGAGTGCCGAAGGCAATGCCGGGCTATAAGCAACCTTCCTTACTTTACTTAGAATCTCAAATGGCCAAATGTATCGTGGACTTAGTTTACCTCTAATTCCAAATCTCATCATATTTTTGGTTGGTGATATCTTCATGAAGACATGATCTCCAACCTGAAATTCTAGCTCCCTTCTTCTTACATCAGCATAGCTCTTCTATCGGCTCTGAGTTGTGCAGAGTCGTCCCTTGATCAGTTGCACCTTTTATATTGTCTATCGAATCAGCTCAGGGCCCAATAATTTTCTTTCTTCCACATCATCCTAACATAAGGGAGATCTGCATTTCCTACCATACAAGGCCTCAAATGGAGCCATCTGGATGCTGGCTTGGTAGCTGTTATTGTAAGCAAATTCCACTAAAGAAACCTGAAATTCTAGCTCCCTTCTTCTTACATCAGCATAGCTCTTCTATCGGCTCTGAGTTGTGCGAAGTCGTCCCTTAATCAGTTGCACCTTCTATACTGTCTATCGAATTAGCTCAGGGCCCAATAATTTTCTTTCTTCCACATCATCCCAACATAAGGGAGATCTGCATTTCCTACCATACAAGGCCTCAAATGGAGCCATCTGGATGCTGGCTTGGTAGCTGTTATTGTAAGCAAATTCCACTAAAGATAAGTGGTTGTCCCAAGCACCGCCAAAGTTCATTACACAGGCTCGCAACATGTCCTCCAGGGTCTGTATGGTTCTCTCAAACTGCCCATCTGTCTGGGGATGGAAGGCGGTGCTAAAGTTCAATTTGGTCCCCAGAGCTTTATGAAGACTCTTCCAGAATTGGGACACAAACCTAGTATCCCAATCTGATACGATAGATACGGAATACCATGAAGCCTCACAATTTCTCAATATACATGATGGCCAATCTCTCACTGAAAATCCCAACTTTAAATGGCAGAAAATGGGCTGACTTCGTCAATCTGTCTATAATGACTCATACCGCATCATTGCTCCTAGGGGTCTTAGGCAGACCAGTCACGAAGTCCATAGTGATCTTCTCCCATTTCTATTATGGAATCATCAGAGATTGAAGGGGTCCCGCAGGCCTTTGATGCTCAGCCTTCACTTGCTGACATACCAAACATTTGGCTACATACTGAGCAATCTCTCTCTTCATTCCCTTCCATCAAAAGTTTTCTTTTAGGTCTTTGTACATCTTGGTACCTCCTGGGTGCACCGTATAGGGAGAATAGTGGGCCTCCTTCAGAATCTCTGCTCTTAGTTCCTCCACATTTGGCACACAAAGCCTATCATCAAATCTCAGGGATCCATCTTTCATTATAGTAAATTCATTTTGAACCCCTGACCGCACAGCTTTTTTAATCTTTTGCAGGTCTAAGTCTTCTTTCTGGGAGGACTTGATCTTGTCTAACAGAGTTGGTTGGAGTACAAGTGCTGCTACAAGCCCATCGAACCATTGTACTCGCAATCCAACCTTCAGCTTCTCAAGATCTCTGGATGTGAGGCTGAGAAGTGATCATAGAAGCTAACTCCGAGGAGGACTTCCTACTCAAGGCATCAGCTACCACATTGGCCTTCCCTGGGTGATAGTGCAGGTTCAGGTCATAATCTTTTAGTAGCTCCATCCACCTCCTTTGCCTCAAGTTCAACTCCTTCTGAGTGAAGATGTATTTCAGACTTTTGTGGTCTGTGTACACATCACATGCCTCTCCATATAGATAATGCCGCCAGATCTTCAAGACAAAAATCACAGTGGCCAACTCTAGGTCATGAGTTGGATAATTTTGCTCATATGGCTTTAGCTGTCTGGAGGCATAAGCTATCACCTTCTTATTTTGCATCAGAATACATCCCAATCCCTTCCAAGAAGCATCCGTGTATAGAGTGAATCCTTCATATCCTGACGGAAGGGTAAGGACGGGGGCTGACACTAGGTGTTGCTTCAGCTCCTGGAAACTTCTCTCACACTCTTCGGTCCAGTCAAACTTCGCTTGCTTTTGGGTCAAGCGAGTCAAGGATAGAGTAATGCGAGAGAAGCCCTCTACGAATCTGTGATAATATCCAGCCAGCCCCACGAAGCTTCTAACTTCAGATACATTGGAAGGTCAACTCCAGTTTACAATTGCCTTAATCTTCTTTGGGTCCACAGTTATGTCATTTTTAGATATTACATGACCCAAGAATGATACTTGGCTCAACCGGAAGTCACACTTCTGCAACTTGGCATAAAGCTTTTTCTCTCGAAGAGTTTGCAGAACAATCTTCAGGTGGTCCACATGCTCCTCTTGACTTTTAGAATACACCAGGATGTCATCAATGAATACCACCACAAACTGGTCCAAGTATGGCTTAAAGATTCTGTTCATCAAGTCTATGAATGCTGTCGGGGCATTAGTCAACTCAAACGGCATCACCAAGAACTATAGTGGCCATACCTAGTCCTGAATGCTGTCTTAGGCACATCTTCAGCCTTGACCTTGAGTTGATGGTATCCTGACCGAAGATCAATCTTCGAGAATACCCGAGCTCCTTGGAGTTGATCAAACAGATCATCGATCCTCGGCAAGGGATACTTGTTCCACACTGTTACCTTATTGAATTCTCGGTGATCAATGCAGAGCCGAAGACTTCCATCTTTCTTTTTGACAAATAACACTGGAGCACCCCAAGGAGAGACACTAGGTCTGATAAATCCCTGGTCTAGAAGCTCCTGCAATTGGCCCTTCAGCTCTTTTAGCTCAGCTGGGGCCATACGATAAGGGGCCTTGGATATAGGTCCAGTGCCAGAGACCAAATCAATGGTGAACTCAACTTCCGGTCTGGAGGCAATTCGGTCAAATCATCCGGGAAGACGTCGAGAAACTCCATAGCCACTAGAATATCCTCCAACTTCACCTCTTCCTGTTGAAGGTCCTTGACCACAGCAAGAAACCTTTGGCCACCTTTGTTCAAATATTTGACAGCCTGTAGTGCTGATACAAACACTGAGGCCAGGTGCTCCTGGCTTCCAATAAAACTGAATTCAGGTTGATTAGGAATTTTAAAGATCATCATTTTCTGAAATAGTCTACTGAAGCATGATAGGAGGCCAACTAGTCCATCCCAAGGATAACATCAAAGGACTTCAGTGGAAGGACAATTAGATCAGCCTTCAACTTTTTATCCTTCAAATTAATCAGGCAAGATTTGCATACTAAGTCCACCCTCATAACATTTCCATTTGGGAATGCAATGTGCAACTTATGTTCTAGGGGAACAGGTGTCAATGATGCATTACTAGCAAGATAAGCCTCAGATATAAACGAATGCATGGCACCCGGATCCACTAAAGTCTGAGCATAAGTGTTGCCTACTTTAATTGTCCCTGATCACAAAGTTTAGTTTGTCTTAAATGTCATATAGCTGATCTTATTTATCCTTCATGATCAATGCATTATATCGCATAAGAACAAAATAATCTTAAATAACAGGCATACCTACCACAACGGAGTTAGAAGCGGCAGCATCCTGTTGGGTGAGGATGAAGACCCTTTCCTGGGTCCTCGGCTGCTGCTGCTGGTTCATCCCCAGATTTGAAGGAGGTAGCTGGTCTCTCCGAAGGGGACAAGTGGCCATCTTATGATCCACTTTCCCACATATGAAGCAGACACCTCTTGGCCTATGGCACTGCTTGCCCGGGTGGAAGTTCCCGCAATGAGGGCAACGGGTCTTTTTACCCTTCGGTCTTGAGGGGGGCTGATATATATCTTTCTTCTTGGCCTACCCGAAAACTAGCCCGAAGAAGACCCCTTCCTCTTCCTTTGTAGCTCCCACTCCTTCTGGTTCCTATTCACGTCTCTTTCAATCACCAGGGCTTTGCTCACCACAGCATAATATGAGGATAGTTCAAATGCATTGACTGCTTGCCTCGGTTTGGGTCGCAGTCCTTTCGTGAACCTGATGATCTTGGCTCTCTCAGTGGTCACTATTTCCGGAGCAAACCGGGCTAGCCTAGTGAACTCGGCTTCGTACTGGGCCACAGAGAGATTCTTCTGTTTCAGCTCTAGAAACTCAGACCCCATCTGTCTTTGCACACTACTGGGGAAAGTATTTGTTGAAAAAGACCTCCATGAACTCCCTCTAGAAATAGTCTGTCCACCCAACCGCTGCTCCATATGCAACCACCAATTATATGCCTCCCCTTGAAGGAGGTAAGTGGCAAATCTAATCCGCTCCTCCTCCTAGCTACCATGGGCCCTGAAGGCCTTCTCCATCTCCCTCATCCATCCCTCAGCATCAGCGGGGTTGGTGGATCCAGAGAAGGGAGCAGGGGCTAAGCTCTTAAACTTAGCAAAGCTCCGACCTCCCCCTTGCCAGGGTTACGGTGGAGCGGGCTGGACTGGTGGTTCAGATTCGACTAGCGGATTTTGTGGAGTAGGAGGGACGGGCTGAGCAGGCACCACTTGTTGGATCTGTTGCTGCATAGCCTACACCATTTCTATAAGGACCTGAAGTATCTCAGTCTGGTGCTATTGCTGGCCATTGCCAGCCACATTAATGGAACCAGAACCTCCAGAAGTTTGCTGGCCTCCCTGCTGGCCAGCGTCACCAGCTTGGGAACCTTCAACTTGTCGCATACTTCTGGTGTGATGAGGCATGATTATTCCCTGCCAAGTTTGGTTCCAATCAATATCTTTACAAACCCTTAAGTTTTCAAAACATATTTATTTAAAAAAATATCTTCTTAGAGTTGTTACCCTCCCAGTGTCATCCTACTGTTTTGCCTAGTGTCATCTTATGTTTTCCCAAAGGTCAAACCAGACTCTGATACCACAAAAGCTGTCACGCCCTAGACCCAATGTGGGATCCAGGGGTGGCAACCCGCCGCATGCCCGGCATGCAAGGCGTCCTGTAACAATCTAATTTATTCAAGGAAGGATAATACTACTATGTCATTCAGAGTCAAATATTTTAGTACAAGCCATAATTATGATTTTTGGGCTATATGCCCATTATACATAAATCAATGGGGTTACAACAAAATGTTGGATCTTAATTTCCTCTGATAGAATTCAACTACCCCAATTCCCAATCTTCAGTCTTGTGGCTCTGAAAAACATTGTAAATTTATATGAGCTCACACTCAATAAGTAAGCCTACTATCATATAATATAATCATTTCATCATTTCAAGATATTATCAAATCATATTTTCCTGTATAAAACTTCCAATTTCAAATACATTCATCATGTTATCAAAACATGCATATCATCAGCTCAAATAATTTTGGAAGCTTAATTATACAATAAATGCCGAAATATGCAATGTAAACAAACCCACTGTATTTATATTATTATTTTCTTATGTGTTCCACGGCCCTACAACACCCATCTGGTGTATCATTCTTTAATATCCCCTAAGAGGAAGGGTCCTAGTACCAGCGTTATACCATATATCATAATCAATCACAACATATCCTTTAGATGTATGTGCGTTATGCCATATATCAATCACATCACATCCTCTAGATGTGTGTCCTCCACATATCTTTCTCTGTGAAGGTGGGTCCCGTATCTCTTGGCATTTCACATCGTTTCACATCATATGAAAACCACGACGACACATCATCATCATATTTGCATGTAGCACATCATGCATCATCATGAGCATAAGCTCCTCATATAACATATACAGTGGTTTATGCATTCATAGCATAAAATATATCAAGAGTACCAGTATATTTTGCAAAGCCAAAATAACCACATCATTCAATTGTTTTGCACATTTATAATCTATTACTTTGCAAAATATTAGCGATCACATATAATTATAACAGATACCTAATTATATACTCGTGGTACTAAATAGCAAATTTCATTTTATCTCAATTTTTAAATAATGCAATATATATCAATATAGCATTTAAATACATAATTTTTATATTCTAATAAATTATAATAAATGACTTACTTACCTCAGTACGCTAATTCCAAACTGTAAATCAGCTATGTGGACATCTGGTTACCTACAACATTAATTTTCACAATTAAATATTTAAAATTAGAATAATAAAGCATCCCCTATGGTCTACCCAGTCTAATCCTAGGCCCAACTTTGGGTTCGAATATTTCTCAATGTATAAGCCCAAATGGAAAAATAAAAATACCCCAAGAAACTAGAATCAACGCCGAATCGGGTCATATTTTTATTTCTCCATTCTCGGCTCAATACGGGGTCCAAAATGCGGCCCAAAGATGGATCAGAGTCGGCCCAATAGGAACCAACGTGGGACGGCCCAGCCGGCCCATGTCTTCTTCTTCCCCACGCGCCTCCCTTGTTTCACCCAAAACAGGAGGTGAGCCGTGCCGGCGGCCAGGGCCGCCGTCGGCCAATTCCTAGGCAACCCGGCCACCGCCGCCTCCCTTTCCCTCTCTTTCTCCCTCTATTTCTCTCTTTCTCTCCCGTTCTCTCCCGCAGCACGAATCGTGCCGATGTTACGGCTGACCACCATGGCCGGTCGGACCCTCACCGGACGGTCGCCCGCTGCCGGTGAGGGCCACTGGCCGCCGCCTAGGCCCGGCGAGGCATGGGGCACTCCGCCGGGCCCAAACCAAGCCGTGAACCGGCTTGGTCCTGCCTCCCTCTCTCTATTTCTCTCTCATTTTCTCTCTCTCTTACCTTGAGGCTGGGAGAGATGAGAATGAAGAAGGAGGGGTGCTCCCCCTTCTTATATCGTGGCGAGGGGTGGGTTAGCCCCTCCCCTGTGCTCGTGTGAAGGGGGCGCGTCGGTGCCTCCTTCCGCCACGCCGGGTCAACAATGGCGGAGGAAGGGCGATGCTTCCCTTCCTCCGTCAACAATGGTGGATCCTCACATGGTGAGGATCTAGGGGGGTTCACAAGACTAGGGCTTGGATTTTGCTTTGGTCTACTTGGCACATGATCATTCTGGAACAATAATATTAAGTAGCCACCCCAGTAAAGATCCAATATGTACCAATTCCAAGTAGAAAGTTCAACTCATTCAAAGTTGAACCAATCCAACCTGCTGGCATTTTGCATGATGTTTTTCAGTGCAAGGAGCATCAATCTAGGACTAATGAGCACAATGGATCACTTAGGACTCATGCTGGACTCATATTAATGGCACCTCTAAGTTTAGAGCAATTAGCAAACAGCAGGTCCACAAAATTTTAATGCAAAGTTCATGTTGCATAAAAGCTGGCAACTGAGATGTGAGGAAAACATCATATATCTAGCACAAGAGTGTGGGACATCCATATGCCACAGAATGCTTGCAAGCTTGATGCATGAGAAAACCTAAGTTGAGGGCCTCCTGCGGTTGAAGGATGGACCAGGACGTACGATATGGGAGGCCAACTAAGTTGCATGCAACATTTGCCAAGTACGCCATAGAATTATTGAGAGTCTCAAGCCTTGCTTTCAAATAATTCCAATATTACAAATATTTCTTGGGATACTTGCTCTAAGACTGTTGCACTTCAGACAATCTAGCCCATAACCAAGAGCTAGTTCCATAAATTTAATAATTATAGATGGGAAGGTTACCTCGGCATAAACAATCAGCTTAGTATAGCTGGGGCCATGAGGGTGGTAACCTCACTGTAGAAATGGATGGACAGGTGAGCTTCAATTACCTTAAAAATAGTTCAACATAGGATGCAAAAGTAAAAATTTAAGTGCTTATAACTCAAATTCATCTGCTAACAATTAATTTTCACTTAAGTTTTTAGAGCTATATAGTTTTAACTTGAATATGCAAAGTTGATGGACATGAGAAAAGGGCTAACCCTTAGGACGGGGATAGAGTTCAACCATGGCGTAGAGCTAACTCAATCTAGTGAATCAAAGGGAAAGTGGAGAAGTGATGAAGACAACTATCTTCTACAGACCTCGATTCATCGTACAGTAGCAAGGAAGGTGAAGAAACAAAAGCTCAAGCTGTTGATGGGCTCATGGATTGTTTTCAAAGAGAACCTTGTAGATCTTAAGCCTGCGTATCCTCAGAAACTAAAGATGAGGCTCGCAAAACGCTGCTGTTTAGTTTCAGGGTCCAGAGACCGTGAGAAGGAAAAGTTGGTGGAGAGCATTTTGGGTGGCCTCAAGAAAGCAGGAGACTCAAGGTTGCAGAGATGAGGTATCTCCTTTATTTGTTGCAGTGAATACAATATCTATTATTTATATTTGATAGTAATCTACTGACATGGCTTGAGCTAAAAACCAATCCACCAGGAATGTCTGATTCTTATGCATCACTTGGTCAAAAATGATGATTGATAATCATTGTTGGTACCCACTAGATAAGGCCTAATTTTGAGACAAATTATGATATATGTGGGAAAATTGCAGCATGTTAAGAAAGACAAGATGGTATGAGTTTTGATAGATGTTCTGTCCCTATCCTTTCAGTCCAACCTTCTTCCAGGCCCTGTGCAGCAGTAAGAATTTTAACATGGCTGCTCATTGATGGCCACAAGGTAGCACGATTTCCAATACATGGAGCACATCAGGAAATTGTTTGAGAGAAGTGATTTATTTGTATAGCCAAATGATTCACAAAACAAAAAGAACAGTGTAATTTTTTGTGTGGGGAGAATTTCCCAGCAATTATGTTCAACAGTAAAGCTCTTTGCAAAAGAAATTTAGATTTCTTTATTTATGCAAATAAGAATTCTGGTTAAATTCTTTTAGAATGAAACACAATAGAAAGTAAATAATGATGTTTCAGATTTAGAAGAGGCTTTCATTTTAGCACAACTAGGCTTGCAAATGGACCGGACTACATTGGGTTATGCTTGATCCCAATCTAATCTAGTTTTATGTTCGGATCATGATTTTGAATCCAGACCTATCCATTTGTTCATCGGATCAGTAAAATTGGATCTATGAGAAAAATTTATATCTAACGAGTCATTCGAGTCTATTCGGAGTTGAGCATGATCTAAGTCTAACCAACAAAATTAAGGTATGCAGTAGGATTTGATCCAGTCATATTTGCATTTAGGCATCTAGCTATTGTTTATACATAAAATCTAATAATTGTAAGACAATCTAAAAGAGATTAAAAGGTCAATTTAAACTTAAATTTTTATGCAAAAACTTTTAATTCAATTCAAGTAAATAATTATTTTTAAGTTTATAAATTATGATATTTAAAATATTTATTTATATACTTAAAAATGTTATAAATAAGAATTTATAAAAAATAATAAAATATAAATACTTAGATACAATTAAGTAAAAAGTTAAGAGGAGATCTAATTATTAAGGTGAAAAATAAGAATTGATACAAATTATGATGCATCCAATAAATTAATAAAGAAAATTAAAGCAAAGGAGAATAAGATTTATAAAATTAAGGTTTATAAGTAGAACTAAATCGGATTTAAGTTTGGCCAAAGCCAAAATTAGATTGGATCTAATTTACAAATCCGACCCAATATATGAGTCTTTAAATATGGATTGAATTGGATCTAATAAGTCGGAACTGAATTAAACTACAGATTAATTCGATCCATTAGCAGTCTAAAGCAGAACAAAACTTGACATTAAGCTTAACATATAATTAGGGTTTATCTAAAAGTCTTATGGTATGATAAATATATGTTGAGCAGGTAGCATCAACGTTGTTTGATTTATATGCATGTTCTCTCAGACAAGCCAGCAGTCCCAGGAATGAATTGAAGCTTTTTTGTAATGCCTAGGAAGAGATGATTAACGAATCATGAGAACTAGTTCACATGTACTAATGCATTGATATTGGTTTGAATCCATATCGTTGCTGGAAGTAATCTTGGAAGTTTGATTGAGAATAAAGTTAATACTGATCAAATCTAGATTAACTTAAAAAAGACATGTTTATAATGATTAGATATCTTATCACAAGAAGTTTATTTATATAATCATTGTTATTACCAATCACCTCTCTCGAGCGTCAGGTAAGATCCAAAGTCCAATAGCCGATGAGGATGGGCTGTGGAGTCTTCTTGTGCCTCCACCTCGGATGAGGGTCTTGCAAAAAAGTCCTCGAGGATTGGTTGTTCCAGCAGGGACCCTTCGATGTTCAAATAAGTGGTCTGAAAAACAATAGTAAATATTTAAGAGGAAGAATGAGTTAGAGCTTGAAGTCCCCTTTCTTGTCATGAGCGAAGGTTCTTATACCTGATCGGGAGTCCCCCTTACCCCTTTTTGGACAGTTGTTGATCCCGAGACGCCATGATTTAGCGTGGGATAAGTAGCAAGGCGAACAGTAACAGAATGTGTCCGCTACATGGCCTGTCAGAACTGGCAGGCCACCTCTATGTTTGATATGGCAACTACAGCCAGTTAGTGGGCTAAGTCTTGTCAGATGCGGCGCCGCAGATGGTTGGTAAGCTAGGTCTTATCGAACGTGCACCGTAGCCGGTAGGTGGGCCACATGGGACTGCAGACGGTAGGTAGGCCATGTGGGACCGTAGACAACAGGTGGGCCATGTGGAACCACAGACAGCAAGCGGGCCGCATGGGACTGCAGGCAGCATATGGGCCACATGGGGTCACAAGTCATTGATGGGCCAGGCCTTGAGAGGCCGGGGCCGCCTTGGAAGGCCGGGTCTGAAGGTCGAAGCCTTTTTAATCTTCACTGTCAGTTAGTTTTAGTTATTTACTTTCACGTGGCTTCATCAGCCACATCAGATGCTCCTCCTGCTCCTGAGCTTAAGTGGTCACGTGTTCGACGCCCTCTAAGAGAGAGGAGCGTAAAGCTTCTCATCATCATTGAGTCTTGTGCATCATTAATCACCGAAGGCGGGCACACGCCTCTGAAAAGGCAGGATTTTTTCGAAGTCCCTTCCTCATTTAAGGATAAGTACAAAAAGTAACATCGCCCGTTGAAGAGATCGAGGAAATACCTCTCAAGTGATGGAAAAGGCAGAGCATTTTTGGGTCACCATCATTAGCTGCAGATCACTTTCTCCCTTACGGTACCGAGGCACCATATCTCGAGCGAGAAAGGATTCTTTGATAGCTAGATAGTGTCTCCACTCGCGGGCATCCACATGGCACTGCATCAGGCAGGATAATTAAAAAATTGCATATAAAAATCATCCCATTTGTCTTTTTAGGCTCTTCATGCCTCCAACATTCCTCTTGTGTCTTCTTCACTCTCTGAGCATCGAGTCTTCTGTTCCTTATTTTAGTATCAGGTCAGTTCCTCTTGCCTTCCCTTTCTTTGCTTTGCTTCTTCTCATGGATCCTCGCACCATTAGGGAGGATAAGAGGCCCATGGTGAGTCTTCCCTCATCCTCCTCCGAGAATGAGGTTCCCCTATCACAGCTTTAGGCAGCCGATGGTATTATCATTTGCAACCATTCGATGACTGTTGCTCAATCATCGCCTAGAGTCCCACCGCCATCAGTTCGTCCGATACCTCCTTTGACCGCCACTTCTAATTCGATGGGTCCGAAGGGGGTTGTCTCCATGATGACTCCTAAGGAAGTAGAGGACCTTAGGATTAGGTATAGGATCCATGATAACATTTGTCTATCCACTCTTGAATCCGATGATAGGGTAACTTTCAGCCAGTCCAGCAGGGTTGCCCTGTATGTGGAGTTCTTTAGGTGCGGACTCCGTCTTCCTTTTCACCTTTTTATTCTAAATCTGTTAGATAGGTATGAGCTTGTCCTAGCACAGTTGACTCCAAACTCTGTTTGGATCATCTGTGCCTTTGTTGTCCTTTATCACTTCCACGGCATGTTTGCCTGGGTTTTCTTGTTCTGAGCCTTATACAAACTTCGCACCATAACGAGGCTGGGTGGTGGATCTTCACTTCTAGGCCCCGAAGGACTTTGAAACTCGATCTACCCTCTAAAGTCAAGGGATGGAAGTTTGTTTTCTTTTTGCCCATATGGATGGAGTGAGGATGGGCTGGAGGAGTTCCAATGTCGGCCCCAATAGGAACTCCACCATAGATGAGAGGGACCATAAGATTTTTGATTCATTAATGTCCTCCAAAATTTCACCCTGCCGGGAGTTGTTGACTGAAGTCAACCTCTACGGGGCCGGCCTGACACTGGCATCCGGTAAGCATGAGATTCCTCTATCTTCTTCTTCTTCTTCTTCTTCTTTTTAACTTCTAATTTTCTGTGCTGCGATGAAGATCCCAGCTAAGCAGCTGAAGGTAGGAGTCTGGAGGAGGAGGGACGCCACCAGCGAGATGGTGAGGCCATCCAAGAAGTCTCACCAGGGAGTTCAGGGTGAGCCAGCCTAGGCTCATGCGGCTCCTGTTGAGACCGCTCCTACGGAGAAGTTGAGAGGGGAGAGTGCCTCGGTCGAAGTGCCGATGGGGGGAGATGCCCTCATTGGAGCTGAGGTGGAGGGCCAGAGAGGAAGAGTCAGTTGGCTTGGACGAAGCAAACCAGGGACGATGTTCCCGCTGCCACCGAGCTAGAAGTGGAGGAGACTACCTCGGAAGCCAAAATCGGCCAGTGCTAGCAATGGGGACCGAGGGCGAGGCAGCACCGATTGCCCTGCCAATGTCTAACCAAGAAGTTGCCCCTGATGCTGCTGTAGGGACCTATGCCGAGGAAACTCCACCGCCGAGGAGAAGGTGATCATCACAGAGTCAGATGTTTGAGCCGCTGAGGAGAGGATGGCCAATGCCAAGGCCCGGGCCCGAGATGCTGTGGAGCAATTCAGAAGCTCCTCGATTTTCACCAGAGAGGTTGAAGAGGTCGCTCTTGACGGCTACTTCAAGGGTTTCGAGCACTGCAAGGATAAAATCTTCCGGGTCTTCAAGTTCGGCGGATTTGATAACATCCAACCCAAGGATCTAAATGAAGTGGAGTCAGGGGAGGATGACACCGACGATGGGCTAGGGCCTGCTAAGCCATAGACTTTTGTACTTTTATTTATTTTTGATTTTCTTTTACTGTAATCGATCTTGAATTGGCTTTTGTACTACATTCAAGCATTAATAAAAAAGAAAAATTATGTCCAAGTATAATATACTTAGCTCTTTGTAGCATCCTTATTTCCCTACATTCGGGTCTTGACTTCGGCCTTTAGATTTGGCAGGGAGTGTCCACGACTTACTTTGAGAGCCAATGGCCTGGCTCGAGACTTGTGTGGACTTTTAGCAATGGCTAAGTCCTTTGTCCCTTGAATGTTTGCTGAAGCGACTTTAGGATGCTGATGTTGATTAAGGGCCACCGAGGCAAGCTTGAAAGCCTCTTAAAACTGACTTGGGGGTTTCCTTGGCCAACCCGAGTGGTGACCCGAGAGCTGCTCAAATCATTGGGGTCCTTTTTCTTCGTAATCGCCTTGGGGGTTTCTTTGGCTGGCTTGAGTGATGACCCGAGAGCTGCTTGGGCCGTCGAGGTCCTTTTGGAACTGCCTCAAAGGTTTCTTTGTGCCGGCCTGAGAGATGACCTGAGAACCGTCTAGGCCATCGAGAACCTCTTAAAATTGACTCGGGGGTTTTCTTGGATGGTCCGAGTGGTGACCCAAGAGCTGCTAAAGTCATCGAGGTCCTTTTTCTTCGTGACCGCATCGAAGATTTCATTGGCCGGTCCGAGTGATGACCCGAGAGCTGCTTGGGCTGTCGAGGACCTTTTGAAACTGTCTCGAGGGTTTCTTCGACTGGCCCAAGGGGTGACTCGAGAGCCGCCTAGGCCATCGAGGTCCTTTTGGAACCACATCAGGGGTTTCTTCGGCCGGCCCGAGGGGTGACATGAGATTCATCTAAGCCATTGGAGTCCTTTTTCTTCATAACCGCCTCGGAGGTTTCTTCGCACCGGCTCAAGAGGTGACCCGAGAGCCGCCTACACCATTAGGAGCCTTTTGGAACTACCTCAGGAGTTTCTTCGTGCTAGCCTGAAGGGTGAACCGAGAGCCACCTAGGCCGTCAGGAGCCTTTTGGAATCACCTCAGGGGTTTCTTCGGCCGGCTCGAGCAGTAGTTGGAGAATTGACCTTCAGCTTATGAAGCAAGTCAGTTCAGAAGGTAGAGTGTTGAAAGCTCTTTTTTATTTTCATCAGCTAAGTGCATACATCATTGGTAATATTGACGAAGATTGTCCGCGTTCCAAGTGCGGGGGATAAACTTTCTATCTAGCCCTTCAATTCGGTATGCTCCTTGGTGAAGTGCTTCTGTCATTCGATAAGGTCCCTTCCAGTTTGAAGATAGTTTGCTACCTCCATTGGCTTAGACACCTAGGCCCATCTGAGGACCAAATCTTCAGGTCGGAATGTCTTGGGGCAGACCTGAGCGTTGTAGTATTTGGTAGCTCGTTGATGAAATGCTGCCACTCTGAGTCGTGCCCGATCATGCGCTTCGTCATTGAGGTCAAGGCTAGCTCTAAGTTGACCGGGGATATCTTCTTTCATTTTATGATTCCACCCTTGGGCTTGGAAGGTCGATCTTTATAGAGATGACCACTTTTGATCCGAATATGAGACTGAAGGGAGTCTTACCTGTTGGGGTCCTTGGGGTGATATGGTATGCCCATAGCATGCTCGGGAGCTTCTCAACCCATCTGCCTTTGAACACATCCAACTGGGTCCTGAGTCCCTAAAGAATGATCTGGTTCATGACCTTGGCCTCTCCATTAGTCTGTGGATGGCCAACAAAGGTGAACCGATGGCGAATACCCAGCTCGGTACAGAACTTCTTGAAGGGTGCGTTGTCAAATTACCGACCATTGTTGGTGATGAGGGCATGGGGTAGCCCAAAGCAGTAAACAATGGACTTTCAGAAGAAGGACTTCACTTTTCTCTCGGTAATCTTGGCTAGCACCTCCACTTCGACCCATTTGGTGAAGTAGTTGATGGCGACATGTAGGAACCTCCATTGACCTGACGCTGGAAGGAATGCTCTAAGGATATTCATTCTCCACTAGACGAAGGGCCACGGGGCCAAGAGCAGGCTCAATTGGGAGGCTGATTGCTATTGGATATGGGCATGCTGCTGGCAACTGTTGCATTTCCAAACCAACTCAGCAGCATCCTCATGCATGGTGAGCCAATAGTACCATTAACGAAGAGCTTTGTATACTAGCGATCTGCTCTCTAGGTGGTTCCCGCATATGCCATCATGGATCTCTCGTAGGATATAATTGGCATCTACGGGGCCAATGCATTTGAGAAGGGGATAGAAAAAAGATCTCTTATATAGCTGCTCGTTCATCAACACGAACTTAGAGGCTCTCCACTTGAGCAGTCGGGCCTCTGCACGATCGGCAGAAAGTATGCCATCGGTGAGGTAGCAAATATAGGCATCCATCCACGTCGGCTCCTATGCGACTGGTAGGGCTTCCAGATGTTCGATGCAGGTTCTTCCCAAGGTGTTGCCCGTTGAGGTGGCCAATTGGGACAGGGCATCGCCCTGGCATTCTTGCCCCTGTGGACATAGCTGATGCTAAAATAGGTTAGCAAAGAGGTTTGCGATCGGACCTTATTTAGATAACGGTACATGATAGGGTCTCAGGCCTCATATTCTTTGGTGATCTACCTCGAGACAAGCTGGGAATCGATGAAAGCCCTAAGACGTTTCACATTAAGTTCCCAGGCGAGCCTGATTTCTGCCTAGACGGTCTCATATTCAGCTTGATTGTTTGTAGCTTCGAAGAGGAATGGGAGAGCATATTCCTCCACCATACCCTCCGAGCTTGCGAGGATGAGGTCGGCTCCACTTCCTTGGGAGTTTGAGGCGCCATCCACATGAAGGATCCATGTCTCGTCTACTTCTTTGAGTTCAGTGTCTGAGTGCATCATGGGTGGCTCCTCCACTCATCCTTTCATCCAGGTACACTCGACCAGAAAGTCGGCTAGGACTTGGGACTTCATAGCTAACTTTGGCTGGAATGAGAGGTCAAATTCCCTCAGCTTGACTGCCAACTTGGCCAGGCAACCAAAGGTGTCAGAATGAGATAGGATTGCTTTGAGGGGTTAGTCCGTGAGCACCGCAATTGGATAAGCTTGAAAATATGACTTGAGACACTGGGCTGATATCATTAGTGCAAAAATAATCTTCTCAATTCTGGAGTACCTGATCTTCGCATCATGAAGCATCTTGCTCGTGTATTATACCAGCCTTTGCATCCCATCGGCATCCACACGAACAAGGATAGAGCTTATTGCCTCGAAGGATGTAGCGAGATAGAGGAAGAGCTCTTCTCCCTCCTTCAGTTTAGATAGCAATGGTGGAGTCAACAGAAATTCCTTCAACCTCTCAAAGGCCTTCTAGCACTCCTTTGTCCATTCAAAGTCATTCACCTTGCGCAGGGCTTTGAAGAAAGATAGACATCTTTTGGATAACTTTAACAAGAAGTGGCTCGAAGCTGCCATCCTTTCGGTGAGCCGCTGCACCTCCTTCTTACTGGCTGGCGGCCTTATGTCAAGGATAGCTTTGATTTTTTTTCTGGGTTTGCCTTGATCCCTCACTGTGTCACCATACAGCCCAAAACTTCCTCGCCATAACCCCAAATACACACTTCCATGGGTTCATCTTCATTCAGTAGTGATGGAGGTTGTTGAAGGTCTCCTCTAGATCAGCAATATGGATGGAGGCACAGATGCTTTTTGTCAATATATCATCCACGTACACCTTTATATTCTGCCTAATTTGACCCTTAAAAATCTTGTTTATCAATCTTTGGTAAGTAGCCCCTGCATTTTTTAAGCCAAGGGGCATTACCTAATAACAATAAATGCCTTTCTCATTGATGAAGTAGGTATTTTCTTCATCCTCTGGATCCATCCTGATTTGGTTGTATCCTGAAAAGGCATTCATGAAGCTGAGGAGTTCATGATTAGATGTAGCATCGACCAGCTGGTTTATACAAGGCAGCGAGAAGCTATCCTTAGAGCATGCTTTGTTAAGGTCAGTGAAATTGATGCAAATCCTTCAGCTTCCATTGGCTTTGTGGACCATGACCACGTTGGCCAGCCAATCTGGATAATGTGCTTCTTGGATGTGATCGAGGGTCAGCAACTTATCGACCTCCTCGTCGATAGCCCTTTGCTGCTTTGGGACAAAGCTCCTCTTTTTCTAATGAACTGACTGGTATCCTGGGTTAATGTTAAGTTTATGTGTTATTACCTCTGCGGGTATGCCTAGCATATCCAATGGAGACCAGGTGAAGATGTCCAAATTGGCCTGCAAAAAGGTAAGGAGTTGATCTTTTGTCTCCGTGGGAAGGAGCTCGCTGACCTGGACTATCCTCGCTGAGTCATCCCCTAATGGGAAAGCTAATAGATGTTCGATCGGCTCCCCTCTCCTCTCTGACTCCCTAGGATCGAACGACTCTATGGCCGATGAAGTAGTCGCCTCTTGGGGACTGGGAGTCATGTTCTAGCACAATCGCACCAGACTCGGCTCCCCGTGCATCTCGCTGATTCCATTGCTGATGGAAAATCTGATGAGAAGGCGTTTAGCTCAGATGATGGTGTCAAGGAGGTTCAAACCGGGTTGTTCGAGTATGGCATTGTAAGCCAAGGGCTCCCGGATGACCAGGAACCTCATAAAGATAGTATTTTGGTGGGTGGAGTCCCTGTCGTGACTGGAAGGATGATTTCGCCCTCTACTCGCATAGAGTTTTCCGTAAATCTGACTAGGAGTGTAGCTACGGGTTGGAGGGAGCTAAGGGGCATGTTCATCCTAACAAAAGTGTCGTATGTAAGAATATCAGTTGAGCTACCACTGTCAATCAAAATTTTCTTTATAGGGTATTTAGCAATTGTCATGGATATGACAATGCTATCATCACTAGGATTGTTCATCCCCACTAGATCCCTTTTAGAAAAAGGGATTACAGTTTCTATTTCTTCCTCCCTCCGTGGTCCTTGGAAGAAGGGCCTACCCCCCAGGTAATCATGTCGATTATCTTCTCGGATGGGGCACTATCGACACTGGCCTAGAAAGGTGGAGGCCCCACCGAGCGTGGAGCAGCTAGGGGGCAATCTGAACAAACTTTTAAAGGTAGCACCGCTAAATAAGTTCTTCAATGGCCCTCTTCAAGTTGCGATAGTCCTCTGTGTCATGGTCATAGTCCCGGTGAAAATGACAGTACAGATTCTTATCGCAAGGAATTTCCCACCTCTGGGGAGCAAGACGTCAGAGGTAGGGCTCGCTCTGGATCTCCATAAGTATGTTAGATTTGGGGGAAAGAAGTAGGATGAAATTACCCTCCTTGGGGATGAGACCTTGATGCCAGTTGTCTGATCTGCATGGGGGCTCGGGCTTCTTAAGGTGTGGCCTGCTAGGCTCCACGTGGGTTGATTTCTTGTTATACCCCCCCTCAGCCTCCCTCTGAATGGAGTCAGCTTCATTGGCGTGAATGTACTTCTGCGCATGATTTAAAAGTTCGGAGTAGAAGCTTGGGGGCTTCTTATCCAGAGAGTAAGTGAAGCAGGAGAGGCAGAGTCCCCACTTCAGGGCTAAAGTGGCCATGGCATCGTTGAGGTAGTAGACCTCGAGGGCCGCCATCTTGAAACGAGCCAGGAAATCTTTAAGTGATCCCCCCTCTTTTTGTTGGACAAAAAATAGACTATCGACCACTTGGGGATCCTCCGGCAAGCATCGAAATATACTAGGAAAGTCTTCTGAAGTTGCTGGAAGGAGTCGATGTTGCGCGGTGGTAAGCGGGAGTACCAGGCGCATGCTGCCTTCCTGAGGATAGCTGGGAAGGAATGTAGAGGAGGGCATTAGTTGCCTCCTGGACTTGCATGAGAGCTTTGTAGCTCTCGAGATGATCCAGTGAATCCGTAGTGCCATCATATGGGTCTAGCTAGGGGAGGCAGAACTAAGGGGGACCGGCTCCTCCATGATGCGGCGGGTCAAAGGGTGATGGTGGTCATAGTCCACCTCTGATTGGTTGGTGATTCTCCAGCTAAGCTCCTTCAGTCGCCAGTGGTATTCATCTAGGTGCCTCTCCGCTTGGTGGTTGATGCGCTCACCAATGGACTCATCCTCTGATGATCTAGGGGATGAGTAAGGGGGGAGTAGTGTTGATAGTTATGCTCTCGCTCAGGCTCCTTCCCATGTTGCCGCCTGGGAGAGGGGCTGATGAGGTATTGTCGTCTCTTGGGGGCCTCCCGACGACAGTGCCTGGGTGAGGCATGATGGTGGTGAGACTCCCTCTAAGGGGACCCCCCACGGATAGATTATTGGCTAGGCTGAGCAACCGCCATGTATGGCCTTGGCTGCTGCTGCATGGCCACAAAGTGTTGTTGTAGCTCACAAACTACCACCACCAAGGATTGGACTTGTTGGGTGAGGGTGACTAGTTGCTCAGCTTGGGTGGCCCCATCCGATGGTGTAGGAGTAGGGAGGTTGGCCTCTACCGCTCAGTCTGTTAGAGATGTCCCTGTTGGAGATGCCCCCCAGCATGACTAATAGAGACCTTCTGAGCTTGCATCACCACCATTGTTGTCATAGAAGGGGGAGGGCTCGTAACTTAGTGTTACAAAGCTCTTTTTTCCTTCAATGCACACCCTCCTTCCTTAGCACCAATCTATTATTGTCAAATCACCTCGCTCGAGCGTCAGGTAAGATCCGAAGACTGATAGCCGATGAGGATGGGTTGTGGAGTCTTTCGATGCCTCCATCTTGGATGGGGGTCTTGCAAAAAAGTCCCAGGGGATCGGTTGTTCCGACGGAGACCCTTCGACGCTCAAGTGAGTGGTCTGAAAAATAGCGATGAATATTCAAGAGAAAGAATGAGTTAGAGCTTAAAGCTCCCTTCCTCGTCATGAGCGAAGGTTCTTATACCTGGTCGAGAGTCCCCCTTATCCCTTTTTGGATAGTTGTTGACCCGAGATGCCATGGTTTGACATGGGATAAGTCGCAAGGTAGACAGTAACAGGAGGTGTCCGCCACACGGCCTGTCAAAACTGGCAGACCACCTCTCTGTCTGATATGGATGGCTATAGCATGTTAGTGGGCCAAGTCTTATCAGACGCGGCACCGCAGACGGTTGGTAAGACAAGTCTTGTTGAACAAGCATCGTAGCCGGTAGATGGGCTACGTGGGACCGCAGATGATAGGTAAGCCACATGGGACCACAAACGATATGCAGGCCATGTGGGACCATAGACAGCAGGCGAGCTGCGTGGGACCATAGACAACAGGTGGGCTACATGAGGTCGTAGGTGATTGATGGTCTAAGCCTTAGGAAACCGGGGCTGCCTTGAGAGACCGGGGCCACCTTGGGAGGCCGGGGCCGCTTTGGGAGGCTGGGTCCAAAGGTTGAAGCCTTTTTAATCTCTATCGTTAGCTAGTTCTGGTCGTTTAATTCCACATGGCTTCATCAGGCACATCAATCATCATTCAAATTTGAACCAAATAAATAGGGGAAAATCCTTTCATAGGATTATTTTTTAAAAATAAATATAGACACATCTATAGAAAAGTTTGAAAGATCCTACAATAAATAGAATTGCCTAGTCATTGTAAAGCTATTTCGAATTAAACTATATTTCCATCTTCTTTTTTCCATTATTTTGGTGCATTATTTTGGTGCATCTTCTTATTATTGCTGCAACTTTCATTCTCTCTCACATTCTCACAGCTTATGTAACTCACAACATACTCAACTTAGGACATGAAATTAGCGGCCAACTAAATGATTCTGCCAAGTTTACCAAGTCTAATGGAGACCAAGGGAAAACCATATGAAATCAAATGCCCTCATTTTCAAGCTTGCTGTAAGTCATAATACCTGAATCTTGTAAGTAGGAAGCTCCATAACACAAAGAGGATATAATTTAATGCAGGACTGCTAATGAGGTTTGGCACATTTTAATTTCTGAAACAAAGAACATCTTCCTTAGCATTGCTCGACATGCAAGCACCTGAGAAGTAGTGATGGGCACTGGGCTGGACCTCCCAAGCCCTAGCCCAGCATAGCACAAACCGGGCCATACCTAGTACGGCTCGGTTACTACAGTACGGACGGTGCCTAGCACGGCCCATTAAAAGGGGTTGGGCCGGACTTGAAAAATATGGCTCACAGACCAAGTCCAACACTAGACATAAGCACCAGGCCCACAAGCCGTGCCGAGCCAAGCACGGCTTAGGCCATGCCGGGCCAGGGCTAGGCTGGCACGGCTCAATTATGGTCATTTCTAGCCATTTTCAATAGTTAGAAATAGCTATAAATGGCCATATGGGGTTTGACCATTTTATTTAATAGCCATATAACAGCTATATTGAAGGGTATTTTCAGAAATTTTTTTTGAAACTTCTATAAATAGACCATTCCTCCCTCATTTTCACCATACCAAACCAACTTTTTTTCTCATTCTCTACTACTACTATTTCTCTCTTCTAGCAAGTGCTCTAGTAAATTAATTTTTAGTTTGCAAGTGTTTTGGTAAGTGACAAGTGCTACACAAGAGGAGGTTCTGGTTGAGATATACAAGAGAAAGGAGGTCACTTCTTGTTGAGAGACGAGAGCACAAAAGGAAGCCCACAAATTTCGGTTACATGCCTCTACTTCTGGTCCTCTTCTCAATTCCTTTTTATGGTTAGTTTTTATTTTTTTGCATTCATTAATGTTGGCCCAGATAGTAACCCAAGAGGGGGGGGGGGGGGTGAATTGGGTTCTTTAAAAAAAATTTAACACTTTAAAATTATGCGCTTGATATGAAAGTGTTTGAGTGCAATATGCTAAGCACAAATAAATGAGATAGAGAGAGAGATAAAGCATGACAAACACAAAGATTTTATAGTGGTTCGGTGTATCCAACACCTACGTCCACTCCCAAGCAGCACTTGGGTCCACACTATAATCACATGATTACAGTCGAGTTGTTTTACAAGCTCACAACTCTAACTTGTTGTTTTCCGGGTCACAACGAACCCAGCTGGTTTTCACAGGCTCACCAGCACAAAACCCTAACCACAAGCTATCCTTAGCTTGTCCGAGGTATACTACCTCCACTAATTCAATCCCCTGATTGAATTAGGCAAACTATAAATCAATTAAGAATTTTAACAATAACAACTCCTTAATGAGCAAATAGCAATATAAGTAAATGAAAATAGAAAAGCCTTTGAAGCCTTGAGCTTTTCTTTTTCTTCTCTTCTTCTTCTTTGAATTGAATGGAAGTAGAGCACTTGAAGAGATTTTGGTGAAGAAACGGCTAAAGATTTAGGGCTTTTCTTCTTCTTTTTCAAAACTGAGGAAATCCCTTGAAATATCTCTTTTGGTGCCTTTGATTCTCTTCTAACTCTCAATAGTGAATAGGCTTTGGCTCAAAAGATTTCTTGAAGTGGGATTTTTTTTTCTTTCTTTCTTTTCGTTTCTCTATTTTTTCGTTCTTTTTATTTCAAATGGCTCAATCCCTTTTTATAGATTTAATCCACGAGTAGGTGAGAAATAGCCGTTGGAGTTGTCCTTGGATGATCCTTACCAAAAGAAAATAGATCCGTTAAAGGTTAGGTAAGAAAAATATATCGTTGAAAACTTGAAATTCTGTTTTGACGTGGAGGGGTCGACTCCAGGTCTTCAAGTGTCGGCTCCAAATCGAGATCCTAAAAATAGTAATAAATGGTCCGTCAAGGTGTCGGCTTCAAGATTTTGAAGTGTCGGCTCGTTCTGGTGTCGGCTCCAACTTTCTGAGGTGTCGGCTCCACCAGTGTCCAAAAATATCACTCTCTGTAACTGGTCTGGAGTCGGCTCCACACTCTGCAGGTGTCGACTCTAAATGTCAGCTCCAGAAATTTAGGTGTCGGCTCTGAAGCGTGCCAAAAATCAATACTGTTCTGATACTCTCTGGGTTGGCTCCGAGGATTTAGGGTGTCGCTCCAAGTTTTGAACTTACATAGATTCCATTTAAATTCAACTTGAAACTAATTTTCTAATAGTGATAAATAACCAATCTTAATTCCTGAAACACTTATCAAATTTATTAGAAATAAAGAATATACTCATGGCTTTTGTTAATCATCAAAATCAATAATTGGGTCAACAATCTCCCCTTTTTGATGATGACAAAAACATTGAGTATATGCATGATTAACAATAAAATTTTCAAGAAAAGTTTTCATAGTAAGCTCCCCCTGAATGAGGTAGCTCCCCCTATGATACTCAAATTAACTTCTTTTCTTCTTATCATTAAACATGCAATTAAGTTCATGCTTGATACCAATTAACTAATGAGATTCATTCAATGTATATATGTAATTATCTTTTCTCCCTTTTACATTCAATTATAACTTTTATGCATATACAAATTCATTTATTTCTTCCCCTTTTTTGTAATCAACAAAAAGGTTAGGAAGATGGATTAAGATCAATGATTAAAGATTAAGTGAATCAAAATTCAATTCAAGTCAAATAACAAAGTTCAACTTTAGTAAATATGAATTAAAGTATCAAAACATTACATCATTGCTTTCATACATCATTGAACAAAAAGTTACTTTAATTACATCAAAACATCAAAATATATTAAACTTAAACATCAACTTTTAATAACATCAAAAGATAAACTAAACTACATCAAAAGCAAACTTTCATTACAACATAATCAAAAATACAGAATTTAATGTTCTAAGAACTCTTTGTAAATCTTTCATAATTTTTCCCATTCCTTCACTTTGAGTTCTGACAAATTCTTCAGTCTTCTATCAAAAATACAGATGCAGTTACAATTTTCTCTTGAAGCTGCATTGCATTAGAATAAGTCTCAGAATCTCCAAATTCTTTAAGTTTCTCAAATATGTTCTTGAGATCATTCCTTAAAGATTCTGAAGAAGAACCAAGGGTGGACTCAATCTTGCTTACTCTTTCATCTAAGAATAGAATCTCTCTCAAGTTCATAAACTGTTGTCTATCTCAGTCTTCATCTCTTCTTTATGATTAGCAAAAATCCTTTAAGTTGCTCTAATTGGATATCAGAAAACCAGCAGAACTGAAGAAAAAAGAATAGCAGGTGCAGGAGCTGGGGTAGGACTGCTCTGGTGAGGATGCCAGGGTCTGAAGGTCCATTCAACTCAGGCTCTCTCATCCTGTCCTTTCCTTCCAAATACCACTTTCTTAAAACCCATCCGGTGCAAAGTAGAAGCTGTAATAGTCAGTGTGCCGTTCTTGGCTCATTTCCAAATGCTAACTCCTTGGCTTCAAATACCTAGTCAAAATCATGCCATAAGGAAGGGAGCTCTCTTCCTCCAGCCTCAGCCATATACCAATCATCATTCCTAGATTAAGAGGCTGACCCGTCAAATACTGTCCATAACAACAATGTCTCGCTCCGAGACATACTCAAAACGCCAGTCTTGGGAAATAAATCCTACAAATATTGTGAAGCAATCTAAGCTCCAAGGGGCAATTGATTGCCCTAACTTCTTCAAATTCAGTACTCCCTTCCAACATCTTGAAAGGCTGACCTCTCTCACTGTGTGCATTGCACAAATCCCAGGGATTTCTAATTTCCTAAAATTTTGGTGTAAATGAATTCCCTTAACTGAGCTAACAACCACCATCTCCTCTAGACAAATTGGTAAAATTCTTTACTAGCTGGATAGTAGGAACATCAAGAGCAAACTTATCCCAACCCATTTTCTTTAACTGTCTTCCAATGAAAAACCCTCGGATTCAAAAAATCAAAATCAACTTTCCTACCCATTGTAATGACTCCCGCTAAGGTATCTACCTGAGGAGATGAGGGGGGATTATGGGTTGAAGAAGAGGAGAAGACGAACTGGAGACGGTTGGCGACGGACGCCTCACCCTTCCGGTGCTCCAAACGATGATCCCTGCTTTGGTGCCATTGGAAGAAGGGGATGGTGATTTGAAGGATTTTTGAGGAAGTTGGGAAGGATTTGAGAGGATTTGAGAAATAGAAATGAGAGGTGTCGACTCTGCCCTAAAAAGTCAATTTGGGTCCACCAGGTGTCGACTCCCGCAAAGTCGGGTGTCGACTCCAATCGCTAACACAGTCAGCGCTCGAACTGGAGTCGGCTCCACAAACGGGTGTCGGCTCCCAGTCAGACCGAGAGCGACACAAAAGGTGTCGACTCCAAACTGAGGTGTCGACTCCAAGAAAGTTTCAGAGAAAAAATGAAGTTTCAAATGATCGAAACTTGTCAAAAAGGTTATAAAATTTGAATATTCATGACTAGATAATTTTCCTTAAAATATGAGAAAATCAAGAAAATTGATAGAAATCTAGATAATCATTCCTTAGGTTTCAAAATCATTCCAAAGGTCACAAATCCCTAATTCACCTCTAAGATAACAAAATCTCTCTTCACTCAAGGTTTTGTAAATATGTCAGCTAATTGTTCTTCAGTATTAACATAATCAAGACAAATTTCATTATTAGCTACATGTTCTCTTATAAAATGATATCTAATTTCAATGTGTTTAGTTCTTGAATGTTGAATTGGATTTTTAGTTAAATTATTGCACTTGTGTTATCACATCTAATAGGAGTTTTATCAAGTGTTATGCCATAATCTTCAAGTTGTCGCTTAATCCAAAGGATTTGAGCACAGCAACTTCCAGCTGCAACATATTCTGCTTCAGCAGTAGATAATGCAACCGAATTTTGCTTTTTGCTAAACCAAGAGATTAAGTTACTTCCTAAGAATTGACATGCACCACTTGTACTTTTTCTATCTATTTACATCCAGCATAATCAGAATCAGAATATGCAATCAAATTTAATGTTGAGTCTCTAGAATACCATAATCCTACATTTTTAGTTCCACTTAGATATCTTAAGTATTCTTTTTACAGCAATTAAGTGAGATTCTTTAGGTTCAGATTGAAATCTAGCACATAGACAAACAGCAAACATGATATCTGGTCTACTTGCTGTTAAGTAAAGTAGAGATCCGATCATACCTCTATAATTTTTGATCAACTTTCTTACCATCTTCATCTTTGTCTAATTTGCATGAGGACTCATAGGTGTTCCAAGGGGTTTGATTGATTCCATTCCAAACTTCTTGAGAATTTTCTTTGTGTACTTTGTTTGGTTGATGAAAATCCCCTCTTTGCTTTGCTTGATTTGAAGTCCTAGGAAGAAGTTGAGTTCTCCCATCATGCTCATTCGAATTCACCCTGCATTAACTTAGCAAATTCTTGACACAAGATTGTTAGTAGCACCGAATACAATATCATCTACATATATTTGTACTACTAATAAATCTTTATCTTTTCTTTTCAAAAATAAGGTTTTATCAACATTTCCTCTAGAAAAATCATTTTCAATTAGAAATTTGCTTAACCTATCATACCAAGCTCGTGCTTGTTTTAAACCATATAGTGCTTTGTGTAATTTAAAAACATGATTTGAAATTCATGATCTTCAAAACCAGGTGGTTGTTCAACAAAACTTTCTCATTTATAAAACCATTTAAAAATGCACTTTTAACATCCATTTGAAATAAATTGATATTCATATGACATGCAAATGCAAGTAATAATCTAATTGCTTCTAATCTAGCTACAGGTGCAAAAGTTTCATCAAAATCAATTCCTTCTTCTTGATTATATCCTTTTGCAACTAATCTAGCTTTATTTCTAATTACTATGCCATTTTCATCTAATTTATTTCTAAATACCCATTTAGATCCTATAACTGAATGACCTTTAGGTCTATCAACTAAGGACCATACATTATTCCTAGTAAATTGATTTAATTCTTCTTGCATAGCTACATCCAATTACTTATTTTTTTAGCTTCTTCAATAGTTTTAGGTTCAATTTGAGATACAAATGCAAGATGATTATTGATATTTCTCATGATGATCTAGTTCTTACTCCTGAGATGGATCACCTATAATCAATTCCTTTGGATGACCATAGGCATATCTCCAATCTCTAGGAAGATCTACATCATTATGAGTATCAATAACATCAACCTAGGTGAATCATCATCTTTAGCTTCTTGTTCATGATCTGAAGATACATCTATATTTAATTTTTTAATATCTCTTTCTAGCAAATTTGTATCTTCCTCATCATCAATCTTTTCAGAACTTGATGCTAAAGATTCATCAAAAACTACATGAATAGATTCTTCTACAATTAAGTTTTTCTTGTTAAATACTCTATAGGCTTTACTAGTTGTTGAATATCCTAAAAATATGCCTTCATCAGATTTTGCATCAAATTTTTCAAGATTATCTTTACCATTATTATGAATGAAACATTTACAACCAAATGCATGAAAGTAACTAATATTGGTTTTCTATATGCCATAGTTCATAAGGAGTTTTCTTAAGGATTGGCCTAATTAAAGCTCTATTAAGGATGTAACATGCGTGTTTATAGCTTCCGCCCAGAAGTACTTTGGGAGTTGGCTTTCACATAGCATGGTACGGGCCATGTCTTCTAATGTTCTATTCTTTCTTTCTACAACTCATTTTGTTGTGGTGTTCTAGGTGCAAAAAAATTATGATGAATGTCATTTCTATGCAGAAATTTTCAAATAAATGATTTTTAAATTCTGTTCCATGATCACTTCTAAGAGACACTATGGTGTTTTTTCTCATTAGTGACTTTCTTGAAGAATTTATGAATGTAGGGAAAGTCTCATCCTTATGAGCTAAAAACAATACCCAAGTGTATCTAGAATAATCATCTACTATCACAAGACCATATTTCTTTCCTCCTAGACTAGTGGTTCTAGTAGGTCCAAAAAGATCCATGTGAAGTAGCTCTAGTGGCCTAGAAGTGGAAATAATATTTTTAGATTTGAAAGAGTTTCTAGTTTATTTTCTAAATTGACATGCATCACAAATTCTATTATTTTCAAAATCTAGTTTTGGAAGACCTTTAACTAAATCCATTCTAATTAATTTTGAAATTAGGTGTGTGCTTGCATGACCTAATCTACGATGCCATAGCCACCCAATCTCATTCACATTAGCATTATCAGCAACTAAGGAATGATTACTAGTAGATAGATTGTCTAAATCAATTAAGTATACATTGTCATTTCTATTACCAACAAATATAATGCTATTGTCTATGGGATTAGAAACAGTGCAAATGGAAGCTTCAAATGAAACTTTGAAACCTTTATCACACAATTGGCTAATGCTAATCAAATTATGCTTTAAACATCAACATATAAAATATTCTCAATAAAAGTGAATGGAGTTATTCGAATTTTACCAAGGCCCATAATTTGACCTTTACCATTGTCTCCAAATGAAACAACTCCTCCTCTTTTATCTTCAAGGGTGACGAATTGCTCCTTGTCACCCGTCATGTGCCTTGAGCAGCCGCTATCAAGATACAACTTTCGTTTTAATCTTTTGGCCGTAAGACACTCCTCATCGTCTTCTTTTGCCATGAAGCAAATGTTTGCAACTTCCTTTTGTTCTTCCTCAGAAGAGGATTCTTCACTATCACTCCATGTTGCAACATATGCCTTCTTCTTCTTCTTATACCCCTTTTTCAATTGAGGACATTTATATCGGAAATGTTCCGGCTTCTTACATTCATAGCAAGTCAAGGATTCTTTTTCTTTTTCTTTCTCCTTCTCTTTTTCCCTTTCACCTTCCATCTTAATTCCAGATTTCTTTCTATGGAAGGGTCTCCTTCTTTGCATGAATTTCTTGAACTTTCTAGTAAGGAGAGCTGTCTCATCATCATCTTCTTCATCCTCACTGCTGCTTTCATCAATTTCTGCAACCTTAAGAGCAATAGTTCTCTTTTTCTTGACGTCTTCCTCTATATGCTGCTTCATTGTTAATTCATGGGTCATCAATGATTCAAGTAGCTCCTCCAAAGGTAAGGCATTGAGGTCCTTGGCTTCTTGGATAGCAGTTACCTTAGCTTCCCATGACCTTGGAAGAAACCTAAGAATTTTACGAACCAATTCAGAATTAGTATAGATCTTGCCAAGACTCTTTAAACCATTTACAATATCAATAAATCTAGTATACATGCATGTGATAGTTTCATTTTGTTCCATGCTAAATAATTTATATTTGTGCACTAAGATATTAATTTTAGATTCTTTAACTTGATTTGTACCCTCATGGGTAACCTCTAACCTATCCCATATTTCTTTTGCAGAATTACATGTACAAATACGATTAAATTCGTTTGCATCTAAGGAACAATACAAAACATTCATGGCTTTAGCATTAAGCTGAGCCATTTTCCTATCATTATCATTCTAATCCCTTTCGGGCTTAGGGACAATAGAACCATCAACTATGTGTGTGGGTGTGCTAGGTCCATTCATTATGGCACTCCACAATTCATAATCTAAAGCTTGAATGAATATCCTCATTCTTGCTTTCCAATATGAATAGTTGGTGCCACTGAACAAAGGTGGCCTATTAGTGGATTGACCTTCTAAAAAAGATGATCCAACTTAAGCTGCCTTTTGGATCTTTGACTCTTGATTGTGTAATCAAGCCGAAATGAGCACAAGCTCTGATACCAATTGTTGGCCCAGATAGCAACCCAAGAGGGGGGAGTGAATTGGGTTCTTTAAAAAAATTAACACTTTAAAACTATGTGCTCTGATATGAAAGTGTTTGAGTGCAATATGCTAAGCACAAATAAATAAGATAGAGAGAGAGAGACAAAGCATGGCAAACACAAAGATTTTATAGTGGTTTGGTGTATCCAACACCTACGTCCACTCCCAAGCAGCACTTGGGTCCATACTATAATCTACTTGATTACAGTTGAGTTATTTTACAAGCTCACAACTCTAACTTGTTGTTTTTCCGGGGTCACAACGAACCCAGCTGATTTTCACAGGCTCACCAGCACAAAACCTAACCACAAGCTATCCTTAGCCTGTCCCGAGATATACTACCTCCACTAATTTAATCCCTTGATTGAATTAGGCAAACTATAAGTCAATTAAGAATTTATAACAATAACAGCTCTTTAATTGAGCAAATGAGCAATATAAGTAAATGAAAATAGAAAAGCCTGATTTCTGAAGCAATGTAGGGCTTGAGCTTTTCTTCTTTTCTCTCTTCTTCTTCTCTTTTGAATTGAATGGAAGTAGAGAACTTGAAGAGATTTTGGTGAAGAAACGGCTGAAGATTTTAGGGCTTTTCTCCTTCTTTTTCAAAACTGAGGAAATCCCTTGAAATATCTCTTTTGGCACCTTTGGATTCATCTTCTAACTCTCAATAGTGAATAGGCTTTGGCTCAAAAGATTTCTTGAAGTGGGATTTTTGATTTCTCTTTCTTTCTTTTCGTTTCTCTGTTTTTTTTCATTCTTTTTATTTCAAATGGCTCAATCCCTTTTTATAGACATTACAATCCATGAGTAGGTGAGAAATAGCCGTTCGAGTTGTCCTTGGATGATTCTTACCAAAAGAAAATAGATCCGTTAGAGGTTAGGTAAGAAAAATATATCCGTTGAAAACTTGAAATTCCATTTCTGACGGAGAGGGATCGACTCCAGGTCTTCAGGTGTCGGCTCCAAATCGGGATCCTAAAAATAGTAATAAATGGTCCATCAAGGTGTCGGCTCCAAGATTTTGAAGTGTCGGCTCGGCGAGATCTAGAGTCGGCTCCAACTTTCTGAGGGAGTCGGCTCCACTAGTGTTCAAAAACATCACTCTCTGTAACTGGTCTAGAGTCGGCTTCACACTCCGCAGGTGTCGACTCTAATTTTTTATGTGTCGGCTTTAGAAATTTAGGTGTTGGCTCTAAAGCGTGCCAAAAATCAACATTGTTCTGATACTCTCTGGAGTCGGCTCCGAGGATTTAGGGTGTCGGCTCCAAGTTCTGAACTTACATAGATTCCATTTAAATTCAACTTGACACTGATTTTCTAAGTAGCATATAGATGAATAACCAATCTTAATTCCTGAAACACTTATCAAATTTATTACAAACATAAGAAATATACTTATGGCTTTTGTTAATCATCAAAATTAATAATTGGGTCAACAATTAATTTAAAATTTTAGATATGGCATCTTATGACGAAAGTCATTTTGGCATGCACCTTTTTTCTAAGGGTGAGAAAACTAATCCCCAACCCCAAGTTTCCTCTAGAGCCAGTGTCAGTGAAGGTCAAACCTCTTCTCGTAAGAGGACTAATGATGTTTGGAATGATTTTGATAAAATTATGGTTGATGGAGTCTTCAAAGCAAATGTAGAAAATGTGCAAAACTTTATGATTGTACTAGTACTGGAGGAACAGAGCATTTAGAAAGACATCAAGATACTTATAGGATGCAAGATTCTCGTTTGTAAAGTATCCTTAATATATAAGGAAGATCACTTACGGATACTTTTGCATATAACTATGAAAATCAGAGAAAATCACTTGTAAGATGGATAGTTCAGGATGAATTACCTTTTAATTTATGTGAATCTTTTGAACAATGCGTTCAATTAGGCCTACAACCTGCTTATAGAAGAACTAGTAGGCATACATTTAGAAGAGTGACTATAATAAACTTTTTAATGAAACAAAGTTTAATTGAAATGCTTTTAAATTTAAATGCTAGAGTTTCTTTAACTTTTGATATTTAGTCGGCATCTATAGATAGTAATTTTTTATTACTATTACTGCTCATTATATTGATAATGATTGATAACTAAATAAATAAATTCTTGCTTTTTTTGCATTTGGGACAACAAATTTCAAATGCTATTTATCAAACTGTATGCTCATATAATATTAATAATAAAATAATATCTATTACTTTGATAATGCATCTAATAATAATTCTGCTATTATATTATTAAATGACTCTTTGCATCATTTTAAATGGATAATTATTTCATATTAGAAGTGCATGTCATATATTAAATCTTTCTATTCAATCTGGCATGGACATAATTCAAGATGTTATTTCAAAATTAGAAATACAGTTTTTTTATTCATACTTCAAGAACAAGACATCAAGAATTTAAATAATTATGTGTAGATCATGGTAAACATTTTAAAAAATTTAAACTTGATGTAATTACTTATTGAAATAGTATCTATACCATGATACATGATGCATATCCATATAAGAACTTATTAAGTGCTTATATTAATGATCATGGATTAGGATTCACATTGACTAAAAATGATTGGAGTAAAGGTAAAATTTTGAAAGATTATTTGGTTACTTTTTATAATGCTACAAATGTTCTTTCTGGTATTTATTATCCAACTTTTATTTATTTTTTAAAAAGCATATGTAATTATTAAGAAATTTAAAGAACATAGATATGATGATGTTTTAATGCCTATTATATGTCAAATAAAAACTAAATGGAATGAATATTAGAATAGGATATGTTCTTTACATAACTTAGCTGTTGTTTTTGATTTTAGAGTTAAATTAAGTGGCACAAAAATTTTAATTAATGAATATTGTGAAAACATGAATCAAGATTCTAAACCTGCTAAAGATGAGGTAGCACAACTTCTTAATGATATTTATGCTTTATATGATGACAAAATTCATGGATCTAGAATACCTGCTCAAAGCTCTGCTTCTTCTTCTAGATCTTGTTCATCATCTATTTTTTCATTCATTGTACAAAAAAGACACACATATGCTTAATTTTCTTCATCTTTAAGTAATGAATTAGAATTTTATTTACAAAATGATCTTCATTCTGCATATGATGAAATCAAATAGAAAATCTAGATGTATTAGCTTGGTGAAAGAGTGTTAGAAATTAATATTCTATTATATCTGCCATTGCACAGGATATTTTAGCTGTGCCAATGTCCACAATAGCATAAGAATCCGCTTTCAATGTAGGTCAGCGTGTTTTGGACGAAAAGAAAAATATGACTGGCAAGATGGTTAAGATGCTTTTCTGCTTCAAAGATTGGTTAGATGCTGAGGCGAGGCTTCAAGATAAAGATAGACATAATTTAACCAGCAAAATGATGATGACACAAATGCTACTGATGAGTGAGTCATCTCTATTTTTATAATTATATTTTTATTTTTTTAATTATTAAAATGAGTTATCTTTATTTTTTTCTTCTTTCTTATTGTATTCTGGAGGTCAGACCTAGTCCCCCTCTCTTTATGTACCATTTTAATTTTAAATTAATAAACTGGTAGGGGTCTATGCCAAACCCCACCATTAAGGTAGCTTTATATTAATAATTTTTAATTTATTAAAAAAATATTTTTTTAGTTAAATTTTTTTATCAGGCCCTTATGGGCCATGCCGGCCCAGACCCTTGCTAGGCATGACACGGCCGAGGCCCTACCAGGCATGGCCCGGTTCGTGCCGGGCCATGCCGGCCCATGGGCGACACAGCCCGGTGCCCATCTCTATCTAACACGGCCCAGGCGGGCCAGGCACGGCACAGCATGTGTGATAGCTTTGCATGACCCATAAGGGCCTGGGTTGTGCCGGCCCACAAGAGACTGATTCCCTTAAAAAAATTTATGTAAAAAATATTTTTTAATAAATTAAAAAATTATTTAGAATAAAAGATTTATTAATATGAAACCACCTTATGGTGAAGGGTTTAGCATAAACCCCTATCAGTTTATTAATCTAAAATCAAAATGGTACATGAAGGGAAGGGGGTTAGGCTTGAGAATACAATAAGAAAGAAGAAAAAATAGAGATGACTCACTTTAACAATTAAAAAAATAAAAATATATAATTTTAAAAATAAAGATGACTCACTCATCAATAGTATTTGTATCATCATCATCTTCGTTGGTTAAGTCATGTTCACTTTCATCTTGAAGCATCGCCTCGGCATTTAACTAATCTTTGAAGCAGAAAAGCATCTCAACCATGTCGCCAGTCATCCTACTTCTCTTTTCGTGCAAAACACACCGATTTGCACTGAAAGTGGATTTTGATACTACTATGGACATTGGCATAGCTAAAATATCGCGTGCAATGACAGATATAATAGGATATTGATTTCTAATAAAATTCTAGTTCACTACTTAAAGATGAAAAAAATGAAGATGAAGAAGATGAAGCATGTGTGTGTCTTCTTTGTGCAATAAATGAAAAATAGATGACGAGCAGGAACTAGAAGAAGAAGCAAAGCTTTATGCAGGTATTCTAGATCCATAATTTTTTTCATCATATAAAGCATAAATATCATAAAGAAGTAGTGTTGCCTCATTTTTAGGATCTTTAACCATATTTTCATAATATGCATCAATTAAAATTAGCATGCCACTTAATTTAACTCTAAAATCAAAAATAGCAGCTGTTGGCCCAGATGGCAACCCAAGAGGGGGGTAAATTGGGTTCTTAAAATTTTTTTAACCTTTTAAAACGATTGGCTTTGGAATCAACAAGATTAAGTGCAGGATAAATAACAGCCACAAACAAGGAAATAGAGTGAGACAATCGAAGCACGGCAAACACAAGGATTTTATAGTGGTTCGGTGTATCCAATACTTACGTCCACTCCCAAGTTCCACTTGGGTCCACACTATAATCTACTAGATTACAGTCGAGTTGTTTTACAAGCTCACAACTCAAAACTTGTTATTTTTCCGGGATCACAACGAACCCAGCTAGTTTTCCGGGCTCACCAGCACAAAACCCAAAACCAAGCTAATCTAGCTTGTCCCGAGGTATACTACCTCCACTAATTCAATCCCCCTAATTGAATTAGCAAAAATAAATAACAATAGAGTTTACAATAACAAACAACCCCTTAAATGAGCAAATATTCAATGTAAATAAACAAGGTTAGAAAAGCCTATTTGAAGCAGATTGGATTTGAGCTTTTCTTCTTTTCCTCTTCTCCTTTGAGATGTTGAATCAGGCCTCAGCTCGGATTCTTTACAAATGTTGCAGATGAGAAGTTGGAAAATCACAGAACAGAGCTTTTGGCTCCTTTTTCTTCTTTTTGGGAAATCCTCCGATTTTTGACTTTGAATGCCTTGGATTTCTCTTTGAGCTTTCTGAAGTTGATGGATTTGAACTTTGATTCTTTCCTCTAGATTTCTTGCTCAAGACTTCTTGGATTTTTCAATTTGACTTTTCTTTATTTTTCATCTCTCTTTTTTTCAAACGAACGGGCTCCCCTTTTTATAGATCCATAGGTGAAATATAGCCGTTGGAATGTACCTGGATAGATTGTCCATACAGAAAATATAGCCGTTAGAAGTTAGGTAAAGAAAATATTACCGTTTGAGCTGATCTGGCATTTTGAAAATCCATTCCTGACAGGTTGGAGTCGGCTCCAACTTTTTAGATGTCGGCTCCAAGTCGGGTAACCAAAATATAAAGTACAAAGTTCGTTGAGGAGTCGGCTCCAAAAAAGTTGAGTGTCGGCTCGCCGCATTCAGGAGTCGGCTCCAAAAAACTGTAAGTGTCGGCTCTAGAGAAGTCCAAAAACACGCATTCTATTCTCGCATTGGAGTTGGCTCCAAACACTGTAAGTGTCGACTCCGAAACTCTGGGTGTCGACTCAGACCATGCCAAAAATCAGAAAGACATTTGATTGGCCATGGGGTCGGCTCCAGACCTTCTGGGTGTCGACTCCAGGCTCTGAATTTTGAAACTTACTTTAGGCATTTGATTCAAAATACGTTTCTTTATGCCTTTTGATTGATCAAAGATTTTTTAAGCCCTGAAACACTAGTTAAATTTATTAGTAACAAAATGAATATACTATGTCTTTTATTAATCATCAAAATCAATAATTGGGTCAACAGCAGCTAAGTTATGCAAAGGACATATCCTGTTCCGACATATAGGTACTATTTCAATGAGTAATTACATTAAGTTTAAATTTTTTAAAGCATTTACTATGATCTATACATAATTATTTAAATTCTTGAAGTCTTGCTCTTGAAGCATGAATAAAAGAAACTTTATTTCTAATTTTTGAAATAATTTCTTGAATCATGCCCATGCCAGCTTGAAGAAAAAGATTTAATATATGGCACGCATATCTAATATACAATAATTATCCATTTAAAAGGGATGCGAAGAGTCATTTAATAATGCAATAGTAGAATTATTATTAGATGCATTGTCAAAAGTAATAGATATTATTCTATCATTAATATTATATGAGCATGCAATTTGATAAATAGCATTTGAAATTTATTGCTTCGAATGCGAAAAATTAAAAGCATGAAAAGCAAGAATTCATTTATTTAGTTGTCAATCATTATCAATATAATGAGCAGAAATAGTAATAAATAATTACTACCTACATATACTGATCAAATATCAAAAGTTAAAGAAACTTTTGCATTTAAAAGAAAAAGCATTTCAATTAAACTTTATTTCATTGCTAAAAAGTTTGTCATAGCTACTCTTGTAAATGTACGCCTACTAGTTCTTCTATAAGTAGTTTGTAAGGCTAATTGAACATATTCTTAAAAATTAAAATATTCACATAAACTAAAACGTAATTTATCCTGAACTATCCATCTTACAAGTAATTTTCTATGATTTTCATGATTATATGCAAAAGTACCTACAAGTGATCCCCTTGTATATTAAGGGTACTTTGTAGACGAGAATCATGCATCCTATGTGTCTCTTAATATCTTTTTAAATATCATATTCCCCCACTACTACTACAACTATAAAGTTTTGCACATTTTTCTATATTTTACTTTCAAGATTCCATTAACCATAATTCTATCAAAATCATTCCAAACATCACTAGTCCTCTTACGAGAAGAGGTTTGACCTTCACTTGGTTCACTTATTCTAAAAGGAGTTTGGGGATTAGTTTCCTCTCCCTCAGAAATAGTGGGCATGCCGAAATGATTTTCGTTATAAGATGTCATATCTAAAATTTTAAATTAATGAATGCAAAAAAATAAAAACTAACCATAAGGAGAAATTGAGAAGATGGCCAGAGATGGGGGCATGGAGCCGAGATTTATGAGCTTTCTCTTGTGCTCTCGCCTCTCAACAAGAAGTGACTTCCTTTCTCTTGTACTTCTCAATAAGAACCTCCTCTTGTGTAGCACTTGAACACTTGCTAGAACACTTGCAAACTAAAAATTAAATTTTTAGAGCACTTGCTAGAAGAAAGAAATAGTAGTAAGAAAGAGAGGAGTTGGTTTGGTACGGTGAGAATGAGGAAGGAATGGGGTATTTATAGGATTAAAAAAAATTCAAAATACCCCTATTTCTAACCATTTTATGGATGTTGGGGAGTTAAAATGGTAAAAACTCTTCCAAATAGCTGTTTCTAGCCGTTTCCAATGGCTAGAAATGACTAGGACTGGGCCGTGCCTAAGCTTAGCACAGTCCAGTTATAGCCGTTAGGGGCCGTGCTGTTATAGCCTGTGATGGGCTGTGCCAAGATTTATCGGGCCTGGCATGACCCATACCGTGCCGTGTCTGGCATAATCCAACCCAAAATGGGCCGTGGGCCATGTCGGTCAGTAATTTTTTTTTTAAGGAGTCGTGCCATGCAGGATTAATTTTTTTTGGCCCAACAGTCCTGAGCTACAGCACCATCTCTAGAGTTTTTTTTTTTTTTGCCAGGTGGGCCTGGGCCGCAGCACCATCCCTACTGAGAAGGAAAATTTAACCTTTTTTTTTTTTTTTTTTGGCGAGGCGTGATTTTAAGAAGATTTCAAAAAGTCTGGTCCTTTTCTCCTTGTGAAATAACTCTTTGATGCCTTGGTCTTTTCATTCTGCTTTTGCTTTTCCGCTGAGAGCGCCACTAACACTTTGTTTTCTTTTTCCAACAAAACACGACACAATTTCACTCCTTTTCAACAAAAGAAATCTCTTGCTTTTTCTTTTTCTTTTACTTCCTCGTGTTGAAACCACGCAAGAATCTTACCATTCCTTAATTCAAAAGTACATCATAAGATGGACCAGAAATTAAGTGTAGCGTGTGGTTGAATCCAAGGGAAGTTTTGTCCTCTTTAGGTGAAATGGTCACGTACCGGATGGTCCAGTTCAATCATATAATTTTGTGTCCCGGACCTTGTTGGATCACCTGGACCTCTAAAATGATCCAAACTCAAGCAAAGGTAAAGGGTAAGTAAATTAGCTCTCTCTCTCTCTCTCTGAGATGTTATGAACTAGGTCATCTCTAAAAGAAAGGAAATGGACACCCATGTATATATATCATAAAAGAGAAACACGCAGCTGATACAGACGATAACAATGGAGAGCATGCCTCATTATATTTCCTTAGAGAATAGCTTAAACTGGAAATTAGAATAAAAGCGAGCAGCAGCTGAAAAGTGAACACAACCCCACGAGGATTTTAGCACTGTACAAAGTAGCTTGCCCGCTTATAGTCTAGGCACAAGTTCAAAGAGCGACAAAGCTCTCCACCGCTAGCCCAGAGGAGGCCATGATCATCACGAACGCTAACCAGGCCGTCCCAACTCGAAGCATGGACCCCTGCCCCACCACCTGCACCAAAAGAACGAATAAAATACGCAAGAAAAGAGAGAGTCAAAAGGTGTTAAAAAAAAAAAAGTAGCGTTTTTGAGAGAGAAGGCAACGAAAGTTGATGGACGGTGAAAGGAGAGCACATCGCACCTGGTTCCCATTCCCTGGGGAGGGGAGAGGGAGAATGGTGGCCGAGTCCGTCTCGCCGGTGGGAAGAGGAACCGCCGGATTGCTGCTGATGAAGGGAATCCCACCGCCGGAGTCCGGAGACGGAGCGTTGGAGGGGGCGTGCCGTTTGTCGGCTCCAATGGGCCGGAAGAAGAAGCAGCAGCCTCCGGCGCGGGGGCGGGTGCAGAGCTCGGCGAGTTGATGATCCCGCCGTGGGAGGGCAACTCCCCACCCGCGGTGAGCGGCGGGGCGACGGGTGTTGGAGGGAAGCCGAGGGAGGGGTCAGGGGTTATGACCCTCACGGGGAGCTTCTCACCCTTCTCGCATCCCCTCCCAGAGCCCCCGTCCCGGGTGGAGAAGTAGTAATAGCCCGGGCGGGCGGGATGCCACTGTGAGAGAGAGAGAGAAGACGCAAGTAGGTATGGTAAAATGAGCGAGTATATATTAACAATGGTATCATCAACTAAATCTAAACTTGAGGCTTCTTTATTCGTTTTGCTTTTAGAGCATTTGTTTGAAAGCTAGCTAGACTAGGAGAAAGTACCGTGAAGTGGGTGGAGGTGTTGCCATCGTAGATGAGGGTAGCTTGGGAGAAGCTGCAGAGGTCGAACGCCCTTCTGCTATGAAAGAGATACAGATCCTGGAGGTGCTGTTTGTGCTTGAACACTGAGGGTGGTAAAAGAAAGAGCCGTGAAATTAGTCGCAGGGAGAGTAAGAGAAAATGGGAACACACATTATACCGTGCAGTACTCACCGAGAGAGTCTCCGACTTGAACGGTGGGGCCTTTCCACTCGGCGAGGCCGTCCATGACGATGGTGCTCATGGCTTGACAAGGCCGCGTGAGGAAGAGTGGAAGCGAGACGAGCAAGAGGAAGGATATGGGGAGAGCTTCTCCCATGCCGCTGGATGCAGGTAGAACGGTGGAATGATGGGCCTCGAAAGTTCGAATTATAGTTGCTATTCTTTCTCGTGAACCACAGAGTACGGGGTTGCCGTGAAAACTTTCAATGAGAGCAGGGCCTGTCTGTCGCTGACAGCCAAGAGTTTTAGCAGGGCACAGGCAACGTACCTGAGATTTCGGAGACCGAGCAGCTAAAAAAAGAGAGGGAATCTGGAATAAAAAAAAAGGGCAAGGTCGGCATTGTAAATTGCGATAGTGGGAGCGTAAGTTCAAAGTGATTATTAGCTTTTTTTTGTGGTAGCAATTACTTCGCTCCTCTAAGCAAATTGTAAAGTGATTACATCGTTCAGGGAGCGGTTACTAGTTTATTAACCCCAACAAATTCAAAGGCTAGCTAGCTAGCTAGCACCTTCCATCTCCCAGACAAAGGACGAAGGCATTGTCCATCAAGGCGTGATGGAGTTTTTGTTTGCATCTTTCTGTTGTTTGGTCCATGCGGCGCATTCGGCAACGAAACGCGAGGCCGGGAACTCGACAAGTCACATGGAACGGTTGAGAAGATAGTCAATCACTAAAGCCAACAACCATTATATTTTTGTGGGGGCTAAAACTGAATCGAGGCAGATGATCAATTTAAATCTCAGAATGCAAAACTGAACAAATGATCTGGCGCTGGACTCGCAGGCCTAGCACCATGAATCGTGTTCATCAGGACGATAGGTTTTCTGGGGCCCCATAACCTGACAGCTTCAACAACCGTAGCCCTTGCGCTACGCAAAATCTGGAAAAAGTCCACGTGAAGCCATTCGTAAATAAAGAAGATAAAAAGTATATAACTATAACACTGACCATGACAAGGAAATAGTCCAGGTCATAATTGGTTCATCAACAAAGACGAAGGGAAACAACAGAAGAAGAAGAAGAAGAAGAAGATATACAACTAGCATGCTGTAATGATGGCAAGTTGGATTTTGTATCATTATGTGGGATGTGGCAACGTTTATAACTGAAAAAAAAAAAAAAATTATTACATAGGTCAACCCATCATGGCCCTCATTATTTAGCCATAAGAACCATTGCCATTGGAATCTATATTGCCGCACTTTTCAACTAAAAATTTCCCAACGGCAACCACCTTCCCTGGTCCGATCTGGAAGACCATCTTCTCTAACTAATATGCTCGCACCGCTTTAAGATTTCTGGTGGAAGAAAACAGGTGCTAAATACGCCACACCTTAGTCCTTTTTCTATACCTATATAACTCGAGAAAAAAAAATGATCACTCCTTTAAATAATTGCATCATGATGGGCTTGGCACTCATCCTACCACTGCATGGAGTGAGTTCTCCTCAGAACACGTGGTGGTTTCTTTTTCTCGGTAACTGGGATCAGATACTCCAGGAGCTGTAAAATATACAACCATTAGTAAGTCTAGCATGGTCAGATACATTATTTTGTGCAAACTCCTACAAAGCAACGCCAAGCTTAAATGCTAAAGTAGGCTCATTTAGAGATGCAATCAAACAAATAAACAAAATTCCTAGGCATTGCAAAGTATTCTGAGATTCATTCTACTGGACAAGAAGATCAAGCTGATCGCATCATAAAATATACAAAGTACATGGTTTTTGAATTGACACCACCTCTTCCCACCAACCCTTCTCTCTCTCTCTCTCTCTCTCTCTCACGCAGGCGCACGCACGCACACAAAAAAAATAAATAAATAAAGCGTGCGCACATGCACAAATAAAAATAAAAATAATACCAATAAGACAGGTTCTTTCTTGGAAAGGAAATAATGTGCTGCTGCTAATCAAAGTTGGGCAGATATATTGTAGTGAGTGGCTCATAATGTGAAGAAAACATCAAGAAGGAAAAAGAGGAACAAAATAGAACAGGATTCTAAGGCACTTCAGGAATGACGTCTTGAATTCTTGATTGCAATTAACTATAAGCTATGCTGTACTCAGATCCTAAACAAGTTTTTAATGGCTGCAGCTGCAAATCATAGCTCCAACATCACTTCATAATTTGACCTTCAAACCTAAAGACCACATCTACAAAATTTGAAGCATGTGAAAAGAAATGATTACTTCACACTGTCAGTTATCCCTCAAGAGCAGGGACATCTTGAGCAAATCTCAAACAACAATAACAAAACCTTAATCCCAAACTATTTAGGGTTAGCTACATAAATCCTTTTTCTCCATTCAACTCTATTCCGATTCATATTTTTTGTAAAATATAAAAATCTAAGTATTTCTTTATTACTTCACCCCATATGATTTTTGGTCCATCTCTACTTTTTTTCTCTATATGTATCAAGTCACTCTTTTGCATAGGTGATCTCTAGGTCTATGTTGCACATGCTCAAATCATATAAGTCATTCCTTCCTTAATTTATCCTAGATTGAAGTTATCTCTACCTTTTTACGAATAGTTTCATTTTTATTCTACCTTTTCTTTTATTACTACACATGCATCTTAACAATCTCATTTCTACTACATTCATCTTATATACGTGTATTTTTCTAACTACCCAACATTTCATGCCATAAATGATCTTATGACTATCCTATAAAACTTTCCTCTAACTTGGTAGATACTCTATGATCATAATATTCTAATTATACTTTATTTTATCCAACCTACTTAATACTATGGATAACATCATCCTCGATCTCTCCTTCCTTATGAATGATCAATCCTATATACCAAAAATGATCATTTTTAGTAACTCCATGGTCCCCAATTTATACTCTACATTCATATTTATTTCTAAGTATACTAAAATTGCATTTCATATATTCTATCTTTATCCTACTTAACCTAAAACCTTTAGATTCTAACACATTTTACCATAATTCTAACTTACGATCAATTTCAGCCTTAGTTTCATCTACTAGTACCATATGATCTGCAAATAATATGCACCATAAATGTTATCCTGACATATCCAGTAAGCTCATTTATAACTAAAGCAAAAAGATAAAAATTAAGAATCGATTCCTAATGTAAGCCTACTATAACAGAAAATTCGCTAATAGTACTACCAATGATTCTTACGCTAATAACTGCCGCATCACAAATACCTTTTTATTATATTAATATACCTAACAGGTACTTTTTCTTTTCTAGCACCCACCATAAGATTTTTCTAGAGACCTTATCACACGCTTTCTCTAAATCAATAAAAACATATAAAAATCTTTTTCTTTGTTCTATACATCTCCATTAACCTTCAAAGGAGGAAATAGCTTTTATAATCGGCCTTTCTGCATAAAACCAAACTGATTCTCTGATAATTTTGTAATACATCTCAACCTATGTTCAATTACTCTCTTCTAAAATTTCATGATATGACTCATGAGTTTGACACCATAATAATTAGAACAGTTTTGAATATCTCCTTTATTCTTATAAATTAATACTATAACACTCTTCCTCCATTCATTAGGCATCTTTTTAGTTTCTAAAATTCTATTAAATAAATTTGTCACCAATTTATTCCAGCATCACCTAAACATTTCTTAATTTTTATAGAAATCTTATCAGGTCCAAAAGCTTTTTCTATTTTTTTTATAACCTCGTACAAGAGTAACATGTCTGCCAAAATCTCTAAACATGGCTTCTTGAGAATTGTCGTAGGTATTTCATCGAAATACAATAAAATACAGCAGAAAATACAAATTCGATGGATATTTAAACATCAAGGCAACCTTACTGTTAATGCAAATATAATAATGTTATGACTCAACAACAATTCTGTTCAAGCCATGATACAACTTACACATATCTAGTGGTCCAAGACTGATGTATGGCCAACTACAATCAAGGTAGAGATGTTATCTTTATAATCTCAAAGAATTTATTTGATGCGATTATTAACTCAAGTTAGCTTTATATTTAATGCTTTAGGCGGTTGTTATGGTTAGCATGCAGATGAAGTTATCCTAATGCTGTTAATGCCTTGGGTAGTAGCAAAAACCCTGGTGATGCCAATTGTAATGTTATTTTTGTAGCTGCTCTAGAAGTTAAGTTGTTCATCAAGAACTAATTGTTATTGCTGCTTCTGTCATTATTGTTGTCCTTGTTACTACTGTTGTTGCTATTCTTATTGCTATTACTCATCTATTATTGCTGTTTTTGTTGTTGCTGCCGTGGTCATTAATTGTTGCCATTGCTACCATTGCTGTTATATTTGTTGTTATTAGTTTTAAGATTTTCTATATGTCTAACATGGTAATAACCTCTTCCCACTGGTACCATGTAGTTGTGAATTTGTTATTGTTGCTATTACGGTTATCATTTTATACTTACAAATAGTTGGCTTGTGCTTGTTAGTTAGTAGTTGTTACCTTTCTTAGTTATGTTTTGCTATTATTTTTTATTTACTGATCTATACTAATTTATTACCTATTTTATGTCTTTGTTTGCTTAAGAATTTAAAAATATCAATATCCTATTTGCTCTATACAGTCCCTCAACCACCCGCATACCATCGTGCTTTCAAGTTTCAGCATTTGCTAATAACTCAAAAGCAACTACATTTAGAAATCCAAAGAGGTACATTTTTATTCCACAAATGACACGTGTGATATACTCTGCCAATTGTTTTCTCTAGGGAGGAAAATCAAGAAGAAAAACATACATAGAAAAATGAGTGTATATTATGTCAATTAAATTCAAGTTGGAAACGGTTAGAAAAAAATTATATTGATGTTAGGAGTTGTTTGTTCAAACTTGAACAAAAGGAGGGAGAGGTTTTCAGTAAGTCGAAGCAATATGGCTGGGATGGTGGCTGAGTGTGACTGGAGAGAATCAACAAAGAAAAAGGGAGAGAAACCAGATGTGGTATAAAGCTGAAGAGAGGATCAAGGGTAATTGAAGAGTGGATGTATGAGATTAGAGAGAGATTGTGTAAGGAAATATAGAGGAGCAAGAACCATGATAAAACAAAAAAGGAAGTAATTTCCAAAAATTAGTGAGGCAAGTGTGCATTGAGGTATTTTGGTAATAGAAGTTGACAAATGGAACATTCTTAAAATTCAAGACTTGTATTTTAATATGGTATAAATAGGCAACTCCTTGAATTTACAACTACTTTGGGACTAAACATCCCCATCCAAAAAAGAACATGAAGATTGCAATCTACAATGACAGAACCTAGGATCAACAACTCATTAAGAGAAATGACGAGGAAGAACACTAGAAGAAATAGGAAGGATGTAAATTAAGGCTGAGGACAGTTTTACAATGGGGTCGTATCAGTTGCATTGTCTTGTGTAGGCCTACATCATCGAGTTGTACCAGCAGTGCTATTCTTTGGCTATTTTTTACTGTCTCCCCATCCTAAAAGCATCTCTCAACTCACCAAACAATTATAGCCTATCATCTCCTTCCATCTCTTGATTCATTTGAATTATATATCCTTGATAACAAAAAGAGTAAAACAAGGCATCCGTTTCATATATTATTTTTTGATTTAATTAATTCTGGGAGCCATTAGCAGATTCTCAATTCAATTAATAGCAAGTTCAACAATAGCCAATGAAAAGATAATATTAGCTAAAGGAGAAATATTTTAAGCAATCACAGCCAAACTTCACCAACCTTGCTACAATCACTTCAAATGCTTCTCGCTGTTCTTTTATACCTGTCCATTATAATTTTAATTTATCATACACCCTTTCCATCAAAGCACTACGTTACCTCCTGTCACAATCTTATAATTACCATCTCAAGTATAAACTGGTATATGGAGTTATACCACTTCCTTCTAATCTTTTTAGAAGTAATATAAACTAGAATACAAGCTCGATGGTTGACTTTCACAGCACAATAGCAGATTGGTTTTTAAGAGTGATCATTTTTTGCCAAATATCTGATTCATCAGACTCCCACAATTTCTTCATGTGCTTCGCCATCTTAATTCACAATAATTAGTGAGATTTTGTACATCACCATTAGTTTTAAAAATAAATACCATCATAATACTCTAGTCATTTTTCATTTTTCCTTACGTTCAAGATCTCATTGAATAAACTAATTGGTGAATAAAACCTCAGATTCTTCTGTGACTTTCAAATCTTGGTTATTTTATCCACTCACACCAATGTCACAACCAATGGATCCTTTACAAAGTTGCTCCTTCTTTAGTTATCAAATTGTATAATCAAATGCATGCATTATATCTAATAGAGGTTCATCTATTCCATTAATCAAGTCATTCAAAATTTAGAGATGACTTTTCTGACTTCAGTTGGTTTACTATTTTCACTGCATTGCAATAACATCACTCTTAAGGCACCATATTCGGACTATATCTCAAGTTTTACATTCCTCCATTTCAGCAGATCAATAGATATTTGCTTTTTCAACCTAAAAGCAAACTATTATAAAGTATCCATTATTAAGAACTAATGGCACTAAAAGATTTGGATAGCAGATCCCAATCATTGGGACAAAGATTAAAACTTATGTTATTTACATAGTCACATAAACATTGTTTGTTTTATACAATTGGACATTTCATAATTTCATGTCATTCATGCTCAACGCTTCCTTAAACTTGAGCCCTTTTCTTGGTTGTTTTCTGGACCTGAACCATTCACCAAGTTTCATTATATGTTCATTGCTTAGCTTTAATTCCTTGAGAAATTAAGTGTCAACCATACAACATGACAATCAATATGGCCAACCCACAATTCATCATTAAAATCTCCACCAACATGTCCCACGCCTTGAAATCCTGAAATGATAAAAAACTGGCATATTTCGTTATGTACACTTTAATTTCCTATCAATCATTACCAAATAAATGTGATTCAACAGATATATTTCCACCTAACTAATACTAATTTCCTATCAATCTTGACTAAAAAAGCAGTTCTTCTCTCCCAGTATATTCAATTTCATTGAAGAATAACTATATTCCTCTAATCACATGCTTGACGCTCCAGATTTCCATAACTATGAAATGTCTTCAATTTTGGTCCTCTAAACAATCTAGCATACCTAAACAATCTAATGTACCTTTGCTTTATCTTTCCAGGCATTCATAAAAGAGAATGAATCCTCCACTTTGTCCTTTGCAATTCAAACTAGAAGTTTGCCAATATAAACTAGAAAATTATCAGACTTTTCATTAAGTTTCTGATTTCATCACCAAGGATTTTCAATTGCTTTAAAAAATACATTCTGTATTCTCATGTAGATGAACTATGCACCACCTTTCACCTGGGTACCAAAATCTGGATTGAAAAACCAAATCCTATGAAACTTTTTGAAACAAAAGTATTATTATGACATGAATCAACTTGGGAAGTGTCAATCTCAACAGAAGAAATTGTTTCCCTAAACTAAACAAGACTAGGAATCAATATGCTCTTTTAGACATGCATAATAATGATCAATTATTATCTTATTGATAAAATCAATTGGTATTTCACCTGCCGCATCTTCTCTCAAATGTCAATCTTTTAATGCTAGAATCTCCTTTGCACTGTGTTCTAGCGTCGAATCTATTAGCATGAAACAAGACACATCATTATAATTAAAATTCTAACAAGCTATAACTTCAACACATCTACAAGTACAAGCATCTAGTTTCAAGTGTATTTCTTCCATAGCAACATTGTTTTGGGCAAATGCCGAAAAGCAATCGATGTGAATCCATTGGTGCTGATAGCAATGAAAATCATCAGCAGAATTTCCTATTAATATCCCCATCCCAATAATGCATGCAAGACTACTTTACATAAGTTACTTCCATAGTGCCCATAAGTTTTTTACTAGCTAAATATCCACCAAAGTTATAAAAGTAGTATCAAAATCCATACCTACGTTACTGCTATGATACGGTATGCACTCTATATTGAGACAGGGTGTCATTCTTTTACACTCTTATCCACTTGGTATCTGACGTAAGGGTCAGTACCAAGTGGTCCATATTAGATATGGATTAGTTCAAACCAATTCAATTCATAGCAAAAGAAAACTTGGTACCTTACCCGTACGATCGGCACAGCAAACCTTGATATCCACAGTTTCAACTTTTACGCTGTAATTATAACATCACATTTTCCACTTGCTCTTAAAATCATATGCTATCATTTATTATAGGGATAATTACACCAAAAGTAGATGAACTTATTTGAGGTTTTTAATTAGGTTTTTATACCTTTTTTTCAATTGAGTATTCTAATTCACATAAGTTTTTTAATTTTTAATTAAGTATATTTTTTATGGCAGTTAACAATTACTTAACAGATAACATGATGACTGTCAATAATAACTTGCGAACTTATAAAAGTTTTTCAATTGAATACTTTGGCTCATAAAAGTTGTTTAATCAAGTGCAAGGATGTGCACAAGAAAATTGCAGGGTCTATCCATGACACTTTTAACATCTAGTTCTGTGGCAACCAGATAACCTTTGCAAAGTCACACAGCCTTTGAAAGAGTGCAATTTTTTTTATTGAGAAATGTGTTAACATATCAAATAGTTTGCAACATAAAAGAAAGGCCATACACTTGAAGTGTAATTTTTTCATTAATTCATTTATCATTAGTCGAGCAATTAAGAAGTTGCTATTTTGCTACTTAACCTTTCATACATATGATTTTTTTATGCACAAATAGATAATAATATATTTTCTTTAGGTTAATGTGTATAGAATTTTATTTATGAAATTTTTTGATTGATTAGTTTGTCATGCATTTACAAGAAATGCTAGCTAGACTTAAACAAGTATACTTAATTGAAAACTTTTATGAGCTGGATACCGAATTGAAAAACTTTACGAGTTGGTATACTTAATTAAAAAAAAGTATACTTAATTTATCATTGACAACCATCGTATGGTCTGTTAGGGTCATCGTTGACAACTATTAAAAATATACCTAACTGAAAAACTTCCATAAGTTGATATACTCAATTGGAAAAAAATAGAACAAGGACTCAATTAAAAAGCCAAAATAAGTTCATGTATTTTTTGTGCAATTATTCCTATATTATCCATATTTCTTAGTACCGACTGTTCCAAATATGTACGGTTATAGATACTCTATTGTGTAGAATCCAATTTTCCACCTAGTAACATGTGGATCATTATAGCATGATTTATATCTTAAAAAATTAAGTCACAACATGAATATAACTATTTTGACATAGTAATGTTATTGTCAGACCAATTAGTAAAAATCTTGGGAATAAGTTTCCATGGACTCGTACACGTGCATGCAGATGCAGAGACAAATTCACACTCTACTTGTGTGTGTGTGCATCTCACACACACAAGGAGCAAACAGTGTGTCAATTTTAAAACCTTTCTCAAACATGCCATATGGCACCAAACGTTGACATGAGAAAAATACTGATCAAGAAATGCACAATGGAGGATGGTGAATCATGTGTAAAAACTTGTCAACCCATCAATTAGGTATGAAACATGAATTCACCAAATGCAGTTCACTTGACTTTCGAAAGATGCAATAACCATGTTCACATTAGTCGGTCTAATATTTATATCCCAAAAGATGATATCGCTATCAATGAATAATTTTAATTATAATGCATACCTGCTTAAGCCTCTGCTTATGGAGCTCCTCCTGCAATTCAAAAGAAGATCAAATAATAAATTTATGGCAATGGTCAAAGATTTAATACCATAAACATTATGATGCATTTCAGTCTACCAAGAAAGAAAAGGCACATTTTGAGTTTCAAACTGCATAAACTTATGCTAGATATGGTTCGTATTACTGAGTATTTTGTATCATAAAATGTTTAGACTTTAACGCAAAGGTATTCCCCTGCTGCTGATGCCAACTCAAAGCCCCGAAAAACTAATATCTCAAATTTTCAAAGAAAAAGAATAAAACTGAGTATGTTGAGATGATGCACCATCTAATTAAACAAAAAGTCAAATAAAATGTGCATGAAAACCAATACCTTCACCAAAGAACCCCATCCCAAACCACTCAACAGATAAAAATAAAGGGAAAAGCAAAGAAACATATAAATAGAATTAAAAAAATAATCCTCTGGTCATCAGATAATATCAAAGTAGAGCATTAAGAATACAAAGGGAAAAGATCTTATTTCCCACATATAATTACTCGTACTCTAATCTTGGGCCAAGCATCACATGCCATATATCAACAATTACAATGAATAAACATAACGGATTTTTCAATCATATTACAGCATCCACCAAGAATTATAATGCAAATTAAAAGTTCCCGTACTTACAAAACAAAAAATTGATGAAATAACTAACCATTAGCAGTACCTGTTCTCCCAAAAGCCTATTGTTTTCCTCCTCCAACTGGGTCACTATAGATTCAAGTTCTACAGTATAAGCCTGCAAAAATACACAAAAAATCTATATAATATAAAACCTAACTCATTAAAGCCATAATTAATTATCTTATTGGTTAGTTAGTTTTATAAATTAAATCTCCGACCTGCTTCCTCTCCCTCGACCTAGCTGCCGACTCCCTGTTCTTGATCATCCTTTTCTGCCTCTGTAGGACCGCCCTGTCCACCGGATCGAGCACCGGTCTCTTCCTCCCCCTCCCTCCTCTCCCTCCTCCGCCAACCCGATCGTCCACCCCATTCCCAAACCCCAGCATCGGATTCTCGAGCGGCAACTGCGCCTGCTGCTGACCAACCCGATCGCTCATCACCGCATCCACTCTGAACCCCCCGGGCGCCGCCGATCCCATCGGAACCCTAACTTCCTCCTCCCTCACCGCTCCCGCCCTCGCCAAGAAGTCCTCCAGCGTCATCTCGCCGTACGCCGCCGCCGCCGCCGCCGCGGAGGCGTCCTTGTACCCTGAAGCGTCCCCTCCTTCCGCCTTCCTCCCTCCGGAGAAGTCCCTCAACACCTCCTCCACCGTCTTGCTCCCGATGCTCCCCCGCGACAGCGGTGGCGGAGCCGCCGCCTCCCCGACGCCTGCTCCGAAGGTGGTCTCCGGTGACGCCTCCGTTGCCGTGCCGTCGCCCGTAGATATTGCGGAGGAGGTCGTCCATGCTCATGGATTCCAAATACTTCGCCTGGTCGCCGCTCACGAGAGGGAATATATGAAGGGCTGCCGCGCGAGATCCGAGTTCGCCGTCGTCCACGACGGCATCACCCTCGACGACGCCATCCGCGGGTCTCCAGTCCCAGCGTTTTGGTTCTCTATCGCAAATCTCTCTCTCTCTCTCTCTTGCCTCCCCTATTCTCGCGCCGCTATATGGAGTGATCTCGAAGGAGGCCCTCTAGCAGCGCCTGGTCTTCGGAAGCGAAGGGCGCGATCGAGCGCCAATTTATAAGACGGGGAGGGGGGGGTGCCGTCAAGAAACGGGGAAGCGGTTTTCGGGGGCCCGGGCCCGGCCCGGTTCGCAGAGCCATTTTCCAGATTCCGTAGTCTGGTCACCAACATTGTGGCCAAGGGAACATGACCTCGCGGCGTTTCGCCCCTACTCGTCACTGTCAGAGGAGAGGGAGGTAAGGGGACCACATGGTAACATTGGGTACGGCAAAGGCCGGTTTTGTTGATGTTTAATTATTTACATCACGCGGTTGCCGTGCCGCGCCGCGACAAAGAAGTTTCGGTTCGTTTTTTTTTTTTTTTTTTTTTTCTTTCTCATGACTTTTTGTGACCGAATTAGCTGCAAGTAGTAGTTGAAGAAATTGTTTATAGTGGTTAGGACTTAGGATAGCAAACTACGTGCACTTTAGTATATGTGCTAGATTCCCCTTACGAAAGCTAGCTCCGGTCCTGACCCCGGTGTTAAGCCCTGAGTGGATGAGGTTTGCTAACAATGTCCCATTGGTGGGGCAGATGATGATGGTACACGAACGGGAGCTGATGTGAATGTGATGCCAGCCTGGTCATCTGCTGCAGTTCCATTTGTCCAAAATTTATGTTTTTTGAATATAAGTTATGCACAGCCATCTATAATCATCAACGACACCATTGTCGAAACCTTCAACCAAGTCAAATACAATGATGTAAATATATTCCATATGGTTGGGACCTATCATATTTCCAAGGTTTCAATGGTTATCCATACTTGTAGCGCGGAAATAAAATAATATAACGAACATGAGCTCAGCAAAGCTATGGTAATTTTCTTTTTTTTTTTTTCAAGTTGAACCAGCAACGTTATTGCACCGAAGGTATCTTTGAAGAAAAAATTTTATGTTTTTCATGCGACGTAGAATGTGTATATCATGCATGATAATTAATAGCCCATACATATAATTATATATGCATCAAACATATTTTTATCTTTCTTACATCGTGCATGCAGTTATATACATGAATGAATCATCTTGTTTGATGCGCTTTTATAATACACTGTGCCCACATTTTTTGCACCATGCATGTTGTATCCTAGCATTGGGTGCCTGATAAAATCAAACGGCTGATGGCGATATGCACAACAGAATGAGGGGAAAATCCTAAAATATTTTTTCATAACAGATACTTTTTTAAATAGCAATTATGAAAAAGTCTTTCTTGATTTTTGCATGAGTACATAATATTAAAATGAATGTATTAATGGCTTGCACTAGTATCCATGAATAAGAGCAAAGTATAAAGGCACAAATAGATACAGATAGAGCTATACTACAGCTATTCTCAAACTACATTACAAGGAAATATTGCATTGTATTTTTGGATCCAAGAGAGAGCTTCGTTTTCATCTTTTCACATGGCGGATTGTAATAGTAAAGATTGCAACTGTTCAAAACTTTCATGCAACTTTCATTAAATTTTAGATTCTATGATCACCAAATATGTTCAATGAAACTGTTCTCAATTAGTAGTTTCCATAATTTTTTTAGATAAAATAATTTATTCTAGTTTGTGTAACTATTTGATTTGCAGTTTCTCTTTTCAATTAATAGAACTATTATAACTTCAATCCTAATCACCACCACTTGGTATTCGTGCATACGTTCATTATTCCTGAACTTTATATCTTGGATTCATGCTTCTAATTTAATTGACACCCTCAATCCTTACTCTCAATCTAATTTCTTGTTCAAAAAATTTATAATACATTTAGCTATAGTTCCATAGACCGAAAGAATGTTATAGTAATAATTAATTGAAAAGACTAGTGCTTGTGTTATTTTATTAATTTTTATCATTTCTATGACATTCTTTTTTAATAGAAAAGTTTTTAATAATAATATTTTCGATATAGCTTCTTTTAAAGATTCTTGAATTGTTAATTTTAATCTTCAAAACTTATATTCGATAATAGCATCCCAGACTTTAAGTTACACTTTCTAATCAATATTAAAGAACTAAAGATAGCTAGAGAGCTTTCAGATGAGTACTACCTATTATTCTCTTGAAGTTATCCAGATCCGTTGCTGCCAAGTTACTTGTTCCTCAACAACAACACGGAATAGAGAGATACCTTTTTACACTCGAGCAGAAGCTTCAAAGCAACGAAAGTTTTTCCCGAAGCACCTAATTGCATTGGTAATGAGGACCCCTGAAACGATGCTCAAGTGAAGCGACTCGGGAGACAGCAAAGTAAAGAACTAGGCAGAGGAAATAGCTATTCGAGAGCTTGATTAGTTCAGATCCCATTTTCTCGTCTGGAGTGAGATCTATGGGTTCTTGGAGTACTCTATGGAGTCGACTCTAATATCCCTTTTTCACTTTTAAGTCCGTAAGATGTGGCTAATGTCTGCGTCTTACCTTGTAGATTGTTGATTTTCCTTCTTGATTTTGATCATGAATTAGGCGGACAGGTTTTGATTGGGTCAACAAGGCTGACATAGACAGGTCGCAACCGATACTGGGCATGTCAGAGGTGTCTTATCCCGTGAACCATCTATCAGGCGCGGCGCTACAGATGGTAGATGAGCCTAGTCATGTCAGGCGTACGCCGTTTTGGATAGTGACCATGCGCAGTTGCAAGCCTCGGAGGCCGAGACCGAGGGCGCCTCGAAGGCTGAGGCGGTGGGATGCCTCGGAGGCCGAGATGATGGTTTCGTCAGCTGTTTCTTCCATCAACTCTAACATGGCTCGATCAGTCACATCAATACCTATCATATTATTATAGTGACATCATCGATCTTTAAAAGTAAAATAGGTTAGCATGATTGTAGAGACATATTTTAAGATTAAATATTTGAAAAAATTAAAGAGAATGAAGAGACAATCCGCAAGTAAACTTTTAGATGAAAAGTAATTGGGATGGTAACCTCAGCGGGTAAGAGAGCATTTAAGTTTTATTTCATGAGAGATGGCTGAAACCCTTATCCAGCATGATAACAAGTATAAAAGTTTATCCATACCATAACTCCAACTGTTATAGTAGTGAATAAAAATTACAACACTCCAACTTCAAATTGAGTGGGCCCAACCTTAGGCACTACATGGCAGAGCTGATAACAGAGTTTCAGAACTTGTTGATATAGAAATTTTATAAAAGTTTATTCACCATTTGATAATTACATTTTTAAATAATAAAAGATTTTTTAATAGATATTTAATAACCAAATTAAGGAAATGCTTAAAAAATACGAAATGATGATAAAAAATATTACAAAATACTTTCGACTATTTATAATTAAAAAATAGTTATTATAATTATTCTTGATTTGCAAATAATGCAACCATATTTTAATATAATAATATAATAATATTATATTATATTATTATACTATGACTATTATAATATAATAACTATAATAATATAACATTACCGTAATATTATTACTATAATATTAATATGTCATAATATTTTTATTTTTATTTAGGAATTGAACTATAATGCATTGTTATAAACTATGATAATTATTATTTGATAATATAATATTACAAAATCATGACATATTATTATAATTATATTATAAAGTCAATATATAGTATGAGTTATCTTATTTTACAATATATTTATATTTTAGTTATAATAATATTTTCAAACAATAGCTATTATATTATTATATTATATTATATTATAGTTCATTGAATTATATAATAATATTTTTATATTTTATTTTATTATATTTATTATATTACTACATCATATTATAATGCTATTATATTATAGTATTAAGTAAATGCGAATGTTTTTGTGTTTTAAAATTATGACTTTATTTACAAGAGCTCTATATCGAAGCTTTTACCAAATAGACTTTGGGTAGAAGCGTTTTTCATAAAAATATTATTTAAAAAAATTATTAAATATATTTTTATCTTTTTTTAAAAAAAGTGAACCTAGTAAAGCACTTTTGGCATCTTCATAGACATTGTCAAATGAAACCTTTCTCTATTGTAATGTATTAGGTGCATACACCATCTTGAATTATTGATAAATTAACCTCTAAGAGCTTGTTTGTAAGACGTAACCTATATGATTGATACGGCTGGCCGTTTTTCCTGGGCCTCCAGTATTATCTTTTGTCGGCAGCGTTTTCGAAAGTAATGATGTGACAACAAAACCCAAGACCTCCAGCACCGACCCCTAGTGCCGGCCTCCAGCGTCGGCCTCCAGTGCCGGCCTCCAGCATCCGGCCTCCAGTGCCGGCCTTCAGCGTCGGCCTCCAGTGCCGGCCTCCAGCGTCGGCCTCCAGCGTCGGCCTCCAGCTGACGGCCATCAAAGACCAACTACGCGTTGGTACCAAAGACAGGCCTCACCAGCATCGGCCCTCAGCGCCGACCTCCAGTGCTCGAGATTTTGGCTCCGACCTCCTGCACTGGCTCCGGCCTCCGGCATTGGCCCCAGCGTCCGGCCCTCCCAGCACGCGGCCTTCCAGTGCTGAGACTTTGACTCCCGCTGGCTCTCGATGCCTCCGGCACCGGCCTCCCGCGTTCGGCTCCCAGCGTCTGGCTTTCAGTATCTCCCACATACACAATGACTAGTCTCATGCAATGACCCCGTGATCTAAGGCCTCGACTGCCAAGCACCTCGCTCACCAAAATCACGGGCAAGTGTTAGCTTGATCGGCAGTTATCTCTATAAGCGGCCCTTATCCATGATTCAACAATCTCTAACGAGCTTGAAATCCAAGTGCATTCAAGTGATGAAAAGACACTCATTCAATGAGGGACAGATTCAAAGATCAGGTCTCTCTAACAAGCATTGAGGTAAACTAGAGGAGGTATCTCAGTTCAAGCTTGAGCTTGGGTTAAAGGGTTTTTGTGCTGGTGAGCCCTTGAAAACCAGCTGGGTTCGTTGTGCGCCCGGAAAAACAACAAGTTCGAGTTGTAAGCTTGTAAAACAACTCTGCTGTAATCTAGGGTGATTATAGTGTGGACCCAAGTGAATCTTGGGAGTGGACGTAGGTGTTGGATACACCGAACCACTATAAAATCCTTTGTGTTTGCCGTGATCTATTGTCTCTATCTCTATCTCTGCTTATTCACTGCAATTTATCTTTACTGTGCATTTGCCTTCTTTCATCTCAAGCTAAATAATTTAAAAAGGCTAATTTTTTAAAGAACCCAATTCACCCCCCCCCTCTTGGGTTGTCATCTGGGCCAACAATTGGTATCAGAGCAAGTGCTCATTTAGAATTTGATCTCACGATCAAGGGCTAAAGATCCTTATGGCAACACAAAGTGGTTCATGTTTTGCTGAAGGTCATTCTACGAATAGACCTCCTTTATTTAATGGAACCAACTATTCATATTGGAAAGCTAGAATGAGAATATTCATTCAAGCTTCTGACTATGAATTGTGGGGAGTAATAATAATGGACCTAGTACACCCACACACTTAGTTGATGGCACTATTGTTCCTAAGCCCGAAAGGGATTGGAATGATAATGATAGGAGAATGGCACAACTAAATGCTAAAGCCATTAACATTTTATATTGTTCCTTAGACTCTAATGAATTCAACCGAATCTCAACATGTAATTCCGCAAAAGAAATTTGGGATAGGTTGGAAATAACACATGAAGGAACAAACCAAGTAAAAGAATCAAAGATAAATATTTTGGTTCATAAATATGAATTATTTACCATGGAACAAACTGAAACCATCACATGCATGTTCACTAGATTCACTGATATTGTGAATGGTTTGAAAAGTCTTGGAAAATTTATACTAATGCTGAGCTTGTTCGCAAAATTCTTAGGTCACTACCAAGATCGTGGGAAGCCAAGTCACTGCCATCCAAGAAGCCAAAGACCTCAACATCCTACCATTAGAGGAGCTTCTAGGATCCTAATGACCCATGAGCTTCAATGAAACAACATGTTGAGGAGGAGTCAAAAAGAAGAAACCATGCCCTCAAGACTGCAAAATGGAAGAGAGCAGCAGCGATGATGAAGATGATGATGATGATGAGACAGCCCTCCTTGCAAGGAAATTCAAGAAGTTTATGAAAGAAAGGCCCTTCCACAAAAGAATTTGGAGCAAAAATGGAAGGAGAAAAAGAAAAGGATAAGAAAAAGGAAAAGGAAAAGAGAAAGAGCCCTTAGTATGTTATGAGTGTAAAAAGCCAGGGCATTTTAGATATGATTGTCCTTTACTTAAGAAGGCCTATAAGAAAAAGAAAAAGGCCTACATGGCAACTTGGACTGACAGTGAAGTCTTCTTCCGAAGAAGAAGAACAAAAAGAAGTTGCAATATTTGCTTCATGGCACGACGACAACGAATGAGGTAAGTTCTGAAACCCCGATGATGAATTTACATTTGATGAAATGTTTGAGGCTTTCAATGAACTTATGATTGATTTAAATTTGAAAAAGAAACATAAATTTTGAAAATGAAAACTTAAATTTAATTAAAAGAAAAATGAATTAAATCTTGTAGTTAAAGATTTAAAAGATAAAAGAAACACTTCTTAATGAAAAGAATGATTTGTTCATAAGATTGATTTGATAAAATCTGAAAAAAAATCTAATTAAAGAAAAAAATCAATCTCTAATGAAAATGATTTTCTAAGAAAGATGTTAAAAATATAAAGACATTGTTGAGAAATTCACTTAAGTTCAACTAAACTAAACATGATTTTAGATAGTCAAAAAGCAGTTTTTGACAAAGCAGGTTTAGGGTATAACACATTAAGAAACAAAAATCATTAAAGAATATTTTTGTAAAAGCTAACCAAAGTAATATAACTTGTTTTAAATGTAATGAAAAAGGTCATAAATCATTTGAATGCAAAACAATAATAATAACAAAAATTAAATGTTAAAGGAAAGAAAATATGGGTTCCGAAAGGAACAATTTTTATTGCTACTAACCATGAAGGACCCAAGAAAGCTTGGGTACCTAAACATAAAGTTTAAATTATGTTGCAGGAATGTCTTGTAGCCAAAAGATCAAAGAAAAAGTGGTACCTTGATAGTGGCTGCTCAAGACATATGACGGGTGACAAAGATGAATTCATCACCCTAGAAGAAAAGAAAGGTGGAGTTGTTACGTTTGGCGATAACGGTAAAGGTCAAATTATGGGCCTTGGTAAAGTTCGTATAACTCCATCTACATTTATTGATAATGTACTTTATGTTGATGGTTTGAAGCATAATCTAATTAGTATAAGCCAATTATGTGATAAAAACTTTAATGTTTCATTTAAATCTTCTATATGCACTGTAACTAATTCTATTGATGATAGCATTGTATTTACTGGTTATAGACATGGCAATGTTTACTTGGTTGATCTAGAAAAATTATCTTTGAGTGATCATTGCTTAATTGCTGACAATGCTAACATAAATGAAATTAGTTGGTTGTGGCATCGTAGATTAGGTCATGCAAGCACACACCTTATTTCAAAACTAATTAAAATGGATTTAGTTAAAGGATTACCTAAACTAGATTTTGAAAATAAAAATATGTGATGCATGTCAATTTGGAAAACAAACTAGAAGTTCTTTCAAATCTAAAAATGTTGTTTCAACTTCTAGGGCATTAGAGCTACTTCACATGGATCTTTTCGGACCAACTAGAACCACAAGTCTAGGAGGAAAGAAATATGGTCTAGTGATTGTAGATGATTATTCTAGATATACTTGGGTAATGTTTTTAGCTCACAAAGATGAGACTTTCTCGATATTCCTGAAATTCTTCAAGAAAGTCACAAATGAGAAAAACACTACCATAGTATCTCTAAGAAGTGATCATGGAACAGAATTTGAAAATCACTTATTTGAAAGTTTTGCACTGAAAATGGAATTAATCATAATTTTTCAGCCCCTAGGACTCCACAGCAAAATGGTGTAGTTGAAAGGAAAAATAGGACTCTAGAAGACATGGCCCGTACCATGCTATGCGAAAGCAACTTACCAAAGTATTTTTGGGCGGAAGCAATTAACACAGCATGTTACATCTTAAATAGAGCTTTAATAAGACCAATATTAAAGAAAACACCTTATGAATTATGGAATGAAAGAAAACCAAATATAAAATACTTTCATGCATTTGGATGTAAATGTTTCATTCATAATAATGGTAAAAACAACTTAGGAAAATTTGATGCTAAATCTGATGAAGGAATTTCTAGGTTATTCAACAACTAGTAAGGCATATAGAATCTTTAACAAGAAAACCTTAGTAGTTGAAGAATCCATTCATGTAGTTTTTGATGAATCTTTAGCAACTGGATCTGAAAAGATTGATGATGAGGAAGATACAAACATAATTGAAAAAGATCTTGAAAAACTTAATATTGAAGTATCTTCTGATCATGAACAAGAAGCTAAAGATGATGATTCACATAAGGACGATGATGTCAATATTGATCATAATGATATAGATCTTCCAAGAGACTGGAGATATGCTCATAGTCATCCCAAGGAATTGATTATAGGCGATCCATCTCAAGGAATAAGAACTAGATCATATATGAGAAATATTAGTAATCATCTTGCATTTGTATCACAAATTGAACCTAAAACTATTGAAGAAGCTGAAAAAGATAATAATTGGATGTTAGCAATGCAAGAAGAACTAAATCAATTTACAAGAAATAATGTTTGGACTTTAGTTGAAAGACCTAAAAATCATTCAGTAATAGGATCAAAATGGTTTTTAGAAATAAACTAGATGAAAATGGCATAGTAATTAGAAACAAAGCTAGATTGGTTGCTAAAGGATATAATCAAGAGGAAGGTATTGATTTTGATGAAACCTTTGCACCTGTAGCTAGATTAGAAGCCATTAGGCTATTACTTGCATTTGCATGTCATATGAATTTTAACTTATTTCAAATGGATGTAAAAAGCGCATTTTTAAATGGATTTATAAATGAAGAAGTTTATGTAGAACAACCACCAGGTTTTGAAGATCACGAATTTTCAAATCACGTTTTTAAATTGCACAAAGCTTTATATGGTTTGAAACAAGCACCTAGAGCTTGGTATGATAGGTTAAGTAAATTCTTAATAGAAAATGATTTTACAAGAGGAAATGTTGATAAAACTTTGTTTTTGAAAAGAAAAGTAAAGATTTACTTGTAGTACAAATATACGTAGATGACATTATTTTTGGTGCTACTAACGATTCTCTTTGTCAAGAATTTGCAAAGTTGATGCAGGGAGAATTCGAGATGAGCATGATGGGAGAACTCAACTTCTTCCTTGGACTCCAGATCAAACAAAGCAAAGAGGGAATCTTTATCAACCAAACCAAATACACAAGAGAACTACTCAAAAAGTTTGGTATGGAAACAATGAAACCCCTCGGAACTCCAATGAGTCCTTCATGCAAGCTGGACAAAGATGAAGAAGGTAAAAAGGTTGATCAAAAGTATTATCGAGGTATATCGGATCCCTTCTTTATTTAACAGCAAGTAGACCAGATATTATGTTTTCAGTATGTTTATGTGCTAGATTTCAATCTGAACCTAAAGAATCACATTTAATAGCTGTTAAAAGAATTTAAGATATCTAAATGGAACAAAAAATGTAGGTTTATGGTATTCTAGAGACTCCACATTAAACCTAATTGCATACAGATTCTGATTATGCTGGATGTAAATTAGATAGAAAAAGCACAAGTGGTGCATGCCAATTCTTAGGAAGTAACTTAATCACATGGTTTAGCAAAAAGCAAAATTCAGTTGCATTATCAACTACTGAAGCTGAATATGTAGCAGCTGGAAGTTGCTGTGCGCAAATCCTATGGATTAAGCGACAACTTGAAGACTATGGTATCACACTTGATAAAACACCCATAAGATGTGATAACACTAGCGCAATCAATTAACTAAAAATCCAATTCAACACTCAAGAACAAAACACATAGAAATTAGATATCATTTTATAAGGGAACATGTAGCTAATGATGAAATTTGTTTAGATTATGTAAACACTGAAGAACAATTAGCTGACATATTTACTAAACCTTTAAATGAAGAAAGATTTTGTTATCTTAGAGGAGAGTTAGGAATTTGTAATCCTTTTGAATGAATTTGAAACCCCTAAGGAAATATATCTAAGATTCTTTCAAATCTCAAAATCTTAAGGAAATCTTATCTAGAACTCATATCAATTTGATCTCAATATCCATGATTTTTAATCAATTTTCAAGATCAAATTCCGGACACATTTCAGAAATTTCATTTTTTCTCTGAAATGGTCTCGGAGCCGACTCGGTGAGTATCGGAGTCGACTCCGGTTTCTGCTGAAACTCAGGAGTCGACCCCTCCTCTGCGCGAGTCGACTCCTCGGGAGTGCTCTGTGACTGTCCGGAGTCGACCCTTTGCGCGAGCCGACTCGACGTGGTCCCAGGTTGATTTATCTAGGGCAGAGTCGACTCGCCGTTCATTTCAAATTTCCAATCTTTCAAATACTCTCTCCAAAACTTTCCAAACCTTCCAAACTCCAAATCCCTGATTACACTTCCAATCGATCAATGGCACCCAAAACCGTGGTGTGCGGCCGGGTGAAGAGGAAGCGACCGTTCCGTCGTCCGTGCGTGAGCCGACGGATTCATCTTCTTCTTCTACTCCGAATGCTTCTCCTGCTCCTGCTCCTTCAGGTAGATTTAGCAGATAGGATCATACACGGGTAGAAAGGTGATTTTGAATTATTTGAAATGAGGATTTTTGTTGGGAGACAACTAATTGAGATGGGTTGGGAGAAAATATGTTCATTGGATTGCCCACCTATCCCTCTAGTTAAAGGAGTTTTACAAGAATTTGTCTAGAGGAGATGATGGCTTAGTTAGCAATGTGAGAGGCATTGGTCTGAACTGTTTTCTATCTAGATTGTTGGATTACCCTTGTCTGGCACTCCACTTTTCCCAGAAGATAGATCCCAGCCTCACTAGATTATTGAACGAAATTTGGGATTTGAAGAAGTTTTTGCTAATCAATTGCCTTAGAATTGAGATTATTCACAACATTTGCAGTAGGATTTTTTTCCCAAGACGGCAGATTTGACTATGTATCTGAGAGAGATATTTTGTATGGATGCCATTGTGGGAAGCCTATAATCTTCCCAGATGATATTTGGTACATTGCAGATTGTGGAGGAAAAAGAAATCTAGTTTGCCCTATGGCATGATTTAACTAAGATTTTTCAAAGCCAAGGATTGTGATTTCTGATAGTGAGCCAATGAAGGAATTGGACATACTGATTTTATAGCTTTGGCCACTATTCATCGAATGGGTTTTTAAGAAAAATGGAAAATGGGAGAGGAAAGGATGATAGAAGAAGAGCTACAGATGCTGAGGCCCAGGACCTTCAGTGAGACATCTTCACCTGACCTCCGAGCCCTTCTTTCTGCCCCTGCTCCAGCCCCCTGCTCCATTTTGCTCAGCTTCATCATCTTCTTTTTCAGATCACAGTTAAAGCAACTCAAATTCTATTGATGATCAATCTGAAAAACTTAAAAGAATTTGAGAAAAGTTATGAATTTGAAAGAAGACTTATATTCATTGATGATCGTTCATAAGATTGAGTCTACTCTCAGTTCTTCTTCATCCTTAAGTGAAGATCTAAAGAATATTTTGAAGAACTTAAGGATATCTGCGGAGATGGAGAGACTATGCAATGCAACGCGAGCTTCAAGACAAATTTTGACTGCTTGCACTTTTGTGATGAAGCTCAAAGATTATGTAAAAATCAATGTGAAGGAATGAAGAAGATAGTTGATCATTTAACTAGGATTGTAAGAACTCATTTTGATTATTAGATTTTCAATCCTTTTATGTACTGAAATTTTTGTTTTGAATCAATGTATTAAATTTTGATGTATTAGACTTTTGATGAAATGAATTCTCTATGTTGATTACTCAATGTATTTCAATGAATGAATGAATTGAATGAATGTTTATGCTTCTCTACCTTTTTGTTGATAACAAAAAAGGGGGAGAGTTTTATAGTTTTATGATTGAAATAATTTGAGAAAATCAAAGTAATCAATGAGATAAAAATGAATATTTATTTAAGTTTCATAGGGGGAGCTACCTCATTGAGGGGGAGCCTTTAACTATGAAAACAAAATAAATTCACTAATCAATCATGCATATACTCAATGTTTTTGTCATCATCAAAAAGGGGGAGATTGTTGAGAAATTATTGAAAAATTATTGCCCCAACCTTATTGATTTTGATGATTTCCAAAAGCCATGAGTTATTAAAAGATATAATGAGTTTTTAAATGAGCAAAAATTTATTTTGAACAATCAATGAGAATGTTAAAGTTTGACTTTAATCAATTTTGAAAGTAACTTTAAGCTCAATGTTTAAACTTTCAAAAAGAAATTTTATAATTCATTTTATTCAATGAGTTTTTGGAACAGTTCTTGAATTAATTCTTAATGTCAATTTTATTGTATTCAAGTCAAAACAATGAATTAAAATGAATCTGGACGATTTTAAAGTCAATCAGAAAATTTCTGATTTTTGATACGTTCCGGAGCCGACTCTGAGTTTCAGAGTCGACTCCCTCAGTGTACAGAAATGTGATTTCTCGAGTCGACCCTTTTTCAAGAGTCGACCCCTGATTCTGTCGAGCCGACTCCTGACTGTGCGAGTCGACTCCGCTCAGACACCAGAATGTTTTTCTGAGCACTTCGCGAGTCGACCCCATTTTCATCGAGTCGACTCCCGACTTTCAGGAGTCGACACTTTATTTTCGCGAGTCGACCCCTAATTTAAAATGTTTCTATTTTTAGTAATCGACTCGAGCCGACTCCAAAAGCTCGAGTCGACTCCGCAAATCTGGGCGCGATTTTTACGATGACAACTCAGCCCAACGGTAAGATTTTTGAATAACGGCTATTTTTCTTTGTCTCTAACGGATATATTTTTGCAGAATCTATAAATAGAGGAGCTCTTTTCAAATCAAAAAAAAGAGAGAGAAAAAAGAAAAAGAAAAGAAAAAGGGAAAAACAGAGCTTATTGAAAAATCCTCAAAATAGAGTGAAAAAAGAGTGAAATCAAAGGAAGTCTGCTTCAATCCAAAAGTCAGAAGAAATCCAAGTGCATTCAAGTTTTCAAAGAAAAGAAAAGCTTCAAATCAACTCCAAATCAAGAATTGCTGAGGCCGATTCACATCAAAGGAGTTGAAGAAAAGAAGAAAAGCTCAAAGCCAACCAACTGCAAATCAGGCTTTTCTAAACTTATTTTATTTTGTTAATCTGCTCAAAGGAGCATTGCTTTATTCTTTGTGCTATTCAATCTGGATTGAAAGTGGAGGTTGTTTACCTCGTTCAAGCAAGCTTGTTAGGGTTTTGTGCTGGTAAGCCCTTAAAACCAGCTGGGTTCGTTGTGCACCCGGAAAACAACAAGTTTGAGTTGTGAGCTTGGAAAACAACTCGGCTGTAATCTAGAGAGATTATAGTGTGGACCCAAGTGAATCTTGGGAGTGGACGTAGGTGTTGGTTGCACCGAACCACTATAAAATTATCTTGTGTTTGCCGTGCTTATTTTCTCTCTCTATCTCTCTTTATTTGCTTTATTTTACTTCACTTGCACTTCTTTCATCTAACTAAAAATTTAAAAAGTCTTAATTTTTAAAAACCCAATTCACCCCCCCCCTCTTGGGTTGTCATCTGGGCCAACAACCTCTTTGCTGTTCAGCAAAAGAGTGGCGAGACCTTGAAGGATTTCGTTGCTCGATTTAAGGAGGCGGCGTTGGAGGTGTACAACCTGGAAGATTTCGTAGCCACTTTGGCCCTGAAACGAGGGCTTCGCCCATCCAGGTTCGCGTATTCCCTGGATAAGAAGCCTCCGAGCTCTTATGCTGAGCTTCTGAGCCGAGCCCAGAAGTACATCCGCGCCGATGAGGTGGATTCTTCCAGGAGGGAAGTTGACAAGAGCACCAGTAACAAACCATCGCCGCTGATCACGCCATCACGCAACCTTGAAAGCCGAGCCTCCACGCCGCTCAGATCGCCGGTCACAGACACTGGTGCCCAAGGAGCAATTCACCCCCCTCATGGCTCCCATCTCTCACATCCTGCTGGAGATTGAGGAGAACCTTATTTCAAGCGTCCGGCTCCCTTGAAGTCTGGGCCCCCCGCAACAAGGAGTTTTACTGCCGGTATCACCGAGACTACGGTCACGACACCGAGGACTGCCGCCACCTAAAAAAGGCCATCGAGGAGCTGGTTCAGCAAGGTCACCTGGGCAAATTTGTTCGACGGGGAAATCTCCCCGCATCGGGTCCCCCGGTGCCTCCGAGTCACCTGGCTGGCGTGGATAATACCCCAACTGAAAAGACCATAGCTATGATCTCCTGGGGAGCGGATGGTGGTTCGAAGAGGCCGTGAGAGGGAATAGACTCTGTAATACCTTTCTTCGGAAAGGATCTAGATGGGGTAGTTAATAAACATGACGACAGCGTCGTGGTGTCCATGACTATAGCCAAACACCCTGTAAAAAGAATTTTAATTGATAGTGGGAGCTCTGTGGATGTCTTGAGTTATGAGGCTTTTGTTCGGATGAACTTATCAAGGTCTTTACTCCGACCCGTTGCCACACCGCTAATGGGCTTCACGGGAGACTCAGTGAGCGTCGAAGGCGAAATTGCTCTCCCGGTCATGGCTGGAACTCCTCCATGTCAGAGCACCGTGGTCATAAACTTCTTGGTGGTCCGGGTCCCGCTGGCTTATAACGCCATCTTGGGAAGACCGGGTTGAATCTGCTGGATGCCGTGATCTCCACTAAGAGATTATTGGTAAGGTTCCCCACCAATGAAGGGATCGGAGAAATGAAGGGGGAGCAAAGCCCACTTCCGCCTTGCTACCATTTGTCTCCCAGCCCGCTGAACACGGCGTCAGCGACAGCCTCTGAGTCACTCGATCCTAGGGAGTTGGGAAGAAGGGGAGAGCCGGCAGAGCACCTTCTAACCCTCCCCTTGGGTGATGACCCGGCAAGGACTGTTCAGCTGGGGCATTGCTCCCAGAGGAAGTACGCCATCAACTTCTTACTTTCCTGCGTGCCAACACTGACGTTTTCGCATGGTCATCCTCAGACATGCCGGGCGTCCCTGAAGAAGTAATCACCCATCAACTTAACCTCAAGCCAGGGTGTCGGCCGGTCCGACAGAAAAAGAGAAACTTTGCTCCAGACAGACAGAAAGCTATCGACGAGGAGATCCGCAAGTTAATGGCTGCGGGCCATATTCGGGAGGTCCACTACCCCGAATGGTTGGCTAATGTGGTTCTGGTCCGCAAGGCCAATGGAAGCTGGAGAATGTGCGTAGATTTCACCGACCTCAACAAGGCATGCCCCAAAGACAGCTTTCCCTGCCTCGAATCGATCAACTGGTGGACGCTACATCCGGCCATGAGGTCCTTAGCTTCATGGATGCTTTCTCTGGATACAACCAGATCCGGATGAACCCGGCGGATGAAGAAGCTACCTCCTTCATAACTGAAAAGGGGCTGTATTGCTACAAGGTAATGCCTTTCGGGTTAAAGAATGCGGGAGCTACTTACCAGAGGCTGATGAACAAGGTCTTTGAAGGTCAGATAGGGCGTAACATGGAAGTGTACGTGGATGACATGCTGACAAAAAGCGTTCATGCCGGTGACCACATTGCGGACCTAGCAGAAACTTTTGACAGCCTTCGTCGGTACCAGATGAAGCTGAACCCTCGCAAGTGTGCATTTGGGGTGACCGCTGGGAAGTTTTTGGGTTTCATGGTGACCCGGAGGGGGATCGAAGCAAACCCAGACAAAGTCCAAGCCATCTTGGACATGAGGCCTCCTGCCAATAAGAAGGAAGTACAGCGCCTGACAGGAAGAGTAGCCGCCCTAAGCCGCTTCCTATCCAAGTCCGCTGAAAGGTGTCTGCCTTTCTTCAAGGCGCTTCGCAGAATCAACGAGTTCGAATGGACGAAAGAATGCCAGGAGGCGTTCGAAGGGTTAAAGGAATTCTTATCTACCCCGCCACTGCTAGCCAAGCCGACGGGTGGAGAAGAACTCCTTCTATACCTTGCGGCCTCTCCTGAGGCTGTTAGCTCTGTGCTAGTCCGTGTGGACACTAATGGCACACAAAGGCCAGTATATTATACGAGTAAGGTGCTTCATGATGCAGAGACCCGATATTCAAACATGGAAAAAATCATCTTCGCATTGATCGTGTCTGCCCAGCGTCTGCGGCCATATTTCCAAGCCCACCCGATCGCGGTGATCACAGACCAGCCTCTGAAGGCAGTTCTGGCTCGTCCAGATACTTCCGGCCGGCTGGCAAGGTGGGCCCTCAAGCTGGGGGAGTTCGATCTATCTTTCCGCCCCCGGTCGGCCATGAAGTCTCAAGTCCTGGCAGATTTTTTGGTTGAATGTACTTGGGGGATCGAGCCACCTAAAGAACCTCCTACGGACACTCAGCCCCTCGGAACCAGTGACGATGAGTGGGTTCTCCATGTGGATGGGGCATCAAACTCTCAAGGGAGCGGAGCAGGCCTCATCTTGGCCAACTCGGATGGGGTTGTGACCGAATGTGCACTTCGCTTCCTCTTTCCAGCCACTAACAATCAGGCGGAATATGAAGCTTTGCTATCCGGCGTGAGGTTGGCTCGAGAGCTTGGGGTGAAACGCCTTAGGGCATTCACCGACTCCCAACTGGTTGCCGGCCAAATTACAAAGGAATACGAGGCAAGGGATCCCATCATGGCCCGCTACTTAGAAATGGTGCACTCGCTAATTTCCCCCTTCACACATTTCAGCGTCAGCTACATTCCTCGACAGGAGAATGCTAGAGCCGACGCCTTATCCCGTCTTGCCGCCTCAGCTGATGGGATGTTGGGAAAGGCTTATGTGGAGCACTTAGAAGCCCCGAGTATTGAAGTACCAAGAGAAACTTACCAGTGGAGCAGGAGCCCTCCTGGATGGACGCCTATGTCCGGTACTTTACTGAGGGCACCCTTCCAGAAGACCCTGCGAAGCTAGGAAACTGAAAAGACGGGCCCCAAAGTTTTTCATTATGGAGGGAAAGCTCTATCGAAGGTCGTTCTCATACCCTATTCTCAGGTGTGTCGGTCCCACCGACGCCATTATATACTGCGGGAGATACACGAAGGGATATGCGGAAACCACCTGGGGGGCAGGGCTCTTGCATATAAAGCTTTACGTCAGGGGTATTATTGGCTGACAATGAAGGAGGATGCCTCCGAACTCGTTAAGAGATGTGACAGCTGCCAGCGGCATGCCAACATTCAACATCAACCGGCGTCTCAACTGACCCCTCTAGCTGCACCATGGCCCTTCGCACAGTGGGGCATGGACATTCTGGGACCGTTCCCTCCTGCCTCCGGACAACGCAAGTTCCTAGTGGTGGCAGTCGACCATTTTACTAAGTGGATCGAGGCGGAAGCTCTTGCTAAGATCACGGAAGCCAAAGTAAGGAATTTCTTCTGGAAATCCGTAGTGTGCCGGTTCGGGCTACCGCACACCCTCGTTACGGACAACGGCCGACAGTTTGATAATGCGGCCTTCCGGGAATTCTGTGATGGCCTGGGCATCCATCATCGATTCACCTCAGTAGGGCATCCCCAAACCAACGGCTGCAGAAGTAACCAATCGCATCATCCTCCAAGGACTCAGGGCTCGGCTAGATAGCTGCAAAGGGCGCTGGGTGGAAGAACTTTCCAGTGTGCTGTGGGCCTACCACACGACGCCGCGAGCACCTACAGGGGAAACCCCTTTCAGCTTGGTCTTTGGGACCGAGGCGGTCATCCCGTGGAAATAGGAGCTCCTAGTCCCCGGACGGAATTATACCACGAAGAAAGCAACTCAAACCAGCTAGGGCTGATCTGGATTTGGTGGAAGAATTGCGAGATCAGCGCAGCTTCGCATGGCAGCATTCCGTCAGCGAGTGGCCAAGCACTACAACTCTCGGGTGCGACCCAAGACATTCCGGCCTGGGAGACCTTGTCCTACGAAGAGCTGAAGTATCAAAGCCGACAGAGGGGGGCAAGCTGGCACCAAAATGGGAAGGACCATACCGTGTCAAGGAGGTACTCCACCATGGGGCGTACAAAGTCGAAGAGCTAGACGGGAAACCGCTCCCTCGAACTTGGAACGCCGACAACTTACGCCGGTACTATCAATAGAACTCTATCGTTATTAATTTGAATTGTTTGATACATGAATAATCAACATGTTCTTATTTTGAATGAGTATGTTTAACAATAAAGACTGGCGCCCAACGTCGGCACCAAAGACCAACTCCGCGTTGGCAACAAGACCGGCGCCCAGCGTCGGCACCAAAGACCAACTCCGCATTGGCAACAAAGCAACTCCGCGTTGGCAACAAAGCAACTCCGCGTTGGCAATAAAGACGTCGGCACCAAAGACCAACTCCGTGTTGCAACAAGATCGGCGCCCAGCGTCGGCACCAAAGACCAACTCCGCGTTGGCAACAAAGCAACTCCGCGTTGGCAACAAAGACCGCGCCCAGCGTCGGCACCAAAGACCAACTCCACGTTGGCAATAAAGACCGGCGCCCAGCGTCGGCACCAAAGACCAACTCCGCATTGGCAACAAGACCGGCGCCAGCGTCGGCACCAAAGACCAACTCCGCGTTGGCAACAAAGCAACTCCGCGTTGGCAATAAAGACCGGCGCCCAGCATCGGCACCAAAGACCAACTCCGCGTTGGCAACAAAGACCGGCGACCAGCGTCGGCACCAAAGACCAACTCCGCGTTGGCAACAAAGACCAACTATGCGTTGGCACCAAAGACCGGCTCCAGCGTCGGCATACTAAAGACCAACTCGCGTTGGCAGACGGACCGGCGCCCAGCGTCGGCACTCTAAAGACCAACTCCGCGTTGGCAGACAGACCGGCGCCCAGCGTCGGCACTCTAAAGACCAACTCCGCGTTGGCACCAAAGACCGGCGCCCAGCGTCGGCAACAAAGACCAACTATACGTTGGCACCAAAGACCGGCGTCCAGCGTCGGCATACCAAAGACCAACTCCGGGTTGGCACCAAAGACCAGCGCCCAGCAACTGACGCCCCGTCGCTACCAAATGTTGGCCTTGTGCCAACACTAGGGACAATGTCACGGCTCACGGTCCTATTTCACGTAACCTACTCTACATAGCCCTATTGGTGGGTGATTCATGACAGCTTGAATAAATAAAGCTAATTATAACCAAAGGGGCGAAATAGGGATTAAAGACATTCATTGATGGTTGCAAGGTTACAAAGGTGCCGACTCAGGTCAGGCACAGATCGATACAAAAGAGAAACCAAAAGCTGTTAATGGTCATCCGAAGCCGGGGCATCATCCTCAGGGACATCATCAGGCTTCAGTCCCTCAATATCCTCCTGGTCGTAGAGCTCCTGGATTTTATCTTTGCAGTCTTGAAAGCCGGCGTCATAAGCAAGCGCCGCTGACTCGGCCACCTCCTTGTCGAAGGCTTTGGATTTTTAAAATCTTCTACGGCCTCGGCCCCCTTCTTTTAGCCTCGATGGCCCTCTCCTGGGCCTCCGCCACTGCTGCCTTCAGATCTGCAATTTTGGCTATGTACTGGCGGTGGCTTCTTGGGCTGCATTTGTCTCAGCGGCGGCAGAACTTAATTGGGTCTTCAAGACGCACACCTCCAATTCTGCCGCCTTCAGCTTCTCTTCGGCTGCCCTTTGGTTCTCCTCGGCCGCTTTCTGTTTCTCCTCGGCCACCTGAGCATTATCTAGCTCATTGGCTGCGCGGCGCTGAGCAACCTCTAGCGCATACTCGGCCTTTTCGGCTCGTAGCCGGGCGACATCAATTTCACCCTTCAGGGTGGCCCGAGTGTCCTCCAGAGCCATTGCCGACTTCTCTGCCTTGACTTGGAGGGACAACATCTCCTCGTGTGCTTGTTCGATGGCGGTATCGCTCAGGGTCCAGAGGTTTTTAAGAGCGACAAGAGAATTCAAGGCCTGGAGGAAATGTCAAGATGAGAAAAAGAAAGGGGGAGGGAAAGAGATGATAATGGCGCAGAAGCTCACCCAGAGATGCGCCACCGATGCTTCGCGGAAGAAGGCGACTCTCCCCTGACCCCGGAGATATTCTTGCACCTCGACCACCGCGGCTTCCTCCACGGTCCGTGCAGCCCAGCGGCCGTGGTTTGCCAACAATGACTGGAAGGAAGGATCGACGCCCCTCTCTTCCCTGGGCGTCGGGCCTACAGAGGCTGATTCCGCCTCTGAGCCTGCCGCCTCCGACTCCTTGGCTGGCGGAGGCACTTCAGCTGTTGCCCCCGTGGGGGCAGAGTAGCGGCTGGAGTCGTCACCATTGCCGCAGGAATTTTATCCGTCTCTAAGGCTTTGGGCAAGGGCGACGGCGCCTCCCCCTCGGGAGAAAGGTCGAGTAGGATAATGGGAGGAGCTGAAGCTGGAGATCCTCTCTCCGGTTGACTCCGTTCCACCTCCCCGCCGGTCTCGGCCCTTCCCGCGTCTGCCATGACAGGTTCGTCAGCCTGAGCTTGGGCTGCCTCGCCTGCATACGAGGATTCCACAGTTCTGGCCCCCTTGGCCTCGGTCTCTCCAGCGTCGGCCCTTTTAGGGCCGCCCTTCTTCAAAACCTTTGTACGCAGGGGCTTCACGACTTTAGCCCCTCCAGTGTCGGCCCTCCCCGCGTCGGCCTTCCCGGCACCAACCCTCCCCGTGTCGGCCCTTCTTGGAACTTTAGCAATGGCCCTTCTTTCGGCAGGGGACGCATTCCCTGCAGCCTTCCTCTTCCTGGTGGCCGCCTGTTTAAGCTCATGAAGTATCGGCGCCATCCCTACACAGGAAAAGGATAGTTTTAAAAAAAAAAAAAGAGAGAAAAAGAGAAGCAGAGGAGAAGAGAGGCGAGTGATCAAGTGCTCACCCCTCGCGGAATTAAACCGGCACGATGAAGATTCTCCTCGGCTAAAAGCATATTACACCGAGGGATGTCGGCAGTCAGAAGCTGCCCAAACGCCATCCGGTCTCGTGGAAGGATGGAGGGATCCCTATTGGCGTCGATGTTGGGTATCCCCCAGCTTCCACGAACCCCACTGATGTCCGCAAAGAAAAACTTGTCCTTCCACCCTTTAACGGAAGTAGGAAGGCACAATTTGAGAATCCTATTAGACCTAGGGGTGAAGGACCACCAACCCGACTGTTTGCGAAGGGTATAAAAGCTGCGGAACAAAGAAATACTGGCCTCAATGCCTTGCAAGTGGCAGAGTACCAAAAAACCGACAATAGTTCGGATGGAGTTGGGAACTAATTGGGAAGGAGTCAAGGAGTACCGGTCTAGAAGATTAAGAATAAAAGGGTGGATCGGCAACCGGAGCCCGGCCTTAAAAAAGGCTCCGTACAAAGCAACCCTTCCGGAATGGGAAGAAGTTACCCTGTCATTGGGGGTAGGGAAGAACAGATGAAGGTCTGAAGGGAAGCTATACTTGGCCTTTAGGTTTACTATGTCTTGAGCAGACATAGAGGACGCAGTCCCTTCGGGGGACTCCTTGGCAACCCTAGAAGGACCGGCAGCCATTGACTGGCTCCGGACGGAAATCCGCCCGCCGGCCGGACGAGTCCCGGTTAGGGGACGATTGACTGGTCGCTGCTCCGGTGAAGAATGGTTAGAAGAAGGGGTGGACCATTGGCTTGACAAGGAATCGGAAGTCGGAGAAGGATTGTGGGAACCCCCCCAGGAACCAGAGGTGGAGCAAGAAGGTGAGGAAGCCATGGGAACTAACCTGGAAAACTCGAGCCGAAAACAGGGCACGGGAAGAATGAACACAGGAAACAGAGGAACGCTGGCGGACTCGAAAGGGGGCAGCAGCGGAAGAAATGGGGAGGATGGAAGATGAGGGCTATTTGTCCTCATAACGCCCTCTCAAGACACCCCACAATCGTCCGATTCAACCATCCGTCTTCAATTGGGAGGCGTTTCGACGGCCTGCCAATGCGAAAAACTCGAAAAGACCACCAATGAAAAGGGAGGCATTAACCTTATCGCAATGATACCGCTCGCCTTTTCGTAACACTGCCCGAAGGAAATCCTCCCTAATCCCAACAAAGGCGAGATAATGACGTGAAAACCGGCCGCCTAGAGGATATTAACACCCCTTTTGCGGGTAGGTAAACGCTCACCCATCTCAGGGGCGGGGGGGCATCTGATACGGCTGGCCGTTTCCCCTGGGTAGTATTATCTTTTGCGCGGTTTTCGAAAGTAATGATGTGACAACAAAACCCAAGACCTCCAGCACCGACCCCTAGTGCCGGCCTCCAGTGCCGGCCTCCAGCGTCGGCCTCCAGTGCCGGCCTCCAGCGTCGGCCTCAGCGTCGGCCTCCAGCGACGGCATCAAAGACCAACTACGCGTTGGCACCAAAGACAGGCCTCCAGCATCGGCCCCCAGCATCGACCTCCAGTGCTGAGACTTTGGCTCGGCCTCCTGCACTGGCTCCGGCCTCCGGCATTGGCCCCAGCGTCGGCCCTCAGCACCGGCCTCCAGTGCTGAGACTTTGGCTCCCGCCTCCGGCTCCGGCCTCCGGCACCGGCCTCCTGCGTCGGCCCCCAGCGTCGGCCCCCAGCGTCGGCCTTCAGTATCTCCCACATACACAATGACTAGTCTCATGAAACCGACCCCATGATCTAAGGCCTACTGCCAAGCACCTCGCTCACCAAAATCACGGGCAAGTGTTAGCCTGATCGGCAGTTATCGCTATAAGCGGCCCTTATCCAGCAACAGTCCAACGACTTGCCGTTCGATGAGACATCACAACGGGACAGATTCGACGGTTCCAACAGAACGAGGTAAACGGGATCCCCGACAGGTATAAAAGGAGGACCCGAGCTCCATGCAAGGGGACTCTCTCTCTCTCTCTGACTTCCTCTTTAAGAATTCTACACATAAATCGTATCCCTGTTCGACGACTCACTGACTTGGGCGTTGGAGGGTCCCCACCGGAACCACCGGTCCGAGACTTTTTGCAGGCTCTAGAAGGAAGACGGCGACTTCTCTGCGCACGCAGCAATCCTAGCCTACCCGACGCTCATCGTACGTGATTTGGCTGCAACAATGATCATAGCTTAAATGCCATGAATGACTTTTTAAATTGACTGCATTTCTATTGAAGAACTATTTAGAGCCTTATAATTGAAGTTGCATCTCATATTAAGTTGTAATAAACTACAAAAAATTCAATTTTATGATGCCAAAATACTTTGCTATTGCGTCGCTAAATGGATTTAGCGACGCATTAGCAACGCAATTTGGGCATTGCTGTGAACCTGATCACAACATGCAATCTATCGTAATTGCGTCGCTAAATAGTGACGCCTAGCGACGCAAAAAAATGCATCACTAATTTGTGACTAAACTGAGATCGTTGTAATTTAGCAATGCATTAGCGACTCCCGCTTGCATCGCAATTTTGCAACTAATTGAGTCGCAATATTACGACGCAATTCTAAGCATGCAATACTGCGACGAATTTTCATCGCAAAATTAATAATTAATTTTTTTTAAAAAATAATTATGATAAAAAACTTTCATCGCAATAGCATCGCTAATTATTTTTTTAATTAAATTTAAAATGTTATAAATTAAACCTCTTAATACAATTTCATTGCATTTAAATATCGATCAAAACATTATCAGTAAATTTCTAAAAATATTGATCGAAACATTCATCATAAAATTTTTAAAAATATATAAAAATTTAATATATTAATAATTTAAAATTTTTATACACAAAACATAAGAAGTAAAGAAAAAAATACATCAAGAATCCATACTATCACAATCACGGAAAGGCTGCGGAGGCTGAAATGAAGACTGCGACATGAGGCGAACCAAATCCTGCATCTAACGCATATGCTCTCCAATGTCTGCAAGCTCCTGCTGAAGGCCTTTCGTGCACTGGTCAAACTTCTGCCGAACCTCCTCCGTAATAGATCTTCGAATATCATCTAAATGCTCGGTAGGAATATCGCCAAGATAGTGCGAACTGGAGCCCTGATGAAAAAATATCTAGAAGCTTTAGTGCCCAGACCATAGACCCTACGGTCTCGCTGCTGGGCACCAATAGCTTCCAAAAAGACACGTGGTGAGAGATTGACGGGTGCCCCCCATCAGTGGAGTCGACTTGCGATGCCTAGGACTGAAGCTCTCGACTCATGCCTTTGAATTATAGAATCAATGATAAATGAATCAATATATGAACCTAAATAAAATTTTAAAAATTAAACAGATACAATACAAAGCTAATTTCTTACCGCAACCTTCTATGATTGTGCATCAACCCAGGAACCATCCTTCTTGGTGCGTGTCACCTTGAATAGGCAAAACGCACCAGGATCTCTGCCCTCCTGCTCAGACTACAAAAGCAGAAGAAATGATATAAATGTAAGTATTTGCAAATGACTAAATTAGTAATTAAATTATTTATATTTTCTTACCATACAGCGTCTGTGCTCCTGAATCGAAATGGACCCCGCAGTGTGGCAGGGAGACCCATGCCATGACTGCCTTTTCGGATTGGCGGTTCGTAGTGGCTGATGCAGACCTCCTTTGCCAGGCCTCAGACTGCCAGACCTGCTGCCAGTCGTTCCAAATACCCTCCGGCATATGCATAGGACGCTCACCCGATATTCTCCAATGATGAAGCATGTCGGAGTATCAACGTGCCGCAAGAACATTCCATGCTGCCCTAACGGCATCATGGATGACAGGTCCCGCATAAACTTTTTCTACATTGAAATAAACAAAATAGTTGTCAGACCCGGCCCGGACATTGACCCAGCAAGGGCTCGGGTCGGGTCACTGGTTCAACCGTTGGGTCATGGTTCAACCATCGATCAATTATATTAATATAAAAATATATTTATATTAATAAAAATTAATTTTTAATAAAAAAATTCAAGGTTAACATGATAATAAAACCCGTGACCCAAACCGGTTGAGTTGGATTGATCGGTTCATGGGTGAATCGAATGGGTTTATCGGGTTATTCTGGTCACTTACACATTCGGTTTTATATTGAAACCAGACCGGCTTGGCCTTCGGGTCCCGGTTCAACCAGTCTAACCGATCATTTTGGTCTGGTTCTTACAACTATAACTTAGTTTAAGAATATATTAAGATTTAAAAAGTTATATCAGTGATAAATTGTATTTAATAAGTTTACCTAAAATTCTGAAAAATAAAACTCCCTCACGGCCGCAGATACATGTGCCAATCGTAGCCACAGGGATCGGCATGCCTCCAAACATGGAGCTGATCCGACTCGTAACAGTATGCTGCTCAATAAAGCTATTAAAAAAATGCATATTTATAAGTAATTGACTTAAAAATATAAACATATATTTATAATTAGTATATACTTAGGGCCAATCAGCATCCAGTTGAAGTACGGTGCGGCCGGCGTAGGAAGAACTCTTAGAGGTCTGTACTGATCTACTATGAGACTCAAAGGCTGTAGATCTGAACTCTCCACCTCCAATGCTCATGTGATCTGATGCGGCAGAGCTACATCCCTGCTCGCTCTGTCCGTCGGTGGTAGATCTATCTCAATCCATCATACTAAAAATACTAAAGATTCATGCAATATAATTATGAATAATGATTGAATATATAAAAATTTAACACTTATAAAAATAAATTGAAACTAAATAAACCTCTATGTTTAATCAGTGTCATTTATTTCGTTAAATATTGGTTCAACATCCGATGCCGTATCGGATTGTGATTCAGTGTCATTATCATCGGGAGGAAACCGAACATTTGCATCCTCAATTTCTTGGACATCACCATTTGGATCTCTAACTGATATTTCAGGAGCCCTTGTGTCATCCTCAATTGCATGCATTTTCATCTTATCCTCTTGAAATGCAGGGCACTCAGTTGATTGACTTGATAAACTCTCGTCTAATATGATTGCTGAACGTGTGACGATTTTAGAAATAACCCACCAATCTTGCTTGTCATTGCGCAAACTTGGATATCCGTAGTAAAACACTTGCTGAGCTTGTGATGCAAGGATGAATGGTTCATTTTTCTGCAATCTTCGGCGATGGTTGACTTCAACTAGATTATAGTCGTTATGAACCCTTTTACCCATAGAAACTATCGGATCAAACCAATCGCAATGAAACAATACGGTTCATTTTATAGGCCAACCGGGATATTCAACTTCAACCACCTCTACTAACTTTCTGTAATAATCCTGCATATTTGCTCCAACACTTTCTCCTTTAACACACATGCCCCAGTTCTACGTGCCTCTTGAAGATGCTAGTAGTTCAATTTGAAATTTGTATGTCTTCAATGGCCACTGTGCTAAACATTTAATGAAAATATTATCGGTTGTGAACCATGGACTGTTTACCTATAAATTAATAAGCTATTCACAACCAATTCTAAAAATAAAAGCCATTATTATAACTGATTAAGTGATACTACTCATATATTCATAAAACCAATAAGCAAATTCCGTTTCTAACTTCTGTCCAATGGCAATTTGACTGATGTTGGGATTCATAGCAATACATCCTTAAGGGATAATAACAATTAAAACTTCTGTTAGCAATTAAATAGTGTTATATTATAATTTAAAGTAGAAGTTTTAATTAAGTACTAAAGTATATACTTACTCAATGTATGGATCGACTTCTCTACAGTTCATTAGGATGTAATAATGTGCTGCATTATACTCTACATAGCCCAAATCTTGACTTTTACCTTCCAAATGAACGATCGATACATTTAAAAACTGATATTCTACCATCATTAGGTTCTCGTTCGTCCTCACATACGTCATCATTACGACCAAGATTTTGGCTCCTCGTGTGGACGTGACTCTAAAGTAATGAGAGGCAAAAGGTGAAACTTCTTCAACTAAGTGTGCATTGCATATATAACCTTCAACCCTTGCCTTATTACGCACATTATTTTTTAACTTCTTAAGGTACCTATATGTAAAGGTAAGAAATAAAATAAACCAACTTTCACGTAATGAAATAATATTTGAAATGTCAACATGTATTACTAATTATTAATATATTTACCTCTCGAAAGGATACATCCAGCGATACTGCATGGGACCAGCTATACTCGCTTCGTATGGTAAGTGAACCGGTAAATGCTCCATTGAGTCAAAAAACTTGGAAAATATTCGCTCCAGCTTGCATAAAATAATTAGAATTTTCTCCTCAAGCCTTGCCATGGATGCAGAAGTAATGACTGCAACAGATAACTCCTTGAAGAACAAGCTAAGCTCCGTCAATGCCTTCCACACATGCTGCGGAAGCAACTCACGAAAAGCTATAGACAATAACCGTTGCATGAAAACATGGCAGTCATGACTCTTCATGCCAAACAACTTGAGCTTATCCACGTCCACACACTTACCGATATTTGAAGCATAACCATCTAAAAATTTTAACCCTCTAACCCAGTTACATAAAACTTCTCGTGAATTTCTGTTAAGAGTGTAACAGGCTTTAGGATAGGTCCCGTCAGCATTCCTCCTCAAATCGACTCTTTTACAATACTGATTAAGTTCTTCTCTTGACTTTGCAATATCTTTGGTTTTTTCCAGAATGTTTAGCACCGTGTTAAATATTTTATCAAAGAAAATTTTCTCAATATGCATAACATCCAAGTTGTGTCGGATGAGATTTGTGCTCCAATACGGCAAATCTCAAAAAATACGCCGGCTTCTTCCAGTTATGTTCTTTACATATATCGTCATTTATTCTATCTGCATCTGATTTCCAAGCATACCTCAACCCCAAATACTCTATAGTATCAAATATATCTGTGCTAGACCTAACCGGTTGACACTTTTGTGATTGCTTTGTTATTCTGGAAGGCGATCAAGTTTCACTTGTAAGAATGATTTGGAGCCAAGAACTTTCTATGACTATCAAACCATTACTACTTACCACTCTTCTACTATGTGAATGCATCAGAATCATCCATGCAATAAGGGCATGCCATACGCCCAGCAGTACTCTAACCAAACAATATTGCATATGCCGAGAAGTCATTTATTGTCCACAATAAAGCAGCTTTCATGATGAAATGTTGTTTCATAAAAATGTCGTAGGCTATAACTCATGTTTTCCACCAACAGTTGCAAGAAGACATCAATCTTTTTCTTTAGATTTGATGGTCGTGGAACCAAAACTGTCAAAAACATTGCAGCATCTTTCATGCACTTCCATGAGAAAGGTTATATACAGTCAGTATCATGGACCAACATGAATATTGTTGCCCTGCTTGACCAAATGGTTAAAGCCATCGGTACAAAGACCTAACTCATATTCCTTATATCTTCGGCGAAATCAGGATGATTTTATTTTTTTCTCCTACTTTACTAGCTCTTCCTTCATCGCTGGTGTACCTCGATTGCCCATAAATCTTATAATATCTCAGGTTTGAGTCTTCACCCCAATATATTATACAATTGTTTAAGCAACAATCGATCTTATTAACTGGGAGCCCAAGGCCACGCAAAAACTTCTTCGTTGAGTAAAAACTGTCTACTACAATATTATCATTTAGCAAAACTTCTTTCATTAACCTAGCTACAACATTGAATGCCTTTTCTGATAATCCATGTTCTGCCTTAATATTCAACAACCGAGTAGCCATAGACAATTGGGAATGACTCTCACAACCAGAATACAATTCTTAATTTGCAGCACGTAGCATATCATAAAATTATTATGCATCTGGATTTTGTTCTTTCATAAATGTATTTTGATTGAATTCATTACCCGATGCATTCATCACCATTTCTTCATATCTGTTTAAATTCACTAATGCTTAATCAACGGGAATTGAAACTTGTTGGCTAGTGACAGCTGCATCCAATTCCTCTGTTCACCATGACAGTACCAAACATCATACCCAGGAATAAATTCTTTTTTACACAAATATACCTTCACAGTTTCAACATCTCTGTAGGCTTTATTCTGACACCTGTATAAGTTACAGGGGCATCTAATCCTAGGCCCATCCATCCATTCATGTTGGCTACATGCAAATGCAATAAATTCTTTCAATCCATTCAGAAAATTGGATTAAGCAAGCCATCGTTTATCCTTACATATCCACGAGCGAGTCCTACTCATTTTTGACCAACTTATACAATTTTGCTAAACCATTAAAGAAAACCATAATATAAAACTATTTTAGCATTAGTAAATATATAACTAAATTATTTCTTTTATACATCTAAGGTAAATAACAACTATTTAAAGCATTTATAACGATAAATCAATTTTATTTTTAATGATTGCAACCAATTGATTAGGCTAGGCCTTGCTAAGCTCCCTATCTTGCAAGGCCGGTACATGTTCAATCATAAGACATCACAAGTATGCAAGTGTCCTAAATTAATTATACCTTCACTTCATAACTAAAAGGTAAGGCCCTATCCCATTCAAGATTTTTTTTTATGATATGTTATTCTGCTATTAATTATCATCGTTTACGCTAAAATTTTAGCAGTATTTCCTCATATATTCTTCTAAATGTGTGGCATATATGCCACACTGGAGAACGTATGAGGAAATATAAACCACAATCTCAATCAACGATAACTAATAGTAGACCAACATATCGCAAAAAATAATCTCAAACTATATACTAGGACAATTTGAGAATTTGCAAGACTAAGCCTTGCAAATTCTCAAATGGGTCTAAATGTTATAGCGCTGTGAGAAATAATATGCAATTCCGAAAATAATCAAACTTATTCTTATGAAAAAGTTTTCTTGACTATTATACATATTTTAATTGTGGTCTATAGTCACAAACTTCGTAAGATTATTATGTCCAAGATAATAACCTTAATCCAATATTTATGCATAGCATTATATAATAATACTATGGTTTAAAATGGACAGGCTGAGTCGGATATTTTATAATACATCAACTGTAAGACATATAATACGCCATGTAATCCTTAAGTATAACTCTAAAAATTATTTAATATCTCAATATGCTCACATCATACATCTATTAAAGTCATACCTAATTTCATAACCAAAATAACATATCTCAATATATTATGTTTTTGTAACTTAAATCAAAGTCAAAGTCAAACTATTTCATAACAAAAATAAGATGCAACAATATATGTAAGAAGTTACCAATAAACTATCATGCATAGTTTAACATGCTGATAAATACAACAATAAATATATAAAATATGAAGGCTTACAAGATATATTGGGAAATTGCATAATTAAACATAAATAATAATTAATTTACTAAAATTTATATTTGTAAAAAAATACCATTTTACCCTTATAGCCTACATTTTACAAAACTACCAATTGACACCTTCTACCAAGATTAATTATGGCTTAATTAATTTACTAAAAATCACTAATTAAATATTAGTAATTTATTTAATTAATTTACTATCAGAACCACTAATTAGCTAATATTATAATGATGTTATTGAAATCATTATTTATTAGAATACCATAATTTCTTATATTATATTACAATACTATAAACTAATATATCTTAATATTATTATAATATGATATTTTATAATCATATTATATTATAATATAATTATTACATAATAATTATATTATGTAATAATATTAATAATATTATATTATATTATATAATAATTATATTATAATAAATTTATTATAGAATTATATTATTTTATAATTATTATTTGTTGTAAAAAAATATAATTTTTTTTGGCTGTGGCCTGACCATGTGGCCAGGCCGCGGCCACGTTCGCTTGCCCATGGCCACCAAAGAGAGGGTGTTGACTCAATTGAGGATTTTGATGATTAACAAACTATTTGAGTATAACATTTGATGTTACTAATGATTTTGATTAAGTCTTTCAGTTTAAAAGTCTATTTAATGATCAAAATCAAGAAGGAAAATCAAGTTCTGGTTTGAATCTAATGTCAAGGTAAGACTGCAGACATTAGAGTCAACACATGGAATCGCAGAGCTGACTCCAAAAATGGCACGGACTTAGAGTCGACTCCGGGACTGTGAGAGCCGACTCTATCAGAAACAACAGAATGTTTGATTTTCAGGCCACGACTTAGAGTCGACTCCCAGACTGTTAAAGTCGACTCCAGAAGAATTTTGTGTCGACCCCAGAAAAGTCAGAGACGACTCCAGATCGAGCGGATTAAATTATTTTGAGTTAGAGCCGACTCCAGAAAAGCCATAGCCGACTCCAGAATGTCAGACACGGCTCCAGAACTGTCAGAACGACTCTAAACTTTAACTTTATCAATTTTAATCCCAACGGCTATTGTTATTTATGGATCTAATCCTTTTTCACTTGCTTCTAACGGATAGTTTTGCACTATTTATGGATTAATCGAATCTATAAGAAGAGGGGTGATTGCATCCCAAATAAGAAGAGAAGAAAAATCAAGAAAGAGGCAAAAAGAAAAGAATAGAGAAAATCCTTGAGATCCATCAGAAAAGAAAAGAGGGAAAACCTGTAAGGAAAGATCATACTCATTCCCCAAGAGAAGAGAAAGAGATTCCAAGCCTTTGCTGTTCTACTTAGAAGAAATCTCAAAAGAAGGAAGAAGCCCTAGTTTTTTCAATCTTCTGAACCTCAAGAGCATATTCAAAGGAAGATCCATTCAAAGGAAGAGAAGGAAGAAGCCACCAAGATCTTCGAATCAGGCTTTGGTTCCTAATCTCTATTTATTGTTTTATTATTGTATATTTGCTCATTGAAGGAGCAGTTTGCTTTTGTAAACTCATTATACTGTTTGCTGGGTCAATCTGGTGATTGATTCAGTTGAGGCAGTTAGCCTTGTGCAAGCATTTGCTTGTGGTTTTAAGGTTTTGTGCTGGTGAGCCTTGAAAACCAGCTGGGTTCGTTGTGCGCCCGGGAAAACAACAAGTTTGAGTTGTGAGCTTGCAAAACAACTCTGCTGTAATCAGTTTGATTATAGTGTGGACCCAAGAGGTACTTGGGAGTGGACGTAGGTGTAGGTACACCGAACCACTATAAAATCTATTGTGTTTGTCGTGATTGTCTCTTTATCTTCAACTCTTCATTTATAGTTGCTTAGTTTTAAATATGTGAATCTAAGTTTTTATTTCCGCTGGGGGTTATCTATTCAAAAGAGTTTAATTTTTTAAAAACCCAATTCACCCCCCTCTTGGGTTGCTATCTGGACCAACAATTGGTATCAGAGCTAGTGCTCATTTGATTTGATCTAACGATCAAGAGTCAAAGATCCACATGGCAACTCAAGCTGGTTCATCTTTTTCCGAAGGTCAATCTACTAATAGACCACCCTTATTTAATGGTTCTAACTATGGTTATTGGAAAGCTAGAATGAAAATATTCATTCAAGCACTTGACTATGATCTATGGAGTATTATAGTCAATGGACACACACACCCACTGCTAGAGTTAATGGCATGGAGATTCCTAAACCGGAAACGGAATGGGATGAACATGATAGAAAATTGGCACAACTCAATGCCAAAGCAATGAATGTCTTATACTGCTCATTAGATGCAAATGAATTCAATCGCATATCTATTTGCATTTCTGCTAAGAAAATCTGGGATAGACTTGAAGTTACCCATGAGGGAACAAATCAAGTCAAGGAATCCAAGATTAACATGCTAGTTCATAAATATGAATTGTTTAAAATGGATGCATGTGAATCTATTGCTGATATGTTTACAAGATTTACTGACATAGTTAATGGTTTAAAAAGTCTTGGTAAATCTTATGATAATTCTGATCTTGTGAGAAAGGTCTTGCGTTCCTTGCCTAGGACTTGGGAAGCTAAGGTGACAGCAATACAAGAAGCAAAGGATCTAAGTACACTACCCCTAGAAGAACTGTTGGGATCCTTGATGACTCATGAGCTTCAAATCAAGCAACATGTTGATGAAGATGAGTCAAAGAAGAAAAGAAATATGGCTCTTAAGATTTCTGAATATATGGAAGAGCCTCATGAATCGAGGATGAAAGTGATGATGAGGACATGGCACTCATCACAAGAAAATTTAAAAGATTCATGAAGAAGAAGAAGTTTGAAAAGAAAAAGCCCTTTGCAAGAAAAGATGAGGACAAGGGCAAAGAAAAGGAAGTTATTTGTTTTGAATGCAAGAAGCCGGGTCACTTTAAATCTGAATGCCCTCAACTAAAGAAAGGCACCCGGAGGTTCAAAAAGAAGGCAATGATGGCCACATGGAGCGATTCGGAAAGTACAAGTTCCGAAGAAGAAGAAAAGAGTGAAATGGCCAATCTATGCTTCATGGCGGACAACGATGAGGTAAGTCCGAGTTTTCTTGATGACTTCACTTTTGATGAATTACATAGTGCTTTTTATGAATTAATGGATGATTTTGCAAACTAAGTTCAAAGAACAAAGATTTGAAAACTCAAATGCAAAAACTATCATTAGAAAATGAAAAGCATGTTATTGATAAAGAACTTTTAATAAAAGAAAAAGAAAGTTTGAAAAATGAAGTTGATAGACTTAAGCCTATAGTTGATAAATTTACACTAAGCTCTATCAAACTTAATATGATTTTGGAAAATCAAAAGGCTATTTTTGATAAAGCTGGATTAGGATATAATCCACTTAAAAAGCAAAAATCCTTGAAAAACATTTTTGTACATGCTGAAAAATCATTAAACATTACTTGTTTTAAATGTGGAGACAAAGGACATAAATCATATATGTGTAAATCTTCACATAAAAGAAAAGATGATTTGGGTTCCCAAAGGAACAATTTTTAATGCTTCTAACCATGAAGGACCCAAGAAGGCTTGGGTACCTAAAATTAAGACATAAATGTTTTGCAGGAGTGTCTTGCAGCCATCAGACTGAAAAGAAAATGGTATTTGGACAGTGGTTGCTCAAGACACATGACGGGTGACAAAGATCAATTCATCACCCTTGAATCAAAAAGAGGTGGAGTAGTTACTTTTGGTGATAATGGTCAAGGCCATATCATGGGCATTGGTAAGATTCAAATTACTCCATCTACTCATATTGATAATGTTTTATATGTTGATGGACTTAAACATAATCTAATAAGTATTAGCCAACTGTGTGACAAAGGTTTCAAAGTCTCCTTTGAAGCTTCTGTTTGCACTGTTACTAATCCCATTGATAATAGCATTATTCTTGTTGGTAAACGCTATGGCAATGTGTACTTAATTGATTTGAGTAATTTATCTCCAAGTAATCATTGCTTAGTTGCTGATAATGCTAGAATGAATGAGATTGGTTGGCTGTGGCATCGTAGATTAGGTCATGCAAGCACACACCTAATTTCCAAATTATTAAAAATGGATTTAGTTAAAGGTATTCCTAGTCTAAATTTTGAAAATAATCGAATATGTGATGCATGTCAATTTGGAAAACAAACAAGAACTTCTTTCAAATCTAAGAATGTTGTTTCAACTACTAGGCCACTAGAGCTACTACACATGGACCTTTTTGGACCTACTAGAACCACAAGTCTAGGAGGAAAGTCTAGTGATAGTAGATGATTACTCTAGATTCACTTGGGTAATGTTTTTGGCTCACAAAGATGAGACTTTCTCAATATTCATGAAATTTGTTAAGAAAGTCACTAATGAGAAAAACACTACCATAGTGTCTATTAGAAGTGATCATGGAACTGAATTTGAAAATCACTTATTTGAAAAATTCTGTTTTGAAAAAGGCATACATCATAACTTCTCTGCACCTAGAACACCACAACAAAATGGAGTTGTAGAAAGGAAGAATAGGACTTTAGAAGACATGGCCCGTACCATGCTATGTGAAAGCCAACTTCCAAAATATTTTTGGGCGGAAGCTATAAACACAGCTTGTTACATTCTAAATAGAGCCCTAATTAGACCTATCCTTAAGAAAACTCCCTATGAACTTTGGATCAATAGGAAACCAAATTTAAGTTATTTTCATGCATTTGGTTGTAGATGTTTTATTCATAACAATGGTAAGGATAATCTTGGGAAGTTTGACGCAAAGTCTGATGAAGGTATCTTCCTAGGATATTCTACATCTAGCAAAGCATATAGAGTATTTAATAAGAAAAGCTTAGTTGTAGAAGAATCCATTCATATAGTGTTTGATGAGTCTTTAGCATCAAGTTCAGATAAAATTGATGATGAGGAAGATACATCTTTGATTGAAAGAAATATTGAAAAATTAAATGTATCTTCAGATCAGAACCTGAAGTTAAGGATGATGACTCACCTAAGGATGATGGTATTGATACTGTTCAAAATGATCAAGATCTACCTAGAGATTGGAGATATGCTTATGGTCATCCTAAGGACCTAATCATAGGTGATCCATCTCAAGGTGTAAGGACTAGATCATCAATGAGAGATATCAATAATCATCTTGCATTTGTATCTCATATAGAACCTAAAACTATAGAGGAAGCCGAGAAAGATAGTTATTGGATGTTAGCAATGCAGGAAGAATTAAACCAATTCACTAGAAATCAAGTTTGGACCCTAGTTGAAAGACCTAAAAATCACCCTATAATAGGATCTAAATGGGTATTTAGAAATAAATTAGATGAAAATGGCATAGTAATTAGAAACAAAGCTAGACTAGTTGCAAAAGGATATAATCAAGAAGAAGGTATAGATTTTGATGAAACTTTGCACCTGTTGCTAGATTAGAAGCCATTAGGCTACTACTTGCATTTGCATGTCATATGAATTTCAACTTATTTCAAATGGATGTTAAAAGTGCATTTCTAAATGGTTTTATAAATGAGGAAGTTTATGTTGAACAACCTCCTGGTTTTGAAGATCATGAATTTTCAAACCACGTCTTCAAACTACACAAAGCACTTTATGGTTTAAAGCAAGCACCTAGAGCTTGGTATGATAGATTAAGTAAATTTTTAATTGAAAATGACTTTTCTAGAGGAAATGTTGATAAAACTTGTTTTTAAAAAGAAAAGGAAAGGATTTATTAATCGTTCAAATTTATGTTGATGACATTATATTTGGTGCTACTAACAATCTTCTTTGTCAAGAATTTGCTAAGCTAATGCAGGGAGAATTCGAGATGAGCATGATGGGAGAACTAAACTTCTTCCTTGGACTTCAAATCAAACAAGAGAAAGCGGGAATTTTCATTAACCAAACAAAGTATACAAAGGAAATACTCAAGAAATTTGGTATGGAATCTGCTAAACCTCTTGGTACGCCAATGAGTCCCTCATGCAAGCTGGACAAGGATGAAGTAGGTAAGAAAGTAGATCAAAGCATTACAGAGGTATGATTGGATCACTTCTTTATCTAACTGCAAGTAGGCCAGATATCATGTTTTCTGTCTGCTTATGTGCAAGATATCAATCTAATCCTAAGGAATCACATTTACTTGCTGTTAAAAGAATCTTTAGATACTTAAATGGAACTAAAAATGTAGGATTATGGTATTCTAGAGACTCAACCTTAAAATTGATTGCTTATTCTGATTCTGACTATGCTGGTTGTAAATTAGATAGAAAGAGTACAAGTGGGGTATGCCAACTTTTAGGAAGTAACTTAATCTCTTGGTTTAGCAAGAAGCAAAATTCGGTTGCATTATCCACTGCTGAGGCAGAGTATGTTGCAGCTGGAAGTTGCTGTGCTCAAATCCTTTGGATTAAGCGACAACTTGAAGATTATGGTATCACACTTGATAAAATACCTATTAAATGTGATAATACTAGTGCTATCAATCTAACTAAAAATCCAATTCAACATTCAAGAACTAAACACATTGAAATTAGACATCACTTTATTAGAGAACATGTAACTAACAAAGATGTTTGTCTTGAATATGTTAATACTAATGATCAATTAGCTGATATTTTACCAAACCTTTGAGTGAGGAGAGATTTTGCTATCTTAGAGGAGAATTAGGAGTTTGTGATCCTTTAGAATAATTTTCTGAAACTCCTAAGGACAACAACTATCTAGACTTCTATAATTTCTTGAAAATCCTCTATGTTCAATAAGGAAATTTATCTAGAAAGTTGATTTATTGTTTCCCCAATTGATTAAGGAACACTTATCTAGAGTTTGATGATTAATTTGATCAGTTTCAGATCCTTGAAAATCTGATTTTTCTCTGAAACTATTGTGGAGTCGACACCTTCAGTTTGTGGAGTCGACACCTTCTTATTTTGATGTTCTGTCTGGGCAATTAGAGCCGACTCTGGCTTCTGTAGAGCCGACTCTAATTCGGGCGCTGACAGATTCTCTGGTTCGGAGCCGACACCTCATTTTCGGGAGTCGACTCTAAGTGGAACTAGGTCAAAATAAAAAGGCGGAGTCGACCCCAAACGATTTCTATCGTCTCCTAAACCCTTTTAAGCTGTTCCAAACTGATTCCAAACCCTCCAAATCCCTCAAAACCTTGATTACTCATTCCAATCGAATCCAATGGCTCCCAAAAGGCGTGCTACCATTGGTGGTTCGACTGTTCCGACGAAGCGCCGTTCAAATCGGAGGCAACCTTCGTCATCTTCTTCATCTGCCACCCAAGATGACTCTCCACCCTCACCATCTTCTCCAAAAGTCGACCAATTAGCTGGTAAGGCCATTACAACCGGAAGGAAAGTCGATTTCAACTTTTTTATTTCGAAGGCTTTGCTATTGGGCGATTATTGCAAGAAATGGGATGGGAGAAGGTCTGCTCTTTGGATATTCCTACCTACCCGCCCTAGTAAGAGAGTTTTATAATGATTTAAGTAGAGGAGAGGGAGGATTAGTAAGTGTTGTAAGAGGAACAAAGGTAGTCATCACAGCCGAATTTCTTGGTAATTTATTGGAAATGCCTACTGTTGGACTTATTGAATATCATCATGAAGATAGAGGAGGAGCCTATCAAGGATGTTAGGAGAGAAGTTCTGAGTTTGAGGAAATTTTGGCAAATCAACTTAATTTGGAACTCAGACTCTTCACAATATCTGTGGGAGGATTCTTTTTCCTAAAATCGGAAGGTTTGAGTATGTCTCGGAGCGAGACGTTTTATTAATGGACTGCATACTCACTGGTAGACCCTTAAATCTTGCTGAGATGATGATAGGCTATATGGCGGAGGCAGCTACTAAGAAAAGATCTACATTGCCATATGGTATGGTTTTAACTTTAGTTTTCAGAAGCCAAGGTGTTCTTATAATGGACAATGAGCCACTAAGAAAGTTAAGACATACAGATTATTATAGTGTCTCTACAATTCACCGAATGGGCTTTAGAAAAGAAAATGGAAACTGGATTAAAAGAGGACATGAGGCCAGAGCTGAGGAGGTTAGAGTTGAGGAAGTCAGAGGAGAAGACATTCCTGAACCATCTGCTGGACCATCTTCTGCTGGACCTTCTGCTGGACCTTCTACTGGACCACCTGCTGGACCCTCAGAAGCTGGACCAAGCTCTCAACTTCCACATCAGTCAGCAATGGCATCAGAAAGATTTTCTGAGGAGCAAATTGGTCAGCTCAGGGCTTTACTTGCTGAGTATGACAGTGTAAGAACAAATGATATGTGTAAATTAAGAGAGGAGTTCAATCAATTAAAGGATGAGATTAATTCAAGACTCGACATGATTTCTTTTTCACTTAGCAATTCTGTCGAATCCTTTAGCGCTGATCTTCATAGTATTTTTGAAAGGATGGAAGGGATTGCTGACGGTTCTGGAAAGTATCTTCATGCTACAAGTCAACTAAAGAAAGATATTGACCTTGCCGTTTCTCAGATTGAAGCATGTCTTGAAAGCTTTAAGAAAACCCAAAAAGATGATGTTATGGAGATGATCGGACATCTAAAGAAAATAGTGTACAAGCATATTTGATCCTAGGTTGTATCTTAGGATTTCTTATTTTCTTTCTTAGCATGTATATAGGATTTACATACTTTTTTGAATACATGTAATAGATCTTGCTTTGGAGTACAAATGGTTGAATGAATATTACACTTTTTTCAAATTTATCTTTGATTGAATGTCAATGAATGAATTCTATCTTTATGACTATTCGAACCAACATCCTCGCTTGATAACATTCCTTATTTGCTTTTAAAACTCACCTTATTGTTGATAACAAAAAAGGGGAGAGATGAGTGTATAATGCATAAAAAAAAAAGAGAATTTTTAAGAGTGTATAATGCATAAAAAGAAAGACAATGAAGAGAAAGACAATGAAGAACAATTCTGAGAATAGAAAGAATGAGAGATTTTTTAAAAAATTCAGTCTATCTACATAGGGGGAGTTATTCAATGCAGGGGGAGCTTAATAAATTTCTCCATATAAAATTGAATCATTTGATTGATGTCATTTTGTTTATTTATTCATTTTAAATGTTGGCATCAAATTCTCTATTACAAAGTCTCTAAGCTTTAAATTCTCAATTCAAATGAATTTCTTTAATGCATATACTCAAAGTTTTTGTCATCATCAAAAAGGGGGAGATTGTTGACCCAATTGAGGATTTTGATGATTAACAAAACTATTTGAGTATAACATTTGATGTTACTAATGATTTTGATTAAGTTTTCAGTTTATAAGTCTATTTAATGATCAAAATCAAGAAGGAAAATCAAGTTCTGGTTTGAATCTAATGTCAAGGTAAGACTGCAGACATTAGAGTCGACACATGGAATCGCAGAGCCGACTCCGAAAACGGCACGGACTTAGAGTCGACTCCGGGACTGTGAGAGCCGACTCTATCAGAAACAACAGAACGTTGGATTTTCAGGCCACGACTTAGAGTCGACTCCGGACTGTTAGAGTCGACTCCAGAAGAATTTTGTGTCGACCCCAGAAAAGTCAGAGACGACTCCAGATCGAGCGGATTAAATTATTTCGAGTTAGAGCCGACTCCAGAAAAGCCAGAGCCGACTCCAGAATGTCAGACACGGCTCCAGAACTGTCAGAACGACTCTAAACTTTAACTTTATCAATTTTAATCCCAACGGCTATTGTTATTTATGGATCTAATCCTTTTTCACTTGCTTCTAACGGATAGTTTTGCACTATTTATGGATTAATCGAATCTATAAGAAGAGGGGTGATTGCATCCCAAAAGAAGAGAAGAAAAATCAAGAAAGAGGCAAAAAGAAAAGAATAGAGAAAATCCTTGAGATCCATCAGAAAAGAAAAGAGGGAAAACCTGTAAGGAAAGATCATACTCATTCCCCAAGAGAAGAGAAAGAGATTCCAAGCCTTTGCTGTTCTACTTAGAAGAAATCTCAAAAGAAGGGAGAAGCCCTAGTTTTTCAATCTTCTGAACCTCAAGAGCATATTCAAAGGAAGATCCATTCAAAGGAAGAGAAGGAAGAAGCCACCAAGATCTTCGAATCAGGCTTTGGTTCCTAATCTCTATTTATTGTTTTATTATTGTATATTTGCTCATTGAAGGAGCAGTTTGCTTTTGTAAACTCATTATACTGTTTGCTGGGTCAATCTGGTGATTGATTCAGTTGAGGCAGTTAGCCTTGTGCAAGCATTTGCTTGTGGTTTTAGGTTTTGTGCTGGTGAGCCTTGAAAACCAGCTGGGTTCGTTGTGCGCCCGGAAAATAACAAGTTTGAGTTGTGAGCTTGCAAAACAACTCTGCTGTAATCAGTTTGATTATAGTGTGGACCCAAGAGGTACTTGGGAGTGGACGTAGGTGTAGGTACACCGAACCACTATAAAATCTATTGTTTGCCGTGATTGTCTCTTTATCTTCAACTCTTCATTTATAGTTGCTTAGTTTTAAATCTGTGAATCTAAGTTTTTATTTCCGCTGGAGGTTATCTGTTGGCCCAGATGACAACCCAAGAGGGGGGGGGTGAATTGGGTTCTTTAAAAATTAGCTTTTAAAAATATTTTGCTTAAGAAGAATGAAGGCAACAGCAATGCAAATACAAAGTGCAGTGAATAAAACAGAGATAGAGAAATAGTCAATGAAGGCACGGCAAACACAAAGATTTTATAGTGGTTCGGTGTATCCAACACCTACGTCCACTCCCAAGATTCACTTGGGTCCACACTATAATCACCCTAGATTACAGCAGAGTTGTTTTACAAGCTCACAACTCAAACTTGTTGTTTTCCCGGACGCACAACGAACCCAGCTGGTTTTCAAGGGCTCACCAGCACAAAAACCCTAACCCAAGCTTTACCAAGCTTGTACCGAGGTAAGACTACCTCAACTAGTTCAATCCCCCAGATTGAACTAGACACAAAGAATAGAAGTATGGTTTTTTCAATTACAAAGCTCCTCAATGAGCAGATAAACAAATGTAAGAATAAAGTTTAGGAAAGCCTGATTTGCAGTTGGTTGGCTTTGAGCTTTTCTTCTTTTTCTCAACTCCTTTGAAGTGTAGAATCGGGCCTCAGCTTGGATTCTTCACGGAATGTATGTTGGAGTTGATTTGGGCTTTTCCTCTTTTCTTTGAGTGTTGAAAATCACTTGAGATGCTCTTTGAATAGCTCTTGAATTTTCTTCTGAAGCTTCCTTGGATTGTTGAGCTTGAACACAGAAGGAGCTTCCTTGGATTTCACACTCTTTCTTTCACTCTATTTGAATCACGGATTTTTTCAAATGAAGCTCTATTTTTCTGATTTTTCTTTTCTTTCTCTTGAAATGAATATCTCTCTATATGTATATTTTTGATTCGAAAACGGCTTCTCTATTTATAGATTCTGCAAAAATATAGCCGTTAGAAACAAAGAAAAATAGCCGTTAATCAAAAATCTTACCGTTGACGCTGAGTTGGCATTCGAAAAAATTTTGCCCAAATTTGCTGGAGTCGACTCATGCTTTCCGCGAGTCGGCTCGAGGTCGTGATACTAAAAATAGAAATGTTCAGAAAGTCAAAGGGTCGACTCATCAAAAGTAAAGTGTCGACTCCTGACAGTCGGGGGTCGACTCATGAAAAGGTAGGGGTCGACTCGCGAAGTGCTCAGAAAAAACACCTCTGGTGTCTGAGCGGAGTCGACTCGCACAGTCATGGAGTCGGCTCGATAGAATCGGGGGTCGACTCGAGAAATTGCATGGGTCGACTCGAGACAGATAGACATTTCTGTACTCTGAGTGGAGTCGACTCTGAAACTCAAGAGTCGGCTCCGGAACGTATCAAAATCAGAAAGTTTTCTGATTGACTTTAAATTCGTTCCAGATTCATTTTAAATCATTGAATTGACTTGAATACAATAAAATTGACATTAAGAATAATTCAAGAAGTGTTCCAAAAACTCATTGATTGAAATATTAAGTATTGAATTTTTAATTGAAAGCTTAAACATTGAACATGAAGTTACTTTCAATTGATTAGAGTTATACTTTAACATTCTCATTCATTGTTCTAAATAAATTCATTGCTCATAAGCACATTACATCTTTTAATGTGCACATGGCTTTTGGTAATCATTAAAATCAATAAGATTGGGGCATATAATTTTTCAACAATCTCCCCAACATTATCTATTCAAAAGAGTTTAATTTTTTAAAAACCCAATTCACCCCCCTCTTGGGTTGCTATCTGGACCAACAGAGGGGGAGGGGGAGAGGGGGGTTGGGTTTTTTTTTTATGCCCTGGCCTGGCCATGTGGCTAGGTCGCCCGGCCACATGGCTGGGCCATGACAACGTGGCCAAGCGACCTGGCCACGTGGCCGTCGCCAGGCGGCCAGCCACATGGCCAGGTCACCTGGCCGCCTCGCCATGGCCGTGGTAGAGCGCCAAGTGGCCTGGCCATGGCATGTGGTCGGCCGCTAGGCCATGGCCGCGGCCGCGACCACGGTGGCCTGCCTGTGGCCGACCAAAGGGAGGGAAAGGGGGAGGGGAAGGGCAAGGGGGAGTTGAGTTTTTTTTTATGCCCGTGGCCTGGCCACGGGCTATGGCCAGGTTGCGACCGACCGCCAGGCCACAGCCACAGCTTGCCCGCGGCCGGCCAGAGAGAGGAGGAGGCGGAGGGGGAGGGGGGGTTGAGTTTTTTTTATGCCCTGTGGCTAGGCCGTGGCCGCGGCAGCCTGCTCGCGGTCGCCCAGAGGGCGGGGAAGGGGGAGGGGTGTTGGGTCTTTTTTTATGCCCATGGCCTGGCCACATGCATGCGTCCCTAATTGCGTTGCTAAATAGCGACGCATCCATTGCATTGCTAAATAGCGACGCATACAATTTACGTCGTTATTTAGCAATATAAACTCTATGCATCGCTAATTAGCACGCATTTATGCGTCGCTAATTAGCGACGCACAGTTGCATCGCTCATTTGGCAGGGTAAGGCCGGATATGGTGGGAATATAGCGACGCATAGAAAATGCGTCGCTACTTAACGACGCACAGAATTTTCTGTGCGTCGCTAAGTAGCGACTATATGCATCGCTAAATAGTGACGCAATTATGCATAGCTAAATATTAATATTTGTTGACCTTATACTGATTTTGATGACTACATAATAATTAAGTATGATACTAATGATCTTGTAGTTGAGTTAAATAAATTTGGATGAATCATCAAGAAGATGGTGTTACTTTAACCCAAGGTAAATTGTGATTCAAAATGAAAGATAATGCATTAATTCTATGGATATGCTTTGTAATTTAAATTGTTTTCAAAAGGTTTGGGGTGATTAAATTATTTTTCAATGAACTTGGATTTCGTAATTGCTTGATGATTTTTATATGTTTGGACGGTTCACTTGATAAATGACTTTTAAGTTTAATTATATTTGCATTGTCTTGAATTGGATTTAATTATTTTACAAATCATTCTTACAATCTCCGCAACCAAATCTTTATTCTATAAAGTTTTATTGAGCCTCTACATAAATATTTTCTTAAAGTTGATTGAGTACTAAAACTATTTTTTAAATATTTATGGATGACCGGAATTTGTGTTGGGCTGCCATATTTTTTAATGACCTATGATTGGAAGTTTAAGAGCCTTTTATTGGAATGCCAACTTGTCTTTTGGCATTCTAATTTTCATAACTTCCATGTGATTCAAATAAAAAAAAAACAAATCGGAATGCTAACTCTTTTCCTTGGAATGCTGCTTTTGGGATTTTGGAATGCCAATTCCAAAATGTCCTCTGCTGACTGCTTGTTACTTGCTTTTGGAATTCCAATTCCAAAGTGAATTCTGTGGCTCCTTGATTCCAAAATTTCAGTTTGCTGTCGATTTTAAAGTTTGGAATGCCAATTTTGAAACTCTGCTAGCTCCCTGTTACTTGATGCCAACTTTCCATTAGAATGTCGATTTCAATTTTTGGGATGCAACTCTTAAAGCATTCGGTATGGAAATTCTGGTAGCTTTTGGATAGATATTGGAATACCCGTTTTGTATTTTTGGAATGCCGCTTTTGGATTTTGGAATGCCGCTTTTAGATTTTGGATGCCAACATTTGAAATCTCACGGCTGGGTTCTTTGTGCTAAATTTTGGAATGCCGGTTTTTATATTTTGGAATACTGCTGTTTCCTGACTTGCTGTCTTATGAGATTGGGATGCTATTTTGATTGAAAAACATCCTCTCTTGGCTGGATTTCTTTCATTCACAACAACTATATTTCCTCTATTTCACAACAGTAATATGCAACGGCTATATTTTTTTCTTTATATATATTGAGTTGTCGATTGATTATTTAAGAACAAGAAAAGAGGGAAGAAAAATAGAAGAAAAAGAAAGAGAGATAGTGTGAAAAATCATGTGAAAAATAGAGTGAAAATCTTGTTGAAAATCTTTGTGAAAAGAATCATTTGAAAGAAAGTTTTATTGTTGTAAGAGAGGTTATTGGAGAGTTACATTCATTGTTTCAAAGCCACCAAAGTGCATTTATTTCTGATTCTTGGCATGGTGATTCAAGCTCCAACAACTATTCTTTGAAGGGCATTCAAGCTTCAATCAAAGGCTTCATTGGTGCTCCGAGGTGCTCAAAGGAAGAAGCCATCTTGAAAAGTGTTCTTCAATATTTGTAAAGTATTTCATTGCTTTATCTGCTCATTTATTAGGAGCTTATTGTATAATCTTGATACTATTGTGCTTAATCTTGTAAGGCTTGCTTGTGCCCATAAACAAGTGTTGTGTAAGGCCCCTTGTGCCCGTAAACAAGAACTAGCTTGGAGGGCTAAGGTCCTCTTGTACCCGTAAACAAGAAGACTAGCTTGGAGGGCTAGTGTAAGGTCCCCTTGTACCCGTAAATAAGAAGACTAGCTTGGAGGGCTAGTGTATAAGGCTTGATTGCTTGTGCCCGTAAGCAAGTTTGCTAGCTAGGTAGGCTAGTGGTGATAGTGAAATTCCCAAGATGTTCTTGGGGAGTGGATGTAGGTGCAGGTTGGCACCGAACCACTATAAATCCCTTGTGTTTGGTTGTGCTCTTTATTGTGTTGCTTGCATATTATCTTCACTGCACTATACTTAGCTTATTTGTGAAAGAAAATTTAATTGCACATACTTGTCAATTAGTCTACTTAATTTTTGAGAAACCCAATTCACCCCCCCTCTTGGGTTGCTATATCTGGGCAACAATTGATATCAGAGCAGGTGCTCTTGATTTTAAGCCTTAAAAAGCTTTGAGCCAAAGATCATAATAACCCAAATGAGTTCCATATTAAGTGAGAGGCAATCTACCAATAGACTACCACTATTTAATGGCACTAATTACACTTATTGAAAAGCACGAATGAAAATATTTATTCAAGCACTTGATTATGATTTATGGAGCATCATAGTCAATGGACATCACACACCTATTATTAAAACTGATGATATTGTTGTTCCCAAACCAGAAACGGAATGAGACGTGCATGATAAGAAAATGGCTCAGCTCAAGCTAAAGCCATGAATGTTTTATATTATTTTTAGATGCAAATAAATTTAATCGCATATCTATATGCATATCTGCTAAAGAAATTTGGGATAGATTAGAGGTTACCCATGAGGGTACCAATCAAGTAAAAGAATCTAAAATTAATATGCTTGTTCATAAGTATGAATTGTTTAAAATAGAATCTTATGAAAGTATTTCTGATATGTTCACAAGATTTACTTATATTATTAATGGGCTGAAAAGTCTTGAAAATCCTATACTAATGCTGATCTTATGAGAAAGGTATTGAGATCCTTGCCTAGGTCTTGGAAGGCTAAAGTCACTGTCATACAAGAAGCCAAGGACCTAAACATTCTATCTCTTGAAGAATTGATTGGATCGATGATGACTTATGAGCTTCAACAAAGTCACCATCTTGATGAAGAAGAGTCCAAAAACAAAAACAAGAGATTTATAGCACTAAAGTATGTTGTCCAAAAGGATGAGATTGAGAGCTCAAGTAATGAAGATAATGATATAGCTCTCATTACAAGAAAGTTTAAGAAATTTATGAGAAAGAAATTTGATGGAAGAAAAAGGGCATTAATGAAGGGAGAGTCAAGCTATGAAAAAAAATTGAAATAATTTGTTATGGATGCAATGAGCCGGGACACTAAAAGCTAGATCGTTCATATCTGAAGAAAGGTCCCAAAAAATTTAAAAAGAAAGCTATGGTAGCCACTTGGAGCGATAGTGACACATCAAGCTCCGAAGAAGAAGAAGAAGAGGAAAATGAAAAGGCTAATCTTTGTTTCATGGCCGATGATAATGAGGTAAGTCCTAGCATTTTAGATGATTTTACATTTGATGAATTGCATGGTGCATTTTATGAATTGATAGATGATTTTGCAAAACTTAGTTCTAAGTATAAAGATTTGAAAAAACAAGTTAGAAACTTAACTTTGGAAAAGGAAAAGGTTTAAAAAGAAAATGACTCTTTATCACAAGAAAACATGAATTTGAAAAATGAAGTAAATAAGCTTAAACCCATTGTTAAAAAATTTACCTTAAGCTCAACCAAACTCAACATGATTCTTAAAAATCAAAAAGCAATTTTTGATAAAGCAGGCTTAGGATATAATCCTTCAAAGAAACAAAAGTTTTTAAAAAATATTCTTGTTCCTCAAAATGATTTTCCTAATATTACATGTTTTAAATGTGGAATTAAAGGTCACAAAGCTTATTCTTGTCATTTACATTATTGCAATAATGTTAAAAAGATTTGGGTTCCAAAAGGAACCATCTTGACTAACCTTAAAGGACCCAAGAAGGCTTGGGTACCTAAAAGCAAAACTTGATATTTTGGATGCAGGTGTGTCTTGCAACCCGTGGAGCAAAAACAAAATGATACTTTGATAGCCGTGCTCAAACACATGATGGGTGATGAATCTTATTTCATCACTTTGGATGTAATGATGGAGGAGTGGTTATCTTGAAGATAATGGCAAAAGTAAAATTGTTGGCATTGATAAAATTGGTATCACTCCCTCTACTTTTATTGACAATATCTGCTTATAAATGGATTGAATTATAACTTGCTTAACATTATCCAGTTTTGTGAAAAAGATTTTAAAGGTATTTTGAATTATCTCTTTGCATAGTTATTAATCCTACTGATAATTGCATTGGTCATATGTTTAGAAATGTTTATATTGTTGATTTGAATGGCCATAGTTTTGATAGTCTAATTGTCATAAATGCTAAAATTGATGAATCTATTTATGACATCGTAGACTTGCTTATGTTAGCATGGATTCTCTTTCTAAATTATTCAAAAAGGATTTGGTTAAATGTTTTCAAAATTGAATTTTGAAAAAGATAAGATTTGTGACGCATGCAAGTTTTGAAAAACAAACCATAATCTCTTTCAAGTCTAAAAATATGGTTTCAACTTCTAGACTATTAGAATCTTTTCATATGGATTTATAATTATTGATGATTTTCTCAATTTATTGATTTTATTCTTAGCTAACAAAGATAAAGCTTTTCCTGCATTTCAAAAATTCTTCAAAAGCATTTTAAATGAAAAAGATTTTTCTGTTTTATCTATTAGAAGTATTCATATGAAGGAATTTGAAAACCATCACTTTGAAAATTTTGTAGAAAGAAATGATAGGACCTTGAATTTAAGTCATATTCGATGAATCTAATGATCTTCCATCAAGGAAGAGAAATGTCTTAAATGATGTAGATAAAATTGATGATCAAATCAAAGAGCTCACCTTGGAAGAGAAAAGAAATTGAACATGATAAACCTCAAGGTAATGCCAAATTTGAAAGAGAACGAAGGTATGTCCATAATTACCCTAAAGAGCTAATATTAAGTGATCCATCTTATGATATTAAGACTAGATCATCGTTTAGGGATGCATGTAATAATTTAGTTTTTGTTCCTTATATAGAACCTAAATGGCATGCATGATAATGGACACTAATTGTTAGATCACATAATCATATAATTATTGAAACTAAATGGATATTTAGAAACTAATTGGATGAGCATAGTAATTTTATTAGAGATAAAGAAAGACTGATAGCTAAAAAATATAATCAGAAATTGATTTTGATTTTGATGAATCTTATATTCCTGTTGATAAATTAGAAACTATTAGATCACTCCTTGCATTTCACATCTTATATGATTATATTAAATGAATGTTGAGAGCACTTTCCTTAATGAATATATTGCTAAACAAATGTTTGTTGATCAACCATCCAGGTTCAAAATTCTTATGTTTCCAAATCATGTATTCATATTGAACAAAGCTTTATATGGTTTCAGATAAATACCCTGGACGTGGTATGATAGGCTTATTAAGTTCTTAATTAGCAATAAATTTATTAGAGAAAATGCTGATGCATCATTATTTATTAAAAGAGAAAATAATGATATGTTGATAGTGCAAATTTCTATTGATGATATTATATTTGGAACTACTTATGATACCTTGTGCCAAGACTTTGCTAAGTTTATATGGAAGAGTTCGAGATGAGCATGACGGGTGAACTCAATTATATTCTCGGACTTCAAATCAAGCAATCAAAGAAGGAAATCTTCATAAGCCAATCCATGTACATCAAGGAAATCTTGAAGAAAATTAGCATGAAGAAATTCAAATGTATCGGTAACCCCATGAGCTCATTGTGTAGATTAGATGCTAATGGTACTGATGAAATTGTTAATTTAAAATTTTATAGAAGCATGATCGACTATAATTGGTATCAGCACTATTGATATCAATTTGATTTGTATACTCCTTGCTTGACATGATTCTATTGTGAGTCTTGGATCATTAAATGCATATTTTTAATTGGTATCATTTCTTGATCATATCTTATAATTAATTGTTTATGAGTGAAATGAAAAGGACTTGATAGAATTGATACAAAATATCTTATGTGATATGTGGTAATTGCTAAAATGTCTATGTATTGAGATTAGCATGACACATTTATAAAATGCTTGATTATATGATATTGGTATCATTTGTGGCATGAAACTCTTATTGCATATAGATCAAATTTAAAATATTTAGGGGGAGAACAATGTGAGCATATATGAAATCAAACATTTTTTTTGGTATCTGTTAACATTGTATCTCAACATAATTTTTAAATTAGTAAGGGGGAGAATGAATTTATTTGAATAATTAGATACTTTGATGCATTAAGCACTATGATGTATTGAGTATTAAATGTGTTATTGTGATAAGTGCTTTGAAGTATGAAAGTGGTTTGATGTATTGAATATTAAATTTCTTAATTGGTATCAACTCTTATATCATGCAATGATCTAAATATATTTTATTTTTGGTATCAAACTATAAAACATGCTATCCTGCTCTGATATGAAAAAGTAATATTTTAATCCTAAACTTTTTAATTGATATGAAAGTGATATTTTGATCCTAATTTTTTAATTGGTATGAAAAAGTGATATTCAAGAATTATGAATAATAATTGTTATTAAATATTGAATCTCTTTATGCTTTAGTTATGCTACTCCTTGCTACTATTGAAGAAAAGACAAACAAAAAATTGTACACATTCTTTCATCTCTTTTTGATTGATGACAAAAAGGGAGAGAGAATAGCATACAGTTCAATCATGGGGGAGAGAATTCAATCATAGGGGAGAGAATAGCATACATTTCATTCATGAGCGATAATAGCATTTATATGAGAGAATAACATGCATTGTGGTATTTTAAAAAGGAAAGCAAAAAACATACACTTAAAAGGAAAGAGAATAGCATATCATGAGAGAAATGCATACATCATGATATTTCAAAACAATGCATATATTCAAAACTATAGGGGGAGTTATGCAATGTATTTTTTTTAATATCATATTTTATGTGTTCTTGAAATTTAGAGTTTCGGTACGATATGCTAAATTTCATCACGCTCCGTCTTATACTTCAAATTGTCAAGGACTGATATGATTAAAAATTTTTATTTCTTGTTGTATACTTAATAGTTTTGTCATTATCAAAAAGGGCAAGATTGTTGACCTTATATTGATTTTGATAACTACAAAATAATTAAGTATGATACTAATGATCTTGTGGTTGAGTTAAATAAATTTCAGATGAATCATCAAGAAGATGGCGTTACTTCAATCCAAGGTAAATTGTGATTCAAAATGAAAGGTAATGTATTAATTTTATGGATATGCTTTGCAATTTAAATTATTTTCAAAAGGTTTGGGATGATTAAATTATTTTTTAATGAACTTGGATTTCGTAATCACTGATTGATTTTTATATGTTTGGACGGTTCACTTAACAAATGACTTTTAAGTTTAATTATATTTGCATTATCTTGAATTGGATTTAATTATTTTACAAATCATTCTTACAATCTCGCAATCAAATCTTTATTCTATAAAGTTTTATTTAGCCTCTATATGTCGTAAATATTTTTTGGAGTTGATTGAATGCTAAAGCTATTTTTTAAATATTTATTAGATGATCGAAATTTTGTGTTGGGCTGCCAGATTTTTTAATAACCTCTGATTGGAAGTTTAAGAGCCTTTTTATTGGAATGCCAACTTGTCTTTTGGCATTCTAATTTTCATAACCACACGGCTGTTTTCCATGTGATTCAAAAAAAAAATCGGAATGCTAACTCTTTTCCTTGGAATGCTGCTTTTGGGATTTTGGAATGCCAAGTCCAAATGCCCTATGTCGGCTGCTGTTACTTGTTTTTGGAATTCCAATTCCAAAGTGAATTCTGTGGCTCCTTGATTCCAAAATTCCATCTTGCTACCGATTTCAAAGTTTGGAATGCCAATTTTGAAACGCCCTCTGTTACTTGATGCCAACTTTCCATTAGAATGTCTATTTCAATTTTTGGGATGCCAACTCTTAAAGCATTCGGCTGATGGAAATTCTGGTAGCTTTTGGATAGATATTGGAATACCAATTTTATATTTTTGGAATGTCGCTTTTGGATTTGGAATGCCAACATTTGAAATCTCACGGCTGGGTTCTTTGTGCTAAATTTTGGAATGCCAATTTTTATATTTTGGAATGCTATTGTATAATGGCTTGTTGTCTTATGAGATTGGGATGCTATTTTCGATTGAAAAATGTCCTCTCTTGGCCGGATTTCTTTCATTCACAAAGGCTATATTTCCTCTATTTCACAACGGTAATATGCAACTACTATATTTTTTCTTCTTATATATATTGAGTTGTTGATTGATTATTTAAGAGCAAGAAAAGAGGGAAGAAAAATAAAAGAAAAAGAAAGAGAGATAGTGTGAAAAATCATGTGAAAAATAGAGTAAAAATCGTGTGAAAAATAGACTGAAAATCTTGTTGAAAATCTTTGTGAAAAGAATCATTTGAAAAAGCTTTATTGTTTGTAAGAGAGGTTATTGAAGAGTTACATTCATTGTTTCAAAGCCACCAAAGTGCATGTTGACCAATTGATGATTTTGATGATTAACAAAACTATTTGAGTATAACTAATGGAGGCTCTAATGATTTTGATTAAGTGTTTCAGATTATAAGTCTATTGAATGATCAAAATCAGGAGTTACATCGTGTTCTGGATCGAATCTAATGTCTAGGTAAGATTGCAGACATTAGAGTCGACTCCGAGAATCACAGAGCCAACTCCGGATCTGGCATGAAAGTTAGAGCCGACTCTCACAGAAGAAACAGAACGTCGATTTTTCTGGCCCCGACCTAGAGTCGACTCTGGGTAAGTTAGAGTCGACTCCAGAAAAGTTTCTTGTCGACCCCAGAAAAGTCAGAGACGACTCCAGAAATAATGTTTTAAAGTGCTTCGAGTTAGAGCCGACTCCAGAAAAGTTAGAGTCGACTCCAACCCACCTGGAACGAAAAATCAAATTGCCATATCAGCTCTAACGGTAATATTTCTATTTTACCTTATTTCTAACGGATATATTTTTCTACAAGGTACACTCCAACGGATAGTTTTCTTCCAAAAATGGCTTGAAAGAAATCTATAAAAAGGGAAGACTATCATTCAAAGAAAGAAGAACGAAAAAAGAGAGAATACGGAAAAATTCGGAAATAGAGAAATCCCATTTCAAAAATCCGAATAAGAGAGAGCTTGAATCTCAAGAGGAAAACCTTCTAGCTCAAATCCACTCCACTCCAAAAAGCTCAAGAGGAATCCAAGGCATTCAAATCAAGTTTTGGTGGATTTCCCAACTTGGAGAAAGAAGTTCAACTTCTTGCTTTTCAACCCTTCTCAACTGCTTCAACTGTGAAGAATCAGAGCTGAGGCTTGATTCAACCTAGCAAGGAGAAGAAGAAAAGAAGAAAAGAAGAAAAGCTCAAAAGCCAACCATCTATAAATCAGGCTTTTCTAAACTTGTTATTTTATTTGATTATCTGCTCATTAAGGAGCTTTGTAATTGAAAAACATTATTTCATTTGTTTGTATCTAGTTCAAACTGGGGGATTGAACTAGTGGAGGTAGTCTTACCTCGGTTCAAGCTTGGTTAAGCTTGTGTTAGGGTTTTTGTGCTGGTGAGCCCTTGAAAACCAGCTGGGTTCGTTGTGCACCCGAAAAACAACAAGTTTGAGTTGTGAGCTTGTAAAACAACTCGGCTGTAATCAGGTTGATTATAGTGTGGACCCAAGTGAATCTTGGGAGTGGACGTAGGTGTTGGATACACCGAACCACTATAAATCTTTGTGTTTGCCGTGCTTACATTGACTCTATCTCTATCTCTGTCTTATTTCTTCACTTTGTATTTACATTGCTATTGCCTTCATTCATCTTAAGCAAACTATTTTAAAAAAGGCTAAATTTTTTAAAGAACCCAATTCACCCCCCCCCCCCTCTTGGGTTGTCATCTGGGCCAACAATTGGTATCAGAGCTAGTGCTCATTAGATTTTGATCACACGATCAAGAGCTAAAGATCCAAATGGCAACACAAGTTGGATCATTTGCTGAAGGTCATTCTACGAATAGACCTCCACTTTTTAATGGTTCAACTATTTTTATTGGAAAGCTAGAATGAGGATATTCATTCAAGCTTCTGATTATGAGCTTTGGGGTGTTATAATTAATGGACCTAGTACACCCACACATGTTATTGATGGCACTATTGTTCCTAAGCCCGAAAGGGATTGGAATGATAATGATAGGAAATGGCACAGCTTAATGCTAAAGCCATGAATGTCTTATATTGCTCCTTAGACGCTAATGAATTTAATAGAATCTCCACTTGTAATTCCGCAAAGGAGATTTGGGATAGATTAGAGGTTACCCATGAGGGTACCAACCAAGTAAAAGAATCAAAGATTAATATTCTTGTTCATAAATATGAATTGTTTAGCATGGAACAACTGAAACCATTGCATGCATGTACACTAGATTTACTGATATTGTAAATGGTTTGAAAAGTCTTGGTAAGACATATACTAACTCTGAACTTGTTCAAAAAATTCTTAGGTCATTACCAAGATCATGGGAAGCAAAAATGACAGCAATCCAAGAAGCAAAGGACCTCAACACTTTACCCTTAGAGGAGCTTCTAGGATCCTTATGACCCATGAGCTGACTATGAAGCAGCATGTAGAGGAGGAACAAAGAAGAAGAAAATGATTGCCCTCAAAGCTGCAAAAGAAGAAGAGAGCAGCAGTGATGATGATGATGATGATGAGACTGCTCTCTTAGCAAAGAAATTTAAAAGATTTATGAGGAGAAGAAACCCTTCCACAAGAAAAATTTGGAGCTAAGTGGGAAGGAGAAAAGGATAAAAACAAGGACAAAGACAAAGAAAAAGAGAAAGACCCCTTGACTTGCTATGAGTGTAAGAAACCGGGCACTTTAGATATGAATGTCCTAAATTGAAGAAAGCCTACAAAAAGAAAAAGAAGGCTTATGTGGCAACTTGGAGTGACAGCGAGGAATCTTCTTTCGAAGAAGAAGAACAAAAGGAAGTTGCAAACGTTTTTCATGGCGGACGACAACGATGAGGTAAGTTCCGAAACCCTTGCGATGAATTTGCTTTTGATGAATTTTTGATGCTTTTAATGAACTTATTAGTGATTTCAAGTTTTGAAAAAGAAATACAAGTTTTTGAAAAATGAAAATTTAACTTTCATTAAAGAAAAGGAAAATCTTAATAATGAAGTTGAGAAATTTAAATCTGAAAATGAATTTTAGTAAAAGAAAAAGAATCAATCTCTAATGAAAATGATAAACTAAAGAAAGAGTTGAAAAATATAAGAACATAGTTGATAATTTACTTAAGTTCAACTAAACTAACAATTATTAATAGTCAAAAAGCAGTTTTTGATAAGCCGGATTAGGATATAATACTTTAAGAAAACAAAAATCACTTAAAAATATTTTTTGCTGGCCAAAGTAATTTTACATGTTAAATGTAATCAAAAGGACATAAATCTTATGAATGTAAAATTTGAAATAATAAAAACTTAAATATTAAAGGAAAGAAAATATGGGTTCCGAAAGGAACAATTTTTTGCTACTAACCATGAAGGACCCAAGAAAGCTTGGGTACCTAAACATAAAGACTTGATTTTTTGCAGGAATGTCTTGCGGCCAAAAGATCAAAGAGAAAGTGGTATCTTGATAGTGGCTGCTCAAGACACATGACGGGTGACAAAGATCAATTCATCACCCTTGAAGCAAAAGAGGAGGAGTTGTTACATTTGGCGACAATGGCAAAGGCCAAATCTTGGGGTTTGGTAACATTCAAATAACTCCCTCCACATATATTGAAATGTACTTTATGTTGATGGTTTAAAGCATAATTTAATTAGTATTAGTCAATTATGTGATAAAGGTTTTAAAGTATCATTTGAATCTTCTTTATGCATAGTTCTAATCCCATTGATAATAGCATTGTTTTTATTGGAAATAGAAATGGCAATGTATACTTGATTGACTTAGACAATTTGTCTACTAATAATCATTGCTTAGTTGCTAATAATGCTAATATGAATGAGATTGGTTGGTTGTGGCATCGTAGATTAGGTCATGCAAGCACACACCTATTTCAAAACTAATTAGAATGGATTTAGTAAAAGGTTACCTAAATTAGATTTTGAAAATAACAAAATTGTGATGCATGTCAATTTGGAAAACAAACTAGAAGTTCTTTTAAATCTAAAAATATTGTTTCAACTTCTAGGCCATTAGAGCTACTTCACATGGATCTTTTTGGACCAACTAGAACCACAAGTCTAGGAGGAAAGAAATATGGTCTTGTGATTGTAGATGATTACTCTAGATACACTTGGGTAATGTTTTTAGCTCACAAAGATGAGACTTTCTCGATATTCTGAAATTCTTCAAGAAAGTCACAAATGAGAAAAACACTACCATAGTGTCTCTAAGAAGTGATCATGGAACTGAATTTGAAAATCACTTATTTGAAATTTTTGCAATGAAAATGGCATTAATCATAATTTTTCTGCACCTAGGACACCACAACAAAATGGTGTAGTTGAAAGAAAAAATAGGACTCTAGAAGACATGGCCCGTACCATGCTATGTGAAAGTAAACTACCAAATACTTTTGGGCGGAAGCTATTAACACAGCATGTTACATCCTTAAATAGAGCCTTAATAAGACCAATTTTAAAGAAAACACCTTATGAATTATGGAATGAATAGAAAACCCAACATTAAATTTTCATGCATTTGGTTGTAAATGTTTCATTCATAATAATGGTAAAATAACTTAGGAAAATTTGATGCAAAATCTGATGAAGGAATATTCTTAGGTTATTCAACAACTAGTAAAGCTTATAGAGTATTTAACAAGAAAACTTAATTGTTGAAGAATCTATTCATGTAATTTTTGATGAATCTTTAGCATCAAGTTCTGAAAAGATTGATGATGAGGAAGATACAAACATTCTGAAAAAGATCTTGAAAAACTTAATATGTATCTTCAGATCATGAACAAGAAGCTAAAGATAATGATTCACCTAATGTTGATGATGTTAATAAATCATAATGATATAGATCTACCAAGAGATTGGAGATATGCCTATAGTCATCCCAAGGAATTGATTATAGGTGATCCATCTCAAGGAATAAGAACTAGATCATCTATGAGAAATATTAGTAATCATCTTGCATTTGTATCTCAAATTGAACCTAAAACATTGAAGAAGCTGAAAAAGATAATAATTGGATGTTAGCTATGCAAGAAGAATTAAATCAATTTACTAGAAATAATGTATGGACATTAGTTGAAAGACCTAAAGATCATTCTGTTATAGGATCAAAATGGGTTTTTAGAAATAAACTAGATGAAAATGGCATAGTAATTAGAAACAAAGCTAGATTAGTTGCAAAAGGATATAATCAAGAAGAAGGTATTGATTTTGATGAAACTTTTGCACCTGTAGCTAGATTAGAAGCCATTAGGCTATTACTGCATTTGCATGTCACATGAACATTAATTTATTTCAAATGGATGTTAAAAGTGCATTTTTAAATGGATTTATAAATGAAGAAGTTTATGTAGAACAACCACCTGGTTTTGAAGATCATGAATTTCAAATCACGTTTTTAAATTGCACAAAGCTTTATATGGTTTGAAACAAGCACCTAGAGCTTGGTATGATAGATTAAGTAAATTTTGATTGAAAATGATTTTACAAGAGGAAATGTTGATAAAACATTATTTTTGAAAAGAAAAGATAAAGATTTACTTGTAGTACAAATATATGTTGATGACATTGTTTTGGTGCTACTAACAATCTTCTATGTCAAGAATTTGCTAAGTTAATGCAGGGAGAATTTGAAATGAGCATGATGGGAGAACTCAACTTCTTCCTTGGACTCCAAATCAAACAAAGCAAAGAGGGTATCTTTATCAACCAAACAAAGTACACAAGAGAAATTCTAAAGAAGTTTGGTATGGAATCAATTAAACCCCTCGGAACACCAATGAGTCCTTCATGCAAGCTGGACAAAGATGAAGAAGGTAAGAAAGGTTGATCAAAAATATTATCGAGGTATATCGGATCCCTTCTTTACTTAACAGCAAGTAGACCAGATATTATGTTTTCTGTATGTTATGTGCTAGATTTCAATCTGAACCTAAAGAATCACACTTAATTGCTGTTAAAAGAATACTAAGATACTTAAGTGGAACAAAAAATGTAGGTTTATGGTATTCTAGAGACTCAACATTAAATCTAATTGCATATTCTGATTCTGATTATGCTGGATGTAAGTTAGATAGAAAAAGCACAAGTGGTGCATGCCAATTTTTAGGAAGTAACTTAATCTCATGGTTTAGCAAAAAGCAAAATTCGGTTGCATTATCTACTGCTGAAGCAGAATATGTTGCAGCTGGAAGTTGCTGTGCTCAAATCCTATGGATTAAGAGACAACTTGAAGACTATGGTATCACACTTGATAAGACACCTATAAGATGTGATAATACAAGTGCAATAAATCTAACTAAAAATCCAATTCAACATTCAAGAACAAAGCATATTGAAATAGATATCACTTTATAAGAGAACATGTAGCCAATAATGAAATTTGTCTTGATTATGTGAATACTGAAGAACAACTTGCAGATATATTAACAAAACCCTTAAGTGAAGAGAGATTTTGTTATCTTAGAGGAGAATTAGGAGTTTGTGATCCTTTGGAATAGTTTTCTGAAACTCTTAAGGACATCTATCTAGATTTCATCAATTTCTTGAAAAATCTTGATATTTCAATAAGGAAATCTATCTAGATCTTGATTCATTGTTTCCCCAATTGCTAAAGAACATTTATCTATAATTTGATGATTAATTTGAATAGTTTCAAATCCTTGAAACTTAATTTTTTATCTCTGAAACTGTTAGAGTCGACTCTGACAGTTTGTGGAGTCGACACCTGAGTTTTTGATGTTCTGTCTAAGATTAGAGCCGACTCTGGCTTTTGTGGAGCCGACTCTAATTCGAGCGCTGACAGACTTTCTGGTTCGGAGCCGACACCCAGTTTTCGGGAGTCGACTCTAAGTCGAGCTAGGTCAAAAATAAAAAGGCGGAGTCGACCCCAATCATTCCATCGTCTCCCAAAACCTTCCAAAAACTCCAAACCTTTCCAACTTCCCCAATTTCTCAAAACCCTTGATTAAACTTCCAATCTCTCAATGGCACCAAAGAGGCGCGGATTCGTCGGTGGAGCATCCGTTCCAACGAGAGACGCACGTTCGGAGGCAACCCTCGCCTTCTTCCTCTTCGGCCACTCAAGAGGATTTCCCTCCTTCACCATCTTCACCCAAAGGTTGATCAATTAGCCGGTAAGACCATTACCACTGGGAGAAAGTAATTTTGATTTATTTGAATCGGAGGGTTTCTCTATGGAAGAATTTAAGGAAATGGGATGGGAAAAGTTGCTCATTAGATATACCCACATATCCAGCCTTAGTAAGAGAGTTTTACAATGGTTTAAGCAGAGGAGAAGGAGGATTAATAGTACAGTAAGAGGAACTAGAGTTACAATAACCACTGAAATTCTTGGAAATTATTGGAAATGCCCACAATGGTTTAATGGAATATCAACATGAATGATAGAAGTGGTGCATTGTCAAGAATGTTAGGGAGAGATGTGACTGAGTTTGAAGAAATCTTGCAAATCAATTAAATCTAGAACTCAGATTACTACATAATATTGTGGTAGAATCTTATTTCCAAAAATTGGTAGATTTGAGTATGTCTCGGAGCGAGACGTTCTTTTGATGGACTGCATATAACTGGAAGGCCAGTCAATTTAGCTGGCATGATGATTGGATACATGGCAGAGGCAGCTACAAAGAAAAGATCAACACTGCCATATGGTATGATTCTGACATTAATCTTTAGAAGCCAAGGTGTGCTCATTATGGAAATGAACCTTTAAGAAAACTGAGACACACTGATTATTATAGCATTCTACTATTCATCGGATGGGCTTCAAGAAAGTTAATGGTGTTTGGATGAAAGGAGGAGAGAGGAAAGAGCAGAAAGAGATAGAGCAGAAGAAACCAGAGTAGAAGAATCCCTGGACCATCCACTGCGGGACCATCAGTCCCTGATCCATCTATTGCGGGACCTTCTTCAGCTGGACCTTCAGAGGCCGGACCTAGTTCTATTCCCTCACCTCCACATCAGCCTACTTCTGGGAGATTCTCTGATGAACAATTGATCAGTTAAGAGCTTTGCTTGCTGAGTATGACAGTCAGAGATCTCATGAAATTAATCAATTAAAAGAAGACTTTAATCAGTTGAAGAAGAACTTAATTCGAGACTGGACATGATCTCCTTTACCTTAAGCAATTCTGTTGAATCCTTTGGTGCTGAACTTCACAAAATCTTCGAAAGGATGGAAGGCATTGCTGATGGATCAGGATCTTATGTTCATGCAACGGGTCAATTGAAGAAGGACATTGACCTTGCAGTCTCACAAATTGAAGCTTGCCTTGAAAATTTTAAGAAATCACAAAAAGATGATGTAATGGAAATCATAGGTCATTTGAAGAAAATTGTATTCAAACATATCTGACCTTGATTTTGATTTTGATAGTTTGTACTTAGGAAATTTTTGAATATCTAATGTATTTCATTTTGGAATGAATCAACTTATGTAATGTTCTTACTTATGAAATGCAATTACATTTTTAAAATTGATGATGACTGCTTGAATCCCTAATTATTAACTTTCTTTATCTAATACTCTCCTTATTGCTGATAACAAAAAAGGGGGAGAGATGGTTGAATATGCATATGCAAAGAAAGAAAGACATATATGCATAAAGAAAGAAAGAAAGGGGAGAAATAATTGTTTATGCAAAATGACTTGAAATTTTAATCAGTTAAAATTTGATGCTTATATATAGGGGGAGCTATTCAATGCAGGGGGAGCTTAACAAAAAGCTCAATTGCAATTTTCTGCACATTAAGTTTAAATATTCATAATTGATGGATTATATTGAACTCATGCAATTTTAAAAGTTTACATTGAATATTGGCATCAAACCTTAATTAAAAATGTTTTAAGTTTAAAATGACTATAATCTTTAGTTGAATGAATTTTTGAATGCATATACTCAAAGTTTTTGTTATCATCAAAAAGGGGGAGATTGTTGACCCAATTGATGATTTTGATGATTAACAAAACTATTTGAGTATAACTTTGAAGGCTCTAATGATTTTGATTTAAGTGTTTCAGATTATAAGACTATTGAATGATCAAAATCAGGAGTTACATGTGTTCTGGATCGAATCTAATGTCTAGGTAAGAATTGCAGACATTAGAGTCGACTCCGAGAATCACAGAGCCGACTCCGGAACTGGCACGGAAGTTAGAGTCGACTCCGAGACTGTTAGAGTCGACTCTCACAGAAGAAGCAGAAGTCGATTTTTCTGGCCCCGACCTAGAGTCGACTCCGGGTAAGTTAGAGTCGACTCCGGAAAAGTTTCTTGTCGACCCCAGAAAAGTCAGAGACGACTCCAGAAATAACATTTTAAATGCCTCGAGCTAGAGCCGACTCCAGAAAAGTTAGAGTCGACTCCAACCCACCTGGAACGAAAAATCAAATTGCCAGATCAGCTCTAACGGTAATATTTCTATTTTACCTTATTTCTAACGGATATATTTTGATACAAGGTACACTCCAACGGATAGTTTTCTTCCAAAAATGGTTGAAAGAAATCTATAAAAAGGGAAGACTATTGTTCAAAAAGAAGAAGAAAAGAGAGAAAAGAAAAAATCTGAAATAGAGAAATCCCATTTCAAAAATCCGAGAGCCTGAATCTCAAGAGAAAAACCTTCTAGCTCAAATCCACTCCACTCCAAAAAGCTCAAGAGGAATCCAAGGCATTCAAATCAAAGTTTTGGTGGATTTCCCAACTTGGAGAAAGAAGTTCAGTTTCTTGCTTTTCAACCCTTCTCAACTGCTTCAACTGTGAAGAATCGGAGCTGAGGCTTGATTCAACCAGCAAGAAGAAGAAGAAGAAAAGCTCAAAAGCCAACCATCTACAAATCAGGCTTTTCTAAACCTTGTTATTTTATTTGATATTTGCTCATTGAGGAGCTTTGTAATTGAAAAACATATTTATTTGTTTGTATCTAGTTCAATCTGGGGGATTGAACTAGTGGAGGTAGTTTACCTCGGTTCAAGCTTGGTTAAGCTTGTGTTAGGGTTTTTGTGCTGGTGAGCCCTTGAAAACCAGCTGGGTTCGTTGTGATCCCGGAAAACAACAAGTTTGAGTTGTGAGCTTGTAAAACAACTCGGCTGTAATCTAGGAGATTATAGTGTGGACCCAAGTGAATCTTGGGAGTGGACGTAGGTGTTGGATACACCGAACCACTATAAAATCTTTGTGTTTGCCGTGCTTCATTGTCTCTATCTCTATCTCTATCTTATTTCTGCACTTTATATTTACATTGCATTGCCTTCATTCATCTTAAGCAAACTATTTTAAAAAGGCTAAATTTTTTAAAAGAACCCAATTCATCCCCCCCTCTTGGTTGTCATCTGGGCCAACAGTGCATTTATTTCTGATTCTTGGCATGGTGATTCAAGCTCTAAAAACCATTCTTTGAAGAGCATTCAAGCTTCAATCAAAGGCTTCATTGGTGCTTCGGTATGCTCAAAGGAAGAAGCCATCTTGAAAAGTGTTCTTCAATATTTGTAAGGTATTTTATCGCTTTATCTGCTCATTTATTAGGAGATTATTGTATAATCTTGATACTATTATGCTTAATCTTGTAAGGCTTGCTTGTGCCCATAAACAAGTATTGTGTAAGGCCCCCTTGTGCCCGTAAATAAGAAGACTAGCTTGAAGGGCTAGTGTGTAAGGTCCCCTTGTACCCGTAAATAAGAAGATTAGCTTGGAGGGCTAGTGTGTAAGGTCCCCTTGTACCCGTAAATAAGAAGACTAGCTTGGAGGGCTAGTGTGTAAGGCTTGATTGCTTGTGCCTGTAAACAAGTTTGCTAGTTAGGTAGGCTAGTGGTGATAGTGGAATTTGCAAGGTGTTCTTGGGGAGTGGATGTAGATGCAGGTTGGCACCGAACCACTATAAATTCCTTGTGTTTGGCTGTGCTCTTTATTGTGTTACTTGCATATTATCTTCACTGCACTGCACTTAGCTTATTTGTAAAAGAAAATTTAATTGCACATACTTGCCAATTAGTCTACTTAATTTTTGAGAAACCCAATTCACCCCCCTCTTGGGTTGCTATATCTAGGCAATAATATTATATATTATTAATTTTATATATTAATTATTATAATGTATAATAATTAATATTATATAGTGATAATTTTATATATTGATATATTATAATCTATAACGCTCATTTCGCTGGAGCCCCCGGGGTGACGTGGTTGGCCGCGATGTTCCATGTCCGCTTCCTTCGGGAACCTCCGTGGGCGACGCTCCTGCCCTTTGCTCCCCTTCTTCGCCCTCGATGGTGCTTCGATCTTTTGTTGCGAGTTATCTCCTTGGTGGCTGATCGGGGGGTCGGGCTTGGTCTTGTGCCGCTCCCGTCTTCCCTTGAATTCGGAGACTGGTAGGGGCATACCATGGTGGTGACGGGTGACGGAGAATTAGGGTTCGATTCTGGAGAGGGAGCCTGAGAAATGGCTACCACATCTAAGGAAGGCAGCAGCACACAAATTACTTAATCCTGACACGGGAAGGTAGTGACAATAAATAACATTACGATCGGCTCTTCGAGTCTGGTAATTGGAATGAGTACAATCTAATTCCCTGAACGAGGATCCATTGCAGGGCAAGTCTGGTGCCAGCAGCCTTGGTAATTCTAGCTCCAATAGCGTATATTTATATTGTTGCAATTAAAAGTCTCGTAGTTGGACATTGGGCTGGGCCGATCGGTCCGCCCCATGGTACGGTGTGCACAGGCGGCCCCACGTTGTGCCCAGGTGGCCGACTACAAGGTCCTACCCGGGTCTGACGCTGCCTTTAGTCCGATCCACGCCTTTATACCGAGAATGTTGTCTAACCCTAAACCCTAAAACCCTAAAACGCTAAAACCCTAAACCCTAAATACATAAAACCTTAAAACCCTAAAATTCCTAAAAACCCAAAAAACTCTAAACCCTAAACCTAAACCCCTAAAACCCTAAAACCTAAAACCTAAAACCCTAATCCTTAAACCCCTAAACCCTAAACCCTAATTAAACCCTAAAACCTAAAACCCTAAAACCCTTAACCCTTAAACCCTAAACCCTAAACCCTAAACCTAAACCCTAAAATTAAACCCTAAAACCCTAAAACCTTAAACCCTAGCTAAAACCCTAAACCCCTAAACCCTTGAAACCCTTAATCCCTGAACCAGGAATCCCTGAACCCTTAAACCCTAAACCCCTGAACCCTAAAACCCTAAACCCTAAAATCCTAAAACCCTATTTAGCCACGCATTTTAATGCGTCGCTGTTTAGCGATGCATTATAGTGTGTCGCTAAATAGTGATGCAATTCGCGTCGTTAATAGCGATGCACCGTTATGCGTCGCTAAATAGTGACGCATAACTTTACATATATATATTACAATAACGATATATTTTAAATATATATATATATATATTATTAATATATAATATATATATTATATATATAATATATAATAATATATATATATATATATATATATATAATATATATATTTTATATATATATATATATATATATATATATATATATATATATATATATATATATATATATATATATATATATATATATATTATTTATAAATATTTTGATGATAGTTTATGGTAATAAGCTTAGAATCCTGCAGCTACGTTCACTGCAATTTAACCTTCCAATAACGTAGGATTCTGAGGCAAAAACCAAATCCAAGTCGTTAGGGCTTGATATGCCAAATCCCTACTCGATATAGAATTTATTCGACACTAGCGGCCGCCAGATGGTCGATCAACGGCTCCGAAGAAGAGCCAGCCACGTGCCTCCGCCATCGCCTCTCATCCTCATCCAGACGCCAGACGACGGTAAACGGACCGAAAGCGTCCTTTCAGAAGTCCACCGTCTCGAGCCGTCCGTTTCCGCGGGCCCACGTCACAAGATGGCAACGCCGCAAAAGCTGGACTTAACGGCGGAGCAGAACCCGTAACTAACGACTAACGAGAGACTAATAATAATAATAATAATAAATCATCCGAATTGTCCCACGAACGGACGTAAGATAGATAGAAAGCGAGAGGGAAAAGGTCTCATAAATTCACCACCTCTTCTGGTCGGCTCCTTCTCCGACTCGGTCCCAACTCTCTCCGCTTCCGGAAAACCCTTCCGTCTTCGAACAATCCCCGCCAACCCTATTCTTTAGGAAAAAAAAAAATAATAATAATAACAGAAACTACCGTTAAAATATAGCGACTTAGTTTAGTATAAAATTATATATCCGCTTTTGGCCGTTTTCTCTCACAACGATCGTCATCCAAAAGTAAGGAAATATACTGTGGCCTTTTCATAAGGAATCCGGGAATTTAATAGATTTAGTCAGTTTTTATTTCCGATTTGCGGGAAATTTTAGTTTCTAGATTGGGTGGGAGTAAGTAATGGAAGATTTCAGATCCCGGGCGGGGGAAGGAGGAAAAGATTGGAGGGATCGATCGGGGAGAGGCCGATGGATGAGGCGGAGTTCAGAAGGGTGATGATAAGCACGGGCATGGATCTGTGGACGCTGATCGAGACCGCGATCGATGTAGCGGCGAGGGATCATGGCAAGGAGTTGCGGGCGCGGCGGGACGGGATCGTGGAGCGGCTCTACTCGGATCGGTGCCAGAACTGCGCTCCCGCCACCGCCACCGCCACCGCCACCGGCTCGGGCCTGCCGAGAGAGGGAGTGGTGGGGTCGCCGCCGTCGATGAACGGAGAGGTGCAAGAAGTGCAAGAAGTACAAAACGACCATTCGATCGACGAGCAGACCAAGATCTTGGCTATTAAGCAGTTTCTGCAAGACCCCGATCAGGTCCATCTCCTTCCTTCCTTCCTTTTCTATTTTTCTTTATTTTATTTTATTTTATTTTATTTTGATGAACTTTTGATTTGGTTGCGACAGTCTCAGGATTCTCTGGTGAGTTTGCTGCGAAATCTCGCAGACATGGAGGTCACATTCAAGGTTCTCAAGGTAATAAGATAATTCTTTTATTTTTTTCTTGAAATTTTGTTTTACATCTGGTGAATTTTCTAAAATTTATTTATTTTTGTTTCTCTTTCGTTTTCTGGTCTCAGGAAACGGATATAGGAAGGCTTGTGAACGGCTTTCGGAAGCATCCGTCGGCTGAAGTACGGCAGTTGGTGAAGCAGCTCGTCAGGTGATGATGCTAATGATGATTAAAAAAAGGGGGGGAAAGTCGATTATTTTTTTTTCTTTCAAAAAAAGTTTCAAAGAAAGCGTCTGATCATCCTCTTCTCAAATTTGGTCTTTAGGAGGTGGAAAGATACCGTTGACGAGTGGATGAAATCGAATCCCGCCGGCGGCGACATTACATCTCCCGCAAGCATAAGTAGGTGTTGCCAAACTCAAAACCCAAAATTAAAAAAAAAAAAAAGACAAAATTAGGAAGTAAAAATTGAACGATCTTTTTTGTCGTCTAATTTTACTATGGATTGGATTGTAGCTGATGGAGACTCGCCGCAGGAAATTCCTGTGAGAAATAGCAAACAAGACGGCCACCACCAGGTACTCGATTCTCTGCAAAATTTCTAAATCTAATTCCCTTCTCCCCTCTAATTGTTTTGGGATCGAAATCACCGTAATTATTTTGTCATTCCAGGCTACAGATTTGGGTTGCTCACCGAATTCTCACGGTAAGTTATGAAATTCTTCTTCTTTTTTTTTTTTTTACTTAAAAATATTTATTTCTGAGCGTGGGCGTGGGCTTGAAGCAGATGGTCACGGGATCGCTGAGGGGAGCGGTGGGAAATCGTTCGAAGCCGAGCCAAAGCCCAAGCCCGCGCCGCGGAAAGAAGCTCGAGCTAAGCCGAACCACTCATCCCCTCTTCCTGCACCGGCTCCACCAGCGGTGAAAAAAAAAAAAATAATTCCTTTTGCTAATTTATATTTAAATGATTTTTAATATAATTTATCTAATTATTTTTAGTGATTATTTGGTAATTGGCAGAAGGCGAAGCGGCTAACGGACAGCCCTCTCGATTCCGAGAGGCTCGAGGGAGCGATAAAACGTCTCCACGAGAACTACCAAGAAGCCCAGAACGGTATTTTATTTTATTTTATTTTTATAATTTTTGTTTATTAGAATTTTATGTTGTTTTGGTTACGTACTAATATTTCGTCTTTTTTCAAAATTTGGGGGAAAAGCGAAAAGGCGGCGGACCATTCAGGTGGTGGACATTCATGAGATCCCAAAACCGAAAATTCCTCCCTCGCGCGGAGCAAAGGCGGCGCGAAGCGCCGGTGAAATCCGTTCACTTTACTGCGATGCTGTACCGATGGATCGCCAACCTTTTTTTTGGGATTTTCAGTTAAAGTTTTCTAATTAATTAGCTGAAGATTTCGGAGAGGGGATGTAAAGAGAAAAGAAAAGCGTTTATTAGGAAATTGATGGATTTTTTTATTGGCTGATGTGGATGCAACGTGTGGGTGACGAGGGGTCGCCAGGTGTCCTTACCTTTTGTTGCTGATGACCGGAGGAGCCTGCGCTCTGCGTTCTTGTCTTTTCGTTCGGCTAAGTGAAAGCCAATGGCCTACTAGCTTTAAACCTAGGAATTAGGTGGCGGGATTAGATGGATTACCCTTTGAAAGTTACCCCGCTAAAGTTGCTGGGGGAAGGGGGTGGGTAGCGTCGGCAACGACTGGGACGACCGCAGTACATTCTGGCTGGTAAAAGTCGTTCTAACTTTTAACCTTAGGATTTTTGTAGTCGTGTCGCAGAGGCGGTAGCAGTGAAGACTGGAGAATGACGTCATTCACCCTAAGCGTGGGAACGTGCACCGAGCTCATCCATTTTCATACTTTAAGTTTTGCCAACACGATGCAAGACTTTACGTGGTACGAGAGGGCTTCTCTTTATGGCAAGTAAATTATGGACAAGCCGTATTGTTGGCCTAAAATATAATATGTTTTAGAACAGTTTATATCATAATTATCTATTTTTAATAATTTAATATTAAAAAACAAATTATTATGATAATAATAATAATAATTAAATTTTAATCAATAAAATTTTAATCTTAAACTACTTAGAATGAACTTTAGATATTAAATTAATAAGTTATATTTTTTATATTGATTACTATATTTAGTAATTAGACTAGATGGTAATGTTTGAATTCTAACGATCTAAGAATATCATAAATCATATACATTTAGTATTATTTAAATATTAAATATTAATATTATAATAATATTAAATATTAATATAATTTATCACTAAATGTTTACGTATTATATATTAATATGAATTATATAATATGAGATTATATATATATATATACATATTTATAATATTTAAGTAAATAATATTTTAAAAATAATTTTATAAAGAATTTTGATTTTTATTAGAATATTTGATATTATAGCAAAAAGAAAAAATCCTTCAAAGATTAAAAAAGATTTATATTAAATTTAAATAAAATTTAAAAATATGCTAAACTGATGATCATATTATTTTATTATGAACCAAATGAGATAATTATATATTCTTAACAATCTAATTATTAAATATAAAATTATTAAAAATACAAGAGTTCTAATAATATTATATTATAAATTAAATGCAATTATAGTATATCAATAATTTAAGTTTTAAGTTGGCAAGTTAAAAGAATGATACCCTTAAAAATTATCCTGTATGAAATGCTTAGTGCAACTAATTGTGATTTTTTCGCTAGTTATAACGTCACGGCCTATCCATGCCCCACCTATGTGTTGTTTTTTTTTTTTTCTTCAATCAAAAGCATGTGATGTGGCTGGTATAGCCACAAGGAAGATTGGCAAAACATTAGTATGGCCCCGTCTCTCGGTCTGACCATTCCTGACCGGCCCCGCTCGGCTCCGACATATCCAAGCCCGCGAGTCGGCCCTGATTATATTCCTGATCGGTCCCGGCGTCTCCAAGCCCGCCGAGTTGGCCCGACCATTCCTGGTCGACACCGATTGATCCCGGCATCTCCAAGCCCGCCGAGTCGGCCCCGACCATTCCTGGTCGGCCCCAGCATCTCCAAGCCTGCCGAGTCGGCCCGACCATTCCTGGTCGCCCCGCGTCTCCAAGCCCGCAGAGTCGGCCCCGACCATTCCTCCCGCTCGGCCCGGCGTCTCCAAGCCAGCCGAGTCGGCCCCGCTCGGCCTCGGCGTCTCCAAGCCGCCGAGTCGGCCCCGACCATTCATGGTCGGCCCCGATCGGTCCCGACCATTCCTGGTGGGCCCCGATTGGCCCCGGCGTCTCCAAGCCCGCCGAGTCGGCCCCGACCATTCCTGGTCAGCCCCCGGCGTCTCTAAGCCGCCGAGTCGGCATCGACCATTCCTGGTTGGCCCCGATCGACCCTGGCATCTCCAAGCCCGCCCAGTCGGCCCGACCATTCCTGTCGGCTGATCGGCCCTCCGAGTCGGCCCCGACCATTCCTGGTCGGCCCGATCGGCCCGGCGTCTCCAAGCCTGCCGAGTCGGCCCCGACCATTCCTGTCGGCCCCGATCAGCCCCGGGTCTCAAGCCGCCGAGTCGGCCCCGACCATTCCTGGTCGGCCCCGCTCGGCCCCGGCGTCTCCAAGCCCACCGAGTCCCGACCATTCTGGTCAGCCCCGCTCAGCCCCGGCGTCTCCAATCCCTCGAGTCGGCCCTGACCATTCCTGCTCGGCCCTGCCCCGGCACCTCCTATCGGTAGAGTTGGCCCCGACCATCCCTGGTTGGCCCAGCTCAGCCTTCGGTGCCCTCAGGAGAGTCAAGGCGCCCCGATTTCTCCAAGTCGGCCCCAGTACAGCCCTAGCGGTTCAGGCCGCCACCTTTCTAACCTGCGCCACCTGACAACACCAGATCCTACTACCCACTGGCCACGCCGCTGATGGGACTGGACCAAACTACATGATAGCCCCACTGGCTGATGGGACGTAGCCCACCAACCGCCTTTTTTCCCTCTCCGATGGGATATGACCCACCAACCGGCCCAGATTCACGCAACCCCCAAGAACTCCGCGGACATTCCTTTTTACGGAATCCCACGTGGTCATGCAAGTGTCAACCCCCTATAAAAAGGTGAATTCACTCAATAATCAGGTACGAGAAACTTAGAGACTTGCTATCCGATACCCAGAGGGGAATTCCTCCTTTCTGTGGACTCTTCTCATCCTAAAAAGAGCTCATTCGAGCTTTCCTCAGCTGTGACCTCGGTTGCTAACTTGAGCGTCGGAGGGTCCCCATCGGAGCATCCCTCCAGTCCTGGGACTTTTTGCAGGTAGCCCGGTAAACAAGGATCCGCTAATCAATCTGCTTCCTTCTCCCGACGTTCAGGACCAGTGATCGGCGTCATCAGATTGGCGCGCCAGGAAGGGGGTACAAGGCGGTAGTAGCTCAGGGTTCCCTGTGTTACATATCGGCGAACTTTTGCTCCTCCCTCTTTTCTTCTTCAAGCCATGGTGGTGACGCGAGCTCAGGACGCTTCCATCAGCTGTCCAGCGGGGCTTCCCCCGCCAGTTAGGCAGCAGGAGGCCAATCCCACTGCTACCGATCCTCCGTCACCTGTCCACCACTAGATGCAGCTGTCCAAACTGTGGAGCAACTAGCGACTTTACCCGGCAAGTCCAAACTCTCACCACTATGGTCCATGGACTCCAGCAGCAATAGTTCGTGGCCACCCAGCACTAGACTGCTCCCCCCGCCAGTCAGCAGTCAGCAAGGGGAGGCTCTCCTCAGCGAGAAGCCGGTCATCGTCAGGTTTCCCCTAGGAAGCCTCACCGTGAGCCCCCCAAGCGGCCACGGTCCCCTGATTGTGGCCACAGTAAATTTCCTCCCGAGCCACATCATCAGGAGAAACCAAAGTGGAAGTCCCAGCTCCCGCGTCCTTCTCCTTCTTTTTCTTCCTCTTCTTCCTCCTCCGAGCCATCTCAGAGGGCCCCGACAATCAGCCGCCAGGCGGAGGAGCGCCTGGACAAGTACAATAGGCGACTGGATGAGCTTGCCAGGAAGATCAATCATCAACCGAGGAGGAGTTTGACACCCGTCCTCCTTACACCTGCCGGATATTGGAGGAGCCTGTCCCCTCCAAATTTTTTTTCCCAGATAGATCCGTACGGTACAATAGATCCTCTCGACCATCTCGAGAGTTATAAAGCAATGATACAAGTCCAAGGCGCTTCGGACGCCCTTCTCTGCAAAGCCTTCCCCGCCACTCTACGGAAGGCCGCTCGCGCGTGGCACTCGCGCCTGTCCCCTCACAGCATCGACTCCTTTTGAGAGCTGGAGAGGGCCTTTCTGGCACATTTTGATGCCTGCCGACGGATTCCAAAAGTGGCGGACAGCCTCTTCTCCGTGCGCCAGAAGAGGGGGAGGCTACGGACTTTGTGTCCCGGTTTAAGGCTGCCGCCCTCGAAGTTTACCATCTCGATGATGCGGTGGCAACGCTAGCGCTGAATCGGGGACTCCTCCGTCCCGCTTCACCTTTTCCTTGGACAAGAAGCCCCCGAGTTCCTACTCCGACCTCCTCCTCCGGGCTCAGAAGTACATCCGTGCGGATGAAGCTGACTTCACCTGCCGAGAATCCTCGAGGAGCTCCAGCCACAAGCCCGCTCGCCCTGAGCCGAGTGGACCCCCTCGACACCGGCGGTCCGACCCGCCTCACCGATCCGATAATAGGCGTCGAAGCTCCATTCTTGACGAGAGCAAGCTCACACCCCTTCTCGCCCCTCGATCTCACATCCTTATGAAGATCGAGGGCGAGCCTTATCTCCAGCGCCCTCCTCCTATGAAGAAAAGTCCTCCCCGTGACAAGAGCCATTATTGCCGATTCCATCGGGATTACGGCCACTACACGACAGTTGCTTCAGTTTGAAGCGGACTATAGAGGAACTCATCCAGTGGAGCTACCTCGGCAAGTATGTCCAAAAGGCGCCGCAGCCGCCCTGGCCCTTATGGGGCCTCCGCCATTCAAGCTACCGTCGATAACACTCCCACGGAGCGGACAGTCGGGATGGTGTCCTGGGGGGCAGCTCCTTCGTCCAAGCGCCCGAGGGGGGAGGAGGCCGGATAATGTAATTTCTGGGGGGAATTTGCTGTTGTTGAAAATGTAAACAATGAAGGCGTCGTCGTCTCTATGACGATCGCCAAGCACCCTGTAAAGAGGATATTGGTTGATAGTGGCAGCTCAGCTGACATCCTTACCTACGATGCATTTGTTCGGATGGGATTATCTCTTGATTCCCTTCGACCTGTGGTGGCTCCCTTAGTCGGGTTCATAGGGGACTCAGTAAAAGTCGAGGGCAGATATGTTTGCCCGTGATGGCCGGAGCGCCACCACGCCAAAGCACAGTGATCATGAAGTTTTTGGTTGTACATGTCCCCTTGGCGTACAACCATTCTCGGGTGTCCAGGCCTCAATTTTTTGGATGCAGTTATCTTCACTCGGTTTACTGGTGCAGTTCCCCACTAGTGAAGGAGTCGGAGAGATGCGCGGTGAGACCAGCCCAGTCTGCCTTGTTATCACGCGGCGTCAAGTCCTTTGGAAGTTGAATCAACTTTAGAAGCGCCTGATCCCAGAGATTCCATAAGGGAGGAGAACCAGCCGAGCACCTCCTAACTTTCCCTCTTGGAGACGACCCGGCGAGGACTGTGCGTGTCGGCGGACTCCTTCCCCCGGAGGACCGAGAGCGCCTCTTAACCTTCCTGCGGGCTAACTCGGATTTTTTCTTGGTCGGCGTCTGACATGCCCGGCATCCCTCCAGAGGTGATCACCCACAAGCTCAACATTGACCCGAGGCACCGTCCAATCCGCCAAAGGAAGAAAAGCTTCGCTCCCGATCGGCAAAAGGCTATCGATGAGGAAGTCAACAAGCTGCTCAGCATGGCCACATCCGGGAGGCATATTACCCTAGCTGGCTGGCTAATGTGGTCATGGTGCGAAAGGCAAGCGGGAGCTGAGAATTTGTATCGACTTCACCGACCTTAACAAGGCGTGTCCAAAAGACAGTTTTCCCCTGCCAAGGATAGATCAGCTGGTGGATTCCACCTCCGGGCATGAGCTCCTCAGTTTCATGGACGCCTTCTCTGTATATAATCAGATAAGGATGGACCCCAATGACGAGGAGCACACATCCTTTGTGACGGAGAAAGGCATTTATTGCTACAAAGTGATGTCGTTTGGCCTCAAGAATGCGGGGGCAACCTACTAGAGGTTGATGAACAGGGTGTTCCAAGATCAGCTAGGCCGGAATATGGTGGTCAATGTGGATGGCATGCTGACAAAGAGCACCCGTGCCTCCAATCACGTCTCCGACATAGAGGAAACCTTCAACAACCTCCATCGTTTCCAAGTCAAGCTGAACCCCAAGAAGTGTGCTTTCGGGGTCACGGCGGACAAGTTCCTGGGTTTTATGGTGACCCAGCGGGGGATCGAGGTAAACCCAGAGAAGATCAGCGCCATCCTTGACATGAGGCCACCGTCCAGCAAGAAGGAAGTGCAACGACTGACGGGAAGAGTGGCGGCTCTGAGTCGTTTCCTCTCCAAATCGGCCGAGAGGTGTTTACCCTTCTTCAAGGCCCTGCGGAAGGTGAACAGCTTCGAGTGGACAGACGACTGCCAGAGAGCCTTCGATAGGTTGAAGGCGTTTCTGTCCTCTCCGCCGCTCCTGTCTAAGCCAAGGGATGGGGAAAGCCTTTTCCTCTACCTCGCCGCTTCTCCAAGGCCGTTAGTTCGGTCTTGGTGTGTCTTGACACTGGCGGGACCCAGAGACCCGTCTATTATGTGAGCAAGGTCCTCCATGACAGAAGTTAGGTACTCCAAGACAGAGAAAGTTATCTTCGCCCTGATAGCCTCCCCCGACGTCTCCCCATACTTTCAAGCCCATCCCATCGTGGTGCTCACGGACCAGCCCCTCCGAGCCATCCTGGCCCATCCAGATACCTCAGGCCGACTCGCCAAATGGGCTATCAAGCTAGGAGAGTTCGACCTCTCCTTCCAGGCACGACCGGCTCTGAAGTCCCAAGTTTTAGCCGACTTCCTGGTTGAGTGCACTTGGACGGATGAGGCGACTGAGGAAGTTACCAAGGAACAGCGCGAGCCCAAACTAAGCGGCGATGGAGAAACTTGGATCCTTCATGTGGACGGCGTCAAACTCTCAGGGAAGCGGCGCCGGCCTCATTCTCCGGGCCGGTCGGAGAGAGGATGGAATGCGCCCTGCGGTTTCTATTCGAAGCCACCAATAATCAAGCTGAGTACGAAGCCCTGCTGGCTGGATTAAGGCTAGCCCAGGAGTTTGGGATAAGGCGTCTCAGGGCTTTCACAGACTCGTAACTTGTCTTCGGGCAAATCAACGGAGAGTACGAGGCACGCGACCCTGTTATGACTCGGTACTTGGGCAAGGTTCAGCTCTTGACCTCCCCGTTAGCTTACTTTAGTATCAGTTACATTCTCCGGAGTGAGAACGCCAAGGCCGACATCCTTTCCCGTCTGGCTACCTCTGCCGACCGCATGGCAAGGGATGCTTACATCGAATACTTAGAAAGGCCCAGCATAGAGGACGGCGAGGAAGTTCTCCCGCTCACTCAAGAGCCCACATGGATGGATGCCTACGTCCGCTATCTCACTGACGGCACTCTCCCTAACGATCGCAACGAAGCCAGGCTACTCAAGTGGAGGGCCTTCAAATTCATCCTCCTGGACGGGCGTCTATACAGAAGGTCGTTCTCCTACCCCCTGCTCAAGTGTGTAGGACCCGCCGACGCCGACTACATCCTCAGAGAAATCCACGAAGGCATCTGAAATCATCTGGGGGCAGTCCCTAGCCCAGAAGGCTCTCCGTCAGGGACTTCTGGCTCACTATGAGGGAGGACGCGGCCAAACTAGTTCAGAAGTGCGATGGTTGTCAGTGCCACGCGCACATCCAGCATCAACCGTCCACCCCGCTGAACCCGCTCTCGGCCCCCTGGCCTTTCGCTCAATGGGGAATGGATATCCTCGGGCCATTCCCCCAGCTTCAGGGCAGCGGAGATTCTTGCTAGTCGCCATCGACTACTTCACCAAATAGGTCAAGGTCGAGGCACTGGCTAAGATCACCGAAAGTAAGGTCAAAGCCTTCTTCTGGAAGTCGATCATATGCCGTTTTGGCCTACCTCATACCCTCGTCACAGACAACGGCCGCCAATTCAACAATGAAGCATTTAAGGCTTTCTGATGAGCTAGGCATTCATCACTGATTCACCTCTGTCGGCCACCCCCAGACCAACGGAGAGGCCGAGGTCATGAACCGCACCATCCTCAGAGGGCTCAGGACCCGGCTAGACGGGTCCAAGGTCGATGGGTGGAGGAACTCCCAGTGTGATATGGGCTTACCACACGACCCCAGGGCCCCGACGGGCGAGACTCCCTTCAGTCTCGTCTTCGGATCTGAAGCCATCATTCCCGTTGAGATCGGACTGCCCAGTCCGTGTGGAGTCCTTCAACGAGGAAAACAACTCCGCACTGATACGGGCTAATCTAGACTTCATCGACGAAGCACATGACCGGGCGAGGCTGCGCATGGACCTTCCGTCAGCGAGCGGCCAAGTACTACAATGCCAAGTTTGTCCCAAGGTCTTTCGCCGCGAGACTTGGTTTTGAGGAAGGCTGAGGTATCCAAGCCTACAGAGGGGGGCAAGCTATCCCCCAACTGGGAGGGTCCTTATCGCGTCGCCGAGACACTTCACCGGGGCATACAAACTAGAAGAGCTCAACGGGCGACCTATTCCACGTACCTGGAATGTGGATAACCTCCGCCAATATTATCAATGATGTATTCCCTGGAGTACGAGCAATAAAGGGTCCCTTCCGACGTCACAGCCTACTCTCCCCTGTATCCAAGGATAAGATCTCGCAAAAGGAGCTCGCCGGCATCACGGCTAACAGACACCACTCGGCCCCGGCACGGCGTGCCCCCGAGTCGGTTAAGACCTAACAGCTCCATACCGGTCGAGTCACCACTCGGGCGGCGCACAAACCCCGAGGTGGTTCAAAAGAGCTCGCCGGCATCGCGGCTAACGGGACACCACTCGGCCCCGGCACGGTGCCCCCGAGTCGTTAAGACCCTAACAGCTCCGTACCGGTCGAGTCCCACTCGGGCGGCACACAAACCCCGAGGTGGTTCAAAAGGAGCTTGCCGGCATCGGCTAACGGGACACCACTCGGCCGGCACGGCGGTGCCCCGAGTTGGTTAAGACCCTAACAGCTCCGTACCCGATCGAGTCGCCACTCAGCGGCACACAAACCCCCGAGGTGGTTCAAAAGGAGCTCCGGCATCGCGGCTAACGGGACACCACTCGGCCCCAGCACGGCGGTGCCCCCGAGTCGGTTAAGACCCTAACAGTTCCGTACCGATCGAGTCGCCACTCGGGCACACAAACCCCTGAGGTGGTTCAAAAGGAGCTCGGCATCGCGGCTAACGGGACACCACTCGGCCCCGGCACGGCGGTGCCCGACTCGGTTAAGACCCTAACAGCTCCGTAT